>JARQOC010000005.1:394378564-394526477 GCA_033576535.1 Allobates femoralis
CGACGATATCGGGACGTGTAAAGGGGCCCTTAGGTACCTTTACACGTTCCCAACATTCCCTGCAATTTCACTTCCCAACTTACTGGTTGAAAGTAAAATTTAGACACATTTTTTCCATTTGTACACCCCCAAAAAAATGGAACAATGTTTTCCATGTTTTTCACTGAAACCCAGAAAATTTTGAAAGTGAAATTGCATGCAAATTTGCGACGTGTAAAGGTACCCCTTAGCGATCCCTTTAAATCCCCCCCTTTTTTTTTTTAAAGCAGTATTTTTTGTTTTTTTTTAATCAGGGCCCCCAAGCTTCTGGCCACCCAAGAAAAGATAAATTCCCTAGCGGGGCGTTAAAAAATTTCCCCCTTAGGTAGCTGTATATAGTCCACCTCCCTCTCTGAAGGGGGTAATCTGGTTTTGGTGTGCATTTTCCGTTGAACTTGAATAGGCCAAACCGGGGGTTTTGTTTTGCACAAAAACTAACATTTTGAACACACTTTGCAGCTGTATTGGGGAACCCGGGGGCACCCCCACTTTGTAGCCCATTGCACAAATAACACCCTTTGAATTGTGCACTGGAAAGTGTAAGGGAAGCCACAGGGGGAAAAAGGCAGCGGGGAGGCAAATACATTTGTTTACCTGCCAAAACCCCTGACACTGCCCGAGGGCGCCTGTAGGGCCATGCTTACGCCTTTGTTGGGGGAAGCCGGGGTCTGGAAACCTCGTAGTTCGAGGTCCACGGCCACTGGGCCCTGATGCAGAGGATGCCCCTTATTTGTAAGGAACTCCCTGCACTCCCGATTCTGTGTCTCCGGGGGTTCCAGCACATGTTTTACCCAAGTATACCTGTAAAGGGGAAAGTCGCCCTGCTTTACCTCTTGGACGGCCAAGGCTTTTTCTCCCTAGAAGGGTTTTTGTTCTCTGTGGGGCTACACTGTGACTATATTGCCCTTGGGGAAAGGGTGATAAAGGGTTAAAAGTAGCCCCCTCACCGTCTTATATTTTTGCCAGCAGAAAATCAAGAAATTACGGCTTAAACCAAATGGCGCCAAAGTCATGTGCCCCCTTTGAAACGTATAACAATCCCCCAAACCGAAAAATACATTGATCTTCTTACTCCCCGTGGGTTTTTTAAACCCGGGGGGGATCAAACCCCCGGGGGTATGGTTTGTCGGTCTCAGGGGTTTTTGGGGGAGCCTTTCCCCCACGGAGGTCAACACACCCCTCGCGGGTGCATGTGATTTAGCACTAAAGAAGGGTTTGCTGAATGTGCCTTAAAACTGGTGGGTTTGGGGACCTCAAAAAAAGGGGAAAAAACCACCCGTTTTCACCTTTTCCCCAAATTTCCCCCTGCAGGAATGCTTTAGTCTCTTGCGCACAGAGCGCGGAGGGGAGTGGTTCTTATATTACCATTTCCTTATCATTGTGGACCCACTGTAAACCCCGGTGAAGAATCATCCTTAATCATTTTCAAACTCTGGGAAACATTTTACAAAAAAACTTAGCAAAAGGGGGTTTGGAGTGGTACAGCCTTTTGCCAAAAAAATCCAACCCAAATTTTTCTAATACAGAGGGATACTCTGGAAATTGCCCGAGACTTAACCTGTTTTTTCCCGTGCCCAGCTTTTCAAACCTCGTATTCCCCCCCAACCTTAGTTTTGATTTTTTTTTTTTTTTAGGTTCCCCCGGCCTGGCCCCATCTGTGTAATTTCCATAAGTAAGGGGGGCAGAATGACAGAAAAACAAAAACATTTCCCCATGTGGCCCAATATCCTCCTGGGCCCCCTGGAGGCGCATTCTAAAAAAGTTTAAAAGGGTTTCTCGGGGAAATGGGGGCTTGGGGAGCAAAGGCAATAATTCACTTGGGGGGCAAAGGCCGCTAGGTTTTTATTGGCCATACTTCCCGGGGGGAAACTTGTACCTTAAAATTATCAACCATCCTAGGGGTGAAAATTACATTACTAAGGGGCCTCAAAGGGAACAGAGGCACCCGGGTATTGTCCCTGGGGGTGGGACCCATAGGACCCGCAACAATTACCCAGGGGGAAATTTTGTTGACCACAATGTCTGTAATTTTATTTCATTGCCCCCGCAAAAAAGCGGGGGTGAATGGGGGGCAGAATTTTTTTTTAGAAAAAAGGGAAGGCACTGCAAAAAAAGGTAAAAAAAAA
The DNA here is from genome assembly GCA_033576535.1 of Allobates femoralis. Taxonomy (NCBI): domain Eukaryota; kingdom Metazoa; phylum Chordata; class Amphibia; order Anura; family Aromobatidae; genus Allobates; species Allobates femoralis. Next base: position 394,380,730 of record JARQOC010000005.1, read on the forward strand.
GAGGGGTCACTAGGGAACCTAAGGAATGTAAGGGAAAGAAAAAAAACAAGGGTATGCCCTAAAAGTATCCCCCCCTCCTGGGAAAAAAAAAAAAAAAATGCAGAATTTACTTCAGGTACAGAGACTACAGGGGTCTGAGAGTTTTTTCAGTTAAAAAAAAGATTAAAAACAAATAATTCAGGCCAAAGGTTTTTCCCCTGATTTTTGTTTACCCCCAATTGAGAGACGTTTTTCTACTTCTAGCCAAAACCTAGCCTGCCCTAGTTTGTTTTTATCTTTAAACCCACCTTTTCCCAATTGCAGATACATTTCAAACCTTTCCCTTTTCCCCTTTCCCAGTTTTTCCCTATTTAAACCAAAACCCTTCCCCTACTTTTTACATCCATCACTATTGATACAAAGCCCAATGGGGGCACCTTTGATCCCTTACTTCCTAGAGTTACTAGTCCTCAAAATGTAACTTAAATCCCCAAAGAAAACCGCAAAACCTGAAAGGGGCAAATAGAGCCCCTTAACCATAGAAGGCCCCAAATTTTTTTCATCCCCCAGCACTTCTTTTTGAAAAACAAAAAGAAAATTTAAACCTCCCAGAACCACGTCCTCGAAAGAGAAGAATTTTGGAACCCCCAAAAACACGGGAAACCCAAAACCCTATTCCCCCGCCCTATGTGCCCATATCCATAAAACCCCGACAAATCACCCCAAAAACTTTTTACCAATAGTTATTTGCAACCCCTTTCGGGGTCCTCCACTACCTCATATGCGGGGAACTGGGGCCCAAACCCCCTTTTGGGGCCCAGACAATTCCGTAATTTTTCCAGTCCCCATGACTGAAACCCAATTTGTGCCAGAGCTACCGTAGAACTCCCTTCAGCCTTTCCAGAGTGCCTCCAAATCTAAGTTGATCCTGTCCCAGTCACCTCTGAGCCTCGAAAGACAGATCTTTTGGGAAAATACTACCACTGATATTCCACCCTGTAAGCTAGAGAGATTCTTACACGAAAACCCCCCAAAAAACCCTACCAAACCTACTGCTCCCAAAATACTATTAAAATTAAAAACTAGTGATCCCATAACATATCAAGGAAAAAGCTTGTTACAACACAACTTTCACCAACCTTTTCCTCTGCCCCCCAATTGTTTTCGGGGGTAAAGGAGAGGGGGGTATTCAAACTAGAGCATAATTTGGTTTTTAACTACTCTACAGGATTCCCCTTCAATACCCTCTTTGGCTTTTATTTTTTTCCCGGTTTGGAAAAACAGGAAATAAACAAGAAATTCACCCTTTTACTACTTTTTCCCCCTCTTGAAATTCACATAAAACAGAAAAAACAGAACAGAACCCCCGCCCCGGAGGAAAAACTCTGTTCATCCAAAAAGATTTTACAATTGTCTCACTCATTGCACTCTGCACAATCACTGGGAAACAATTTCCCCCTGCTTTCGAGCTAAAACCCCTTTCCGTACCCCTTTTTTTGAGGGTCCTCTTTCAATCCACAGGGGTAAAATACCCCCAGAGTACTACTTACTGTAAAGGTTTCCCCCTGTTATAAGCAATCACACTTCCCTGGGTCCTCTTACACCCTTTTTTTTTTTCACCACAGGAACGAAACACCAAAAGGGGTCCCCATCAAACAGAGACCGTATTTTCCCCTTTTTGGTCAACAAAAATCATTCACTCCCACATTCAAAGATCCTCATTTTTTTCAATAACATTTCCCGAAAAAGGGTTGCTTTGACAAAACAAAAACCCCATATTTAAAAATTTCCCCCAACCCTGAAATATACAGGGGGGAGCGTGGGGGTCCCTTTAACCCGAAACGTTGGGGGGGAACTACTCGTTTTACTTCATTCAATTATCATTCAACCGTCAAATTTATCGTCAATTAAACATCTAAAGACACATTGAGCATATAAACCAAAAAATTAAGTACATAAAAATTTAAACACTGGCAAGGGGAATGATGAATTTTCTTTTTAGGGCCACTAAATTTCCCGTCCTGGAAGGGCCTCTAGGGAACACTGAATTAAATAACACAAGGGGGGGCTTACCGCGGTTTTATTCATGGTTCCCAAAAGAGATCCTTGTTGTCGGGTTTTAGAGGAGGGCCCCCGGGTTTTGACAATCCAGGGTTTTAGCACCATGTACTGGGTGTGGAAACCCTTTTATAAGGAAAAACTTTTTGGGGGGGAAAAACCCAAAAGGGGCTGAAAAATTGCCAGTGAGTTTTGGATTAAAAATTTATTCATGAAGGAGACAAGACAAAGTCGTGGTGAGGTGTCCCCACGGGGCAGAAAAAATAACGAAGCCCCCGCCGCTGATTGGGGAAAATCCTGTTATTTATTGCATTATTTTTAATGCCCTTTAATTATTTCCCCACGGCTTTTCGTCGCCGCTGAAACCCCCGTGCCGCAGGGATAACCCCCCGGGGTACCATCTGGAATCCGCGGCTAGTGCTTCTTTCCCCTATTGTTCAAATTTATAATGGGGGGAGTTTATTTGGGAAACCCAAAAATTTTGGACTTTTACCTTTTAAAAATGGGGGTTTTTACCCTTGCATTTTCACGCTTTAATTTGATCTCCTTGGGCCCATGTATACGCATATTATTTACCTTTTGGGGTTTTCTGGACTTAAATTTTTTGTTGGGGCTTTTAAATGTAAAACCCCCATTAAGGTTTCCTTCACACCCAGCAAAAGTGCCAAAAGGGAATTTCACCCGGGAATTTTCTGGTTGCAGTGAAAAACAAGGACACATTGTTCTATGTTTTGCCATGTAAAAAGGGAAAAATGGGGTTCCCCCGATTTTACTGCAACCACAAATTGCCCGTGAAATTGCCAAACAATTTTGCTGTGTGTGAAGGTCCCTTTAGAGAGCATCTTTGTTGGTGATACTTATCCATATATTTTTGATCATTATACTCACAAAGGGGTGACTGAAGGGTCCCTTTACACTCGCAACATTCCAAAATTTTTCACTTGAAACTTACGGTTGCGGGAAATCATAACACATTTTTACATTTGTCCATGGCAACAAAATGGAAAAGGGGTTCCATGTTTTCACTGCAACCTAATTGAATGTATTGCTCAATGTTGCGACGGTAAAAGGTACCCTAAGGTTTTAATATTAACCTAGCATTTTTTAAAAACATATTTTTTCCCCCTTTATTTAACTATCAATCTTCGTCATCCTCCCTTTGCTTGACTGAGTGGCATTTTGAGGGTTTTACTTAAAAAATTATGCTATTCGACTAGTCTAGCTTTACTTCTTATATATTCCCAACTAGAGATGAGGGGGTACTAAAACTCGGTCTCGAAGCCGGGCCGAGCATCCCAAGATACTCGTGTACTTGGTCCACCCCCCGACCCCAAGTTACCTTTGGGAAAAGATCCGGAAACCCAAAAAATGTCACAAAAGTTCAGAAACATGCAAAATTTAAAAAACCAGCATGGGGAAGCCCCTTTTGGAAAAACATTTCAGACCCCAAAGGGGTTCACTGATGTCAACAATGTCAGAATTTCGCTACTTTTAAAAGGGAGGGGCAAGATAATTTTTCCAAAATAAACCCCCAAAAAAAGTTTTCGGGGAAAAAAAAATTAAAAGGGCTCATACCCCCCATTGTGAGACAGTTTTTGGTGTATGTTTTTTTTTTTAAAAATTAAAAAAAAAAAAAAAAAAAAAAAAAAAAAAATTTTTAGTGGCACCCCCCCCCCCCGGGGGAGGAAAAAAATGAAGGCCTCTTTAAAAAAAAGGGGCCCCTTTAAAAAGGGAAAGGGGGTTTTTTGTAGCTTGGGGCCCAAGGCCGGAAACCAAAAATTGGGGGGGAAATTGCCCCCTGGGAAAGTTTCCCAAAAGACCCCTTTTAAAAAATGTGCCCATTTTAACCCAAAAAAGGCCCCTTTTTTAGATTTCACTAGGGGGAACCAAATTTTGGGGGGCCCAAAAATCCCCCCTGAATGGGGGTTTTCAAAAGGGCCTTTTTAAAAAATTGCCCTTTTTTAGCAAGGGGGTTTTTTTTGGGGTTTTGCCCTAGCGGGGGGAAAAAAAGGGGGGGGGCCCCAAAAGGGGCCCGGGGAAAGGGGGCATGGGGGCCCTTTTTAAAAAAGACCCTGGAAGCATTTTTTTCCCCTTTTAAAAGGGGCACAGCGGGGAACAATCTTGTCCGGTTTTCACGCCAATTTTTTTGGGGTTTTACCAAAAACCTTCCAAAAAAGACACCAAAATGAATTTTCGGGGGGAAAATTTAAGGGCCCATCCCCCAAAAGTGAGTACAGCTGGGTATTTTTATTTTTTTTTAAAAAAAATGAAAATTTTTTCTAAAAACCCCTTTGGGGGGACTCCGATGTCCCTGAGAAGAGACGTCCCTAAGGGGCCTTTTTACAAAATGTCCCATTTTGAGGAACGGGGGCAAAGGGAAAATTTTCCTTTTTCCGGGGGATGAAAATTTGGGGGGTACCCAAAGGGGCCCCGGGGTAGAGACTGCATGGGGGCCCGTAAACCTGAAGTCCCCCCTTTAAAAAGGGAAAGGGGGGGTATGTATGTACCCTTTAAAAAGGGGGAGAAAAAAATTGGGGGGGCCCAAAATTTTTTCCCCCGGAAAAGAGACATCCAAAGGGGGCCCGTAAACCTTTAAGTGGGTGTTTGTAGTAAAACCTTTTGGGCCGGGGGACCCCAAAAATTTGGGGGCCCCAATTTTTTCCCCGGGGTAGAAAACATGCAGGAGGGCCTGTAAACCTGAAGTGGGTGTTTTGTAGTAAAACCCTTTTTTGGGAGGCAAAAAAATTTGGGGGGCTCCACATTGTCCCGGAAAAAGAGCCCTGCAGGGGGGCCCGAAACCTTTTAAGTGGGTTATTGTAGAAAAAGCCTTTTTTCCAGGCACCAAAAAATTTTGGGGGTTTTCCCCTTGGGGCCCGGTAAAACGTGCATGAGGGCCCCAAACATTTTTCCCAAAAGAAAAGAGGGGGAAAAATGTCTTTTTAAGCCCTTCCCCAAAAAAAGGGGGGAAAAAAAATTTCCACTGGGGGGTTTCCGAAAAAACCCCCTTTTAAATATTGTAACGGCCCCTCATGTGCCATGAGGAAAAGGGAGCATTTCCCCCCTTTTAAAAAAAGGAAAGGAAACCCACTTTTGGGGGGTGTCCAGTAGTGACCCAACCCGGGGAGGGGGTATAAAACGGGGGACAGCATCCCCGGGGGGGGGGGCGAGCACCCCCAAAGCAGTCCCCAAGGGGTTGGTTTTCCCCAGGCAAAGGGGACAACCTTTTTCCCCGGGAAAAAAAACACGCCCCAAATGCCTGTCCCCAAAGTTGGTTTTTCCCGATCGGCAGTTTTTTAAAGTTGGCCCAAATACTCTAAAAGGGCCTTTCCCCCACCCCAACCCGCAGCAGAAAAGGGGGACGAAAACTACAGCCTGACCACCACCACCCCCAAAAAAAGGCCCCTGTAAAAAAAGCCCCCGACTTGTGGCAAGTACAACAGGCCCAAAAGGGGGGGCCCCTTGCTGTGTCACTGAAAACCCCTTCCCCGGCGGTTGCCCCTTTCGGGGCCAATCCCCATACATGCGGGCCGCAACCCCAAACCCCCCCGGCCCTGCCCCGGGGAATTTTTCCCAAAAAGCACAAATAACCCCCCCCAATCAAGCACGTTTTTCCCCCCAGCGCCCCCTTTAAAATTCCCCCATTCAGAAAACCTTTAAAACGGGGGCGCAAATACGCGCCAACCCCTACCCCCACAGCCTTTTAAAAAAAATTATCACATTTCGCGTACCCCCCGCAACAAATGTTGTTTTCCGGCTGGGAGGGGGAACCCCTTCCGCACCTATGGCGGCGCTCCCCCCAACGTTCCGGGGTTTCCCCACCCATTTTTTCTCCAGATGGGCCCCCTCCCCGCTTTCCCCAAAAACCACGTGCCCAAACCCCCACAACGTGCCCTCAACAACGCTTTTTGACCCAAAATTTTCCCCCCAACCAAAACCGACACGTGAAAAGTGCTTGGGGCCCCGGGCCCCTAATCTCCTTCCCCAAAACAGGGGGTTAATATTGTGGGGGTTTTGGGCCCCAGCCTAGCGAGGGACGGAACTTTTCCTTTTTCCCACACCAAGGTAGGGGGGCCCTACCTCTGCCAGGGTTTTTCCCCGACACTCTACAACCCCCCGGGGAATGTCATGCTCTTCACCTCCTCCCCTCCTGCGCATCCCCCTCCACTGCCCCCCTCCCCCCCCGTTCCAAGCTGGAAGCACTGCCCCCACTGCCTCTGCGAAGCGGCCCCAACAGGCGTGCAAAGGCAAGTCTGCATAGGGGACAAACCCCACAATGCAGAAGAGGTGTGGACATCTGGAAACAGGGGGCAATCCCTGGCTCACCCTTTTCTAAACCCAAAAAACCCAAAAGGGGTCTTTGTGAAAATGCCGGGAAAACCTGGGGCACTTTGAGGGGGGGCCCCACTGACGCTTTTTTCCATGGGTGGGCCATGCCCCAAAAACCTGGTGGTTCAGAGGTTTAAAAACCCAAACCCCAAGCGGCCCCGCCCCCTGGAAAATTTGCCGTCTGCCCCCACTTTTTTTCAAGTCACCTGCTGCTTTAGCCGGCCTTCCCCCGGGTTTCAGCCCCCTTTTTTCGTCTTCCCCCGGGCCCCCAACTGGGATGATGCCCCCCCCTTGGGGAAATTAAAATCTGCACATTTTGGGCAGGATATGTAAAACAGAAGGGGGGGAGTTGGGACTACCCCATCACCTAACATGGGGGAAAGGGGCCCCAAAATCCACACAAACCCCTTTGGGGGAAGGAAAATGGTTCCCCCCCCCCATATACCATCCCCAAAAAATTTGAGGACTCCCCAAAAATGGGGAGAGGCGATGGGCACCATTATTAGCGTCACCAAACCACTACTCTGCCTTTTAAAACGGTCTCTGCTGAAAAAAAAAGGGTTTTCAGGGAGGCCGAGCGCGATAATTGGGGTGAAAAAAACCTGTTTTTGGGGGGAAAAAAACCCCCCCCCCCACCTCATCAAAACAAAAACGTGCATTTGGGGGACTATGACGGGAGGGGAGGATAAGGGGCATGGAGCAACTTTTCTCCCCAAAAATTTGGGAATGACTGCACCCCCTCAAAACCCCATTCGGGGGGCGGGGCCAAGGGCAGGGGAGATGAGGGGAGGGGGAGGGGGGAAGGGGGCAGGGTTAAATTTATCGTTTGGGCCCCGGGTACGGGAAATGAGGGGTTTTTAAGAGTCTGGCGCACATTTGGGTGACTTTTGGTAAACTGCCGGGGTCGTAACCCTCCGCTTTACAACACCCCGGCCGACAACATACTGGTTGGCAACACTGTTAGTTTTCCCCGCTAAAGGGGGAACTTTATGTCTCTCTTCCCCGAGGGGGAGGGGTCACCCCCAAAAAGCAGCTTTTTTGAATCCCCCGTCCCCGGAAGTAGGGAAATCTTTTCCCCTTTCCCCAAAACCCGCGGCATAGGCCCGAATCGGGGAAACCAAGGGGGTAGGGGTTTTAGAGGGGAAAAAGTCCAAATCCGCCAGGGGAAAAGGGGAAAAGCCCCTTTTCGTTTTGGGACAGTTTCTCAGCCCCTAAAATTTCCCCCGCCCCTGGGGCAGGGGGATTTTCGACAAGAAATCTAAGTTTGGCCAGATCAAAAAGGAAAAAACCTTGCAATAAAAAAACGGGGACTGCTAAAATTCCCCCTGTGCTTCCAATTTTTGTGTCCCAAGCGGGCACGTGGCATAATTGGGGTCTCTAACCCCTTTGGGAAATCCTCCTTTTCCCGCCCTAGCTTTTTTTAAAGGGGTTTTTTTCAAAAACCGCAGGTGGAATCTTTTTTTGATAAAACGCACCCGCCTGTCAACAAAAAAGCTAAAAGGGGGGGACCTGACCCCGATAAAAGGTTTTTGGTTGGGCCCCCAAATTCCCCACACCCCCCAACAAATGACAACTGTTTTAAAAATTTTTTTTTGGGAATTTGCCATGAAAATCCCCTCACCCATGGGTACCCCACTTCTGGAATTCCCCAGGCCAAATTTTTGGGGCCCCCCAAAGTCCGGGAAAAGGGGACCCCAGCCTGGTGGAAAGGAGGTCTTTTGGGGGAAATGTGAGGTGCAGTACATGGCTCCTGACCCTTCCCCCGTTTGGAAAAAAAGGGTTTTGGGGGGGGCCCCCAACTGTTTTGAAGCTTAAAACCCAAACCCCCAAGAAAAAAACCCCCTTTGACACGGTTTGGGGTTCAAGAGCGGGAACTGCGGGGGGGCCCCAAAAATTTTGGGGCCCCAGGCCGTGGAGCGGTAGATGTGCCCCTTTTTTTTTCCCGAAATTAGTGTTTGGGGCACACGACCGGGGCCTCTGCCTGCACCACCATCCTTTCACTTCCTTTTCCCCTTCCCCAACCCCCCTTTCCCTTTTTGCTTGTGTACAGCGAAACCCCGTCGGTCCCCTGAATTTTGGTAAGGGGATTTTGGGAATTTTTATCCCGAACCTTTTTTTAAGGGGGGGAAAAAAACCAGTCCTGGTACAAAAAAGGGTTTCCCCCCAGAAAGTAGGATTTTAGTCCCAAACCTAAAACCCAAGGTAAAGGGGAAACCCCGTCGGGTGACTGAAATGTCACAGAGGATTTAGGTTTTAGTCCCTAACCTGTATTAAGGGGGTAAGAAAAACACCCCCGGAAAAGTACGGGGTCACAGGAGATTGGGGATTTTAGTCCCTAACCTTTTTTAAGGGGGATAAGTACACCATTTGGTCCCCTAAAAGGGTCACAGGGAGTATTTTTTTTGGGGCCCTCCTTAAAAAGGTTAGAAATTCCCCCTTTTCTGGTGTTTTTAAAATGGCCCCCAGGGATTAGGATTTTAGTCCCCCCAAAACAAGGTAAAAGTAAAACCATGGGGTGAATGTAAGGCCCCCGGAAAAGTAGATTTTGTCCCTAACCTGTATCTTTAAAGTAAGAAAAACCAGTCGGTGATTTTTAATAGTCACAGGAGAGTAGGTTTTAGCCCCAAAAACCCTTTATTTGGTATAAAAAACCCAGCTGGTGACTGAAAGGGGTCAGGGGAGATTATTTTTTGGGTCCCAACCCCCTTAAAAAGGTAAAAACGTCCCCCCGTGGGGTGACTGAAAGGGGTAAAAAGGAGATTATTTTTTTTTTTAGCCCAAAAACCCTAAAACAAAGGTATAAGTAAACCACCCGGAAAAAGTAATGGTCCCAGGATTTTATTTTTTTTAGTCCCTAACCTGTTTAAAGGGAAAAGTAAAACCATTTTTGGAAATGTAAAGTCCCAGGAGAGTAGGTTTTAGCCCCAAAAACCTTATTAAGGTTTGTAAGCCCCACCACCCGGGTTGACTAAAATGGCACAGGAGTTTGGGGATTTTACCCCCTAACCTGTAAAAGGTAGAAATTTTCCCCATTTTTGGTACTAAAAGGGTTAAAAGGGGAAGATGGAAAATTTTAGTCCTAACCTGTAAAAGGTATAAGTCCCCCGTCGGGGGGCCTAAAATGGTCACAGGAGAGTAGGATTTTACCCCCTCCCTGTAAAAAGGTAGAAGTACCCACCCATAACTGTAAGGGTCACAGGAAAGGGGGATTTTAGTCCCTAACCTAAAATTAAAGGGGTAAAAAATACACCACCCCTGTGACTGTAATGGTCAGGGGAGAGGGGGTTTTTTACCCCCCAAACCGTATCCAAGGAAAAAAGAAAAACCATTCCTGGTGACTGTAAGCCCCCGGAAAATTTGGGATTTTAGTCCCCCCCTTTGTATTAAGGTAAAAAAAAACCACCCGGGTTGACTGTAAGGAAGGGGAGAGTGGAATTTTAAAAGTCCCTCCCCTATAAAAAGGTAGTAAGTACACCCCCCGGTGACAAAAAATGGTCACAGGATTTTTTCCCTTTTTACCCCCCTAACCTGGTCAAAGTAAAAAAGTTCAACAGTCGGAACTGTTTAAGGGTCAGAAAAAGCTTTGGATTCCGTTCTGTATCACCCCCCTTATACCCCCGTTTTTTCCGAAAGGGGATTTTTGGGGGTCAGCCCCCTTTTTTCAGCCCTGCTCCGGGCTCCCCCATGGGGGCCGCAAATCGTCCCTAAGCAGCACCCCAAAACCCCCCCCCTTTTCACTCACTTCTGGATGCCTGTGTCCCCGAGCACACGCGGGGCCGGGTTTAAAAAAAGCCCCCCGGGAAAAATTTGCGGCCGGGCCAAAACACTGCAATCCCCCCCAAAAAGGGGTTAAAAATTCCCCCGGTTTCACCCCCAACCCCCGCTTTTTGGCCCGGGGTCCCCAAAAGAGCGCCAACATCAGAGATGTTTTAATCAAAAAAATCGGCCCCCACCAAAAAAAAAAATTTCCCCAAAAATTTTTGTTAAAGGGTTTTTTTTTTCGTGGGGAAACAATTAAAAAATTCTTTTTGAATAGTAAACCCCGTCATTCGTATCCTTTTCCCGGGGAAAGGGGCCCTTTCTAAACCCAAATAACGGGAAAAGGGGAACCCCGAAATAAACAAAATTTTAATAACAGGGGTTTTTAATTTAAAAAACCCCCTTTTAAAAAAAAAAAAAACCACAAAAAAAACCAAAAACCAAAAAAAACATTGGGGGGAAAAAAAAAACCATAAATTAATCAAGGATACAAAAAAAAAAATTTTGGGGGAACTTTTTTAATTTACAAAAATGATCCAAAAAATAAACCCAAAACCTCGGGAAAAAAAAAAAAGAATGGGGGTTTTTTATATCCTTTTAAAATATCCCTTTTCTTTCTTAAAATAATTAAATCTTCCATATACAAAAAATTGGGGTCACCCAAAGTGTCTATATTAAAAAAACCCACCACAAAAAAATAATAAGAAAAATGAGGGAAAAAATTGGGGGAAAAAAAAAGGGGGATGCCACAAACAACACCTCAAGAACCAAAAACCAAACTAGAATTGTACATTCCAATACTATTCAATGAAAAAAAATACCCCCCATAATCAAATAGAAAAAAAGTTCTTCCTACAAAGATGGAAAAATAGAACATATAAAGCCCAAAGGGGCCAATTTTTCCAAAAAAAACTCCAAAAAGGGGGCGTGTATGTGCTGGACTCATGCGTTCCCCTTAATTTTTTCCCATGCAATGTAATTTTGAAAAAAACCTTTTAAATTTACATGGAGCCCCTTTTTGGAAAAAATTTCTCTAGTAAAAAAATTTTTTTAAAAAAAAACGAATCCCTGTCATTCATATTAGACAAATTTGGGGTTCACAAAGAAAATTTCATCCCTAAAACCCCGTTAAAACTAAGATTCCACACCACAACATAAAAAAAAAAAATTTTTAAGTAAATGCTGAAAAGAAAAAACCCCAACAATCCATCCTTCCAAACTGCATAACAGCAAACAACTTTTAAATTTTTAGCAAGTTGTTTTCCCCTTAAAGTAACCCCCAAGATAAAAAGGACCCCCGAAACCTGGAAAAAAAAAAATAAAGAAAAAAAAAAGTACTCAATAACAAGTAAAGCCTTAATCAAAACGCTCCTTATTACTCACTGGGCTGTTCACTGTGGCCCCCTGGAAAAAATCACAGCTTTAACCCCCAAGAAAGGGCTTTTATAATCCCGGGGCGGAAAAATTCCTCCTACTCCCGTTATTTGGGGACTAAAAAACGTCCTGGGAACGTTTTACCCGACCGGAATTTTGACCCCCCGGGGTGACGTCCCCGGAAGTGACGTGGGGGAAACCAAAAAAAAGTGCTGAATGAAAACAAAACAGGAAACACTTCCCCGGGGGAGTGTTTCCTGAAAAACATTTTTTTGGTTGTCAGGGAAACCCTGTTCAACCCAAAAACCAAGGGGGAAAAAGGGGGAAATAAAAAAAAAATTTAAGGTTGTACTTAATAAAAGAACATCCAAATTAAAAATATTAAAACCAATTTTGTGTCAATATTGTGCAAATTGGTTTAAAATGAAAGAACCCCTTCAATCAAGGGGCCATCAAATTTTAAACCCCCAAACTTTTAAAAAACAAAAAAAATAAAAAATTTTACTAAGTTTCCCCAATGGTTTAATTACCCAGTATAAATCCCCTCCTATCTTTGTCAAACCCCCAGGTATACAAAACCCCACCATAAAGTGGGGAGAAACATGTCTAAACCCCTCATACCTTTTTTAAACCTGGGAAAAAAGGGGTCTGGAGACGATGTATCCCAAAATATTCACGCTCCTTTAATTTTTTTAACCCCCTCCCCTCCTCCCCCGTCCCTGGGGGGGGCCCTTTTCCACCCCTGGAAACAATTTGAAAAACCTTTTTCCCCCTTCAAAATAAAAGGCCCGGGGAACCCCCGGTAATAAAGTGTTACTCCCCTTTGGGGAAATTTAAAAGTTTCCTTATGCGGCTCGGAAAACGGGGAAATTTTTTCCCCCCGTATCCGAGACCGCACGGACATTTCGAAGATACACTACATGGGAAAAGAACCCCCGGGGAAAATTCCCCCGGGGTCGTGAAAATTTTTTAAAACCCCCCCCTGGGATGTGTAATGTTGATCCTTTCCCAAAATTTGGGGAAAATTCGGGGAAACCCCAAAACGGGAAAAAATTTTCCCTTTTTTGGAAACCCCCCAAATTTTGTCGGGGTTTTTTTCTGGGGGGCCTATATCACCCGAACCAATCTTTTTTAAGACTTTGTTTTTTTTATCCCGGGAAAAAAGGGGGCCCCCCCCCCTTGTTCCCCGGGTAGGCCATGAAGGGGGGTTTTGTTCCTTTCCCGACTCTTTCTTATAAAAAATAAGGAAAATTTTGAAACAAAGCCACCCTAGGGGGGAAACAAATTTTTGGTTTCCCCCAAAAAGAGGTTTCTGAGGGTTTTGATTTTCCCCCCTTTTTTAAATTTTTTGATAAAATTCCCTTTTCTTTTCCCCAATTTTACGGGGTTCGGGGCCCCTCCTTTTAACCCAATTTTTTGGGAAGGGGGGGGAAAAATTTTTTTTTTGACTGGAGGGGAACAAAAAAAATAAGGGGTCTTTTTCCATCCAAAATTTAGTAAAATTTCCCCCAAACCCGTGCCCTGATCACCCCAACCCCCTACCAAAGTATAAGGGGAAAAAAATTTTTCCCCGAACCCGTAGGGGGTAGAAAAATTTAAAAACCCCCAACCAAAAAAATTTAAACCCTTTTCCCCCATATCTAACCCCCTTTCTGCCCCGTCCACACAAAAAAACACGTCATCTATTTAACCCCCTTTCCCAATTAATGCCCTAGATTGTAATGGGATCAGATGTAACCCCTAATTAAAATTCAAAATAGGCCATAAAAATTTAGCTGGGGGGCCCCCCGGTTCTTACCCTGGCCCCCCCCTCCGCAGGGTAAAACTGACCATAAAAAGAAAATATTTTTCCAAAGAACCAATTCCCAAAACTCTCTCAAAAAAATTTTTTTGCTGCCCCCTGAGGTGCATGTAAAAAAAAACCTTTTAAATGCTTCTAAACCTAAATCTTTTAAAGGGGACTTTTTAATAAACATTCACACCAAAAGGTGACTAAAATGCTATTACTTGGTAATACCCCCAGTTCTAATAAACAGAAAGAAAATAGAACTATCCTTAAGATCCCGAAGGAATTTTTGGGGAACAGGGGAGACAGAATTTTATCAACCACTATTGCCAAAGGTGAGAGTAATGTTCGGTTGACGCCACAATTAGGGCGCCCCCGGGTGGATGTAAAAGTTTTTATGTACTTTAGGCAGGGTGAAAAAACAGGCGTAAGGGGGTGCGGGTGCCAAAAGGGAAATTCTGCAAATTTTGAGTAAAATAATTTTGTTTTTCAAAAATGCTAAAAACCTTCTTAATAATTTTTAATTCCAAATGGAACTAGTGGGGATCACGACCCAATGGAGTTAGTCTCCGTTTTCACTTAGTTGCGTTTAATCTCATTAATATAAATCCCCCGATCCATAATAACAAACAGCACCGGCCTTTTCCGCCGGCTTGAAAAATAACCTTTTTAATTAGTCTGAAGTTGGCGAATGGTTGTATTATATGTGGAAGATTCCGTTTTATCCTATTTCCCCCGTTCTAGGGCCCATTGACTAGCCGGCCCAAAAAACCCTGGCACTAATTTAGCAAGGTCTCAACTGGATGGTAATTTTTAGGAGTTGGAATTTACTAATGATGCGTAGGTTCAAATCCTTTCAGGGTGAACTCAGAGGGGAAGGGTTGGTATTGGAGACAATTCATACCCCAATCGGCTGAAATGTGCCTTCAATCTAATAGTTCTAAAGAAGCGTCGAAAGTTTCCTGATCGACCTAAATGAGTTAAGATTGGGAGTAGGACAAAGGAGAGCCCCCTCTGTAATAACTCCAAATCTGAAGGTGAAATAATTTGAGAGGAAATATTATAAACCAAATCAGATTGACCTACCTGTGGTCGTGGTTGTGATGGATAAACGGTAATTGTAATTACCCCCCCGACCTCTATCCACCACCGCGTCCTGCCCTGCGTCTGCCTCCATAATATCTCGTTGAAAAAATGGATAAGGTGGATAACCTGCACCCAAACTCTCAAGCTACTCCCCAGAACCATACAATCCTGTCTAGAGTATGGCCAATTATTTGGATCTTTGTTCCGCCATCTATAGACTCGTCCTTGGACATAGTCATCCTGGTCACGCAAGAACTTCTTTTTTCTTACGGTCCTGGACTACCTTTCGGAAATCTGATATAGTCTTCCGAGTCTTATTTTTCACACTAAAAATTCACCAGATGATAAAGTGGTCTTTGAGTTTTCTTCAATCGTACTCACTTTTTCTGTCAATTCAGCAAGTTCTGTCTGTAAATAATCAATGGTAGAGTGTCATCAAATCAAATGAACATTTGTTCAAGATACTTTCGTATCGGTCCGCAGTACCATATGTCCGCAAAAAGTGGGGAACGAAGATTCACTCTTATCCCGCGAGGGATCGTCTCTATTCCTAAAGTACTCAACAAAAGTGGGTTTATGAAGCTCAAGAGCGTTTTGGCGTCTTAACACTGCTCATAATCCTTTTGATGCGTCTCTTCAGTGTCCGTTGTCAAGAATTGATTAAGGAAACCACTCTTTCCACGATGGTGGAGGACTCGATCCGCATAAGAAAATAAAGTCGGAGTCGACAATGTTCAAAAATAGTTGTGGAAAGAGTGGGTTTTCCTCAATCAATTCTTGACCAACGACACTAGAGATGGCGAGTCCAAAAACCGGAATCGCAAGACCCCAACGAGTCCCGAGTCAAGGACTCGGGAACTCGTTGCGAGTCCAGCGAGTCCAATGTTAATGAATAGGGACCCGAGTAATAGCGAATAATGACATTTACAACTCGCTGATGTGTCTCTGAAAGTGTGCGAGTCCAAACTCGCTGGTTTTTCTCTTATTTTGAGGCTTGTAGCCCGATGTTGCGAGGGAAGCTTCGCCAGCACACCCCATGCTTTAAGGAAACAGGAAGCGAGTCGCGCTGACAAGGCGCACACACAGAGCAATCCATTCATCAGTGCATCATGGCAGCAGGACGTGCACGGTGAAACACACTGCGTCTTATTGCACTTGTGGAGGCTCGTCCATTTCTATGGCTCCCTACAGATCCGACTATGGATCACGACCCAAATTATACAGCCTGGAGATGGACGGCCCAAGAGATGTTCCCTGCGTTCCATCGGAGTGACCATGAGTAACCAGAGCAATCTAAGTAAGTTAAATGGAGTTTACCACGTTATATATTGCATTTACGTATATATACTCGTGTATAAGCCGACCCGTGTATAAGCCGACCCCCCTTTTTTGCCCCGAAAAACTATGAAAACATATTCACCGCCATCCTGGTAAACAGCGGCTATCACTGGTAGACAGCCCCCCAGCAGAGTAACACCTCCCCCTGCAGAGTAATACAGGCCCCCACATGCCCCCATATTGTGGTAAACAGGCAGGGGCGGACTGGCCCAGGGCCACGGGTCATTCGGCTGCAGGAGCATGAATAACCGCATGTCCCTGAAGCAGCAGGCGGAAACGGAAGCTCCTGGGCGCGCGATGACGTCACAGCACGCGCTGCGTCCGGGAGTGAGCGTCTGTGAGTGGCGTGCGGCTGCGACTGTTAGCGAGCGGCTGTGAGGAGCGCGAGGCTGCGGCTGGGAGCGAGCCATAGAGAATGCGGGAGCTGCGGTGACTGTGAGGCGGCCGCCAGTCATCACCCCCCCCCACCCCCCGTCCTCACCTGTGTCGGGCCGGTGAGGGAGGGTTGCGACCCAAACTGTAGGTGCCAGTCAGTCCCTGTATACGGGGCCCTCAGTGTGTGTACAGGCCCCCCCAGCAGTGGGTATACAGGGCCCCCAGCAGTGGGTAGACAGTGGCCCAGTGGTTTTACAGGGCCCCCAGCAGTGTGAATACAGGGCCCCCATAGCAGGGTATACAGGACCCTGAATGTGTTATCATGCTCCACCGCATAGTTTTGCCTATATTTGGATGGGGTCACAACAGTACAATGAGTTTAATGTCTGATCCTCCTGGCTTTTTTCGGCCAAGGGGTTGGGTGTATATAAATACCACTAATGACCAGAGTCTGGTGCCCGCACTATTACATTTTCTATGCGTTGACATGTGTCCTGCCTCATTTGTGATTGTGGCCACGTGAGCCAATGTCCGTAATGCTGTTGATGATGTTCCACACTGTCGTGTCACGTGCCTTGTATACACATTACACACACAAAATGAATAAAATTTATTGTTGATTTGTACACATACTTTTGTTGTTTCAAATATTAACACATCTCTAAACCCGTTTCAAATCATTTCACAGTTGACCATCTTAAAAAACGGTGGAGGAGCTGCCGGGACCAGCATAAGAACAGTACCGGCAGTACTCAGAGAGACAACCGGGAGCCCTCCATTGCTCAACCACTCCCACTTTTATGACCCGGCTGTCCTTCCTTTCAACCCGGTGGCCCGTATGCCAATTTTTATGTGTCTGCAGCACTGTTGTGTAAAATTTAGTATTATTTATTAATATATACATTAGGTTCCATTTCAGCTCTGTGGGTAGCAGAGTATACCACGTGGCTCTTGGGTACAGAGTATACAGGGGTCTGGGGGTAGCAGAGTATACAGGCGGTCTGTGGGTAGCAGAGTAACAGGCGGGTCTGAGGTAGCAGAGTATACAGCGGGTCTGAGGTAGCAGAGTATACAGGCGGGTCTGGGTAGCAGAGTATACAGCGGGTCTGAGGTACAAAAGTATAAAGACGGCTCGTGGGTACAGAGTATACAGGCGGTCTGTGGGTAGCAGAGTATACAGGCGGGTCTGAGGTAGCAGAGTATACCAGGCTTTCTCTGTGGGAAAGCAGAGTATACAGGCGGGTCTGAGGTAGCGATTTATAAAGACGGCTCTTGTGGGTAGCAGAGTATACAGGGGGGTCTGTGGGAAAGCAGAGTAACAGGGGGGTCTGAGGTAGCAGAGTATAAAGACGGCTCTGTGGGTAGCAGAGTATACAGGGCGGGTCTGTGGGTAGCAGAGTATACAGGCGTCTGTGGGTAGCAAGTATACAGGCGGGTCTGTGGTAGCAGAGTATACAGGCGGGTCTGGGGGTAGCAGAGTATACAAGGCGGCTCAGTGGGTAGCAGAGTATATAGGTGATGAGAATAGGGTTAATAGATGGTGCTACAGTGTTGGGGCGTGCTAGAGGGAGCAGAGATCCGATTACTGCCATCATTACGACCTTATTAAAGATAGCGGCCGCAGCTAAATGACATCATGGCAAAGGTAAACATGGGGTGTGGTTAGCTGCAGGAGGTTAGTGAGAGGTGTGGGTTGTTTTTGGGAGAGGGCGTGGGGTGGGCGTGGTGAGCGCGGCTCCCGCGTCAGATACGCTGCGAGCGCGGAACCGCGGCACATCTCCAGGAGCAGAGGACGTGTCCGGTACGTCCGTAGCCACCGGCCTCCCCGTTGTCCGCACACCACCCCGCTGTGACCCTCTGCAGTGTCACAGGCCCCGGCGGGCGGCTGTCATCTCCTCCTGACACTGACCTCCCTCCTGATTTGATTTTTCTGTGTTGGTCCCCCCCCCCCGCTGTCAGCATCAGTGATCTGCTAAACCTGTGGGTGCACAGACGGGGAAAGTACAAATGCCAGCATGCCGGGGCGGATTGGGCGCTGTGAGGGGCGCAGGTCTTTTCTGTGAGCGGAGGGCGCGAGGCCGCTCGAGAAAACGCTATAGCGGCTGTGTGAGTTAAGCGTCTGCGGCTCGCGAAGGCGCATACGCGTCTCCGCTCGCATGACGCTAAGGGAGTTTGGGATTCGGCTACAGTGCCGGAATTTCAAACTCTCGATTATATAAATATAATTATATATATATATATTGTATACCTTTCAACCCCTTCCCTGCTTTATATAGATGATATAAGCTAAAAGTTTGTGAATTAAGTAGTCAAGTTAAAAAGTGAAGTCAGGGGGACTTTTTTTTTTCATGTGAACCATTGGTGTTAATTGATCGTCTAGATTAGAGGGATGGGGGGGGGGTGGGTGGTAATCAGGGGGTGAAAAATTATTATTAGTATGGAATTAGCAAAGAAAGTCACGTATTCCTTTATGTTATGTACAGTTGGTTATTGTTTCATAATAATAACAAATATCTGATTAAGAATACACAGATACACAGAGTCTAAAAAGCGTGCAACTTAATGTTTGACCTATGTTTTTTTTCCAAATGCAATGCATTCACCAAATTTTTTTTACTTTACCCACAGAGAAGCTTACTACAGAGGGCGGCGTGCTGCTAATCCTCCACCTCCAAACAGAAGGCGGCGTGGAGTAAACTCACCACCACCACCACGGCCGGCGCCACCACCACCACCGCCGTCGCCGCCCCCCACCACCACCACCAGCATCGCCGCCAGCAGCGCCAGGGCCAGCACCACCACCGCCGCCACCAGCGGCCGTGCCAGCACCATCACCGCCGGCACCAGCGGCAGGGCCATCAACCACCACCACCGCCGTCCCCGCCACCCCACCACCACCACCGCCACCAGCGCAGGGTCCGCACCACCACCGCCCCCACCAGCGGCAGGGCCATCAAACACCACCACCGCCGTCCCCGCCACCACCACCCCCCACCACCGCGCACCCAGCGGCAGGGTCCGCACCACCACCACCGCCCCCACCAGCGGCAGGGCCACACCACCACCGCCACCACCAGCGGCATGGCCAGCACCAACCACCGCCACCACCAGCGGCAGGGCCAGCACCACCACCGACGCCACCAGCGGCAGGCCCAGCTTATGGTCCGATCCCGGGGTCAGCACATTTAAGTGTGCAACAGAGTAATGCTGACTTTGGCCGCAGTATTATACCATTCATGATAATATTCCATTTGACAGGCTACTGCGGGCAAGGTCAGCATTACAGATAGTGCTGGAAGCCTGTCAGCCAAATAACGACCCCGGTGATGTGTTCCAATATTTGGATGGGTGGAAAATAAACTCTAACAGGCTAGGCAGGCCCACAACACGGGACAGCCATGTCCCACCCCACAGGGCTTTGCCTCCCTGCCAGTGGCCAGCTAACAGGACCTACCACCGTTCCCTACACCTGTTCAGAGGATCCACCCTGAAGGGTTCGGCCAGGCCATACGTGGGGCCCTTGACCTTTTGCAGGACGGACAGCCCACCTACCAGGACCTGTAGGGCTCCATTTGTTTGTTGTTCTTGTTGTTACCTACAATTTTAAAAGGTAGTATTTTTTGGAATGTCCAAACAGTGCTGCCATTTTTTTTTTTTAAACACAGTTTTAAAAACCAGCTTTGTGTCTGTATTTTTTCAAGGAATGAAATGTGAGTTATTTTTGTGGTTGGGCTTCAAGTCATCATAATTATTATAATTATTTATTTATATAGCGCCCATAGGTTCCATGGCGCTTTACATGAGGAAAAGGTAGAGAAGGACAAGTACAATAAACATAGACAATAAGGTCATATAGGTACAATAGGTAAGAGACCCTGTACGCGTGGGCTCACATTCTACGAGGGGTGGGTGGGGATACAATAGGGTGGGGAAGGTGTCGGTCGTGGGGCGTGTAGCGGGTCTCATGGCAGTTGTAGCCTGTCGGAAGAGGTGAGTCTTTAGAAGTATCTTTAAGGTTCAGAGGTAGGCGACTGACTGATGAGGTGGGGCAGGGAGTTCCATAGCATGGCGGATTACCGGGAGAAATCCTGTATGCGGTTGTGGGAAGAGGAGATGAGGGTGGACTGTAGGACAAGTTTCTTGGGATGAACGCAGGTTGCGTGAGGGATGGTATCGGGAGATCAGGTCGGAGATGTATGGGGGATAGGTTGTGTAAGGCTTTGAATGTCATGGTCAGTGTTTTAAAGTGAGCTCTCTGTGGGCCGGAGGGGCCAGTGAACGGCTTGGCAGAGGGGGTAAGGCAGGGGAGTAGCGTGAGGACAGATGTATTAGTCGGGCAGCAGAGTTTAGTATAGATTGGAGAGGTGCAAGAGAGTTGGCAGGGAGACCTATGCGAAGGAGGTTGCAGTAGTCAAGGCGGGAGATGATGAGGGCATTTATGAGTGTTTCAGCAGTGTCAGGATTGAGGAACGACCGAATTGGTTAAATATTTTTGAGTTGGAGTCACAGGGACTTGGTTAGGGACTACAGGTGGGGCTTGAAGGAGAGGGAGGAGTCAAGGATTACCCCGAGACATTTGGCGTGGGGGACAGGGGAGAGAGCATCATTAGCAAGTACTTTACGGCCCGCATGGCGCATGAAGTCACCTTGGTTTACTAAGTGTCAAATCATGACTCCACATACAACTGTTGCTGACAAACAGTGCCTTTGTTTGGGGGTTACTTTCTGCCTCGCTATGGCAACAAGACTATGAACACACATGTGAGAGGCTGGGACGTCTACATGCTACACATCGCGTCTAACGCGTTTTGTATGGAGCGTACAGTGGGACCCTTCAACAGGCTCCAGCAGGATGATAGTCCAAGCAACGCCCACGATGCAGGCATAGGATTGGTGCCTGGAAAAATTAGCCCAAGGGCTGTTTCCCATTTTTGGTATAAATGTAGGCCTAAGGGCCATAAAAAGCTTGTTAGCCAGGGTGTCTCCCAAAGCATGATAAGCTTGTTAGCCTGGGTGGCTCCAAAAATTAGCCCAAGGGGCTGTATCCCATTTTTGGTATAAATGTAGCCTAAGGGCCATAAAAAGCTTGTTAGCCAGGGTGTCTCCCCAAAGCATGATAAGCTTCTTAGCCTGGGTGGCTCCAAAAATTAGCCCAAGGGCTGTATCCCATTTTTGGTATAAAATGTAGGCCTAAGGGCCATAAAAAGCTTGTTAGCCAGGGTGTCCCCAAAGCATGATAAGCTTGTTAGCCTGGGTGGCTCCAAAAATTAGCCCAAGGGGCTGTATCCCATTTTTGGTATAAATGTAGGCCTAAGGGCCATAAAAAGCTTGTTAGCCAGGGTGTCTCCCAAAGCATGATAAGCTTGTTAGCCTGGGTGGCTCCAAAAATTAGCCCAAGGGGCTGTATCCCATTTTTGGTATAAATGTAGGCCTAAGGGCCATAAAAAGCTTGTTAGCCAGGGTGTCTCCCAAAGCATGATAAGCTTGTTAGCCTGGGTGGCTCCAAAAATTAGCCCAAGGGGCTGTATCCCATTTTTGGTATAAATGTAAGGCCTAAGGGCCATAAAAAGCTTGTTAGCCAGGGTGTCTCCCAAAGCATAAATAAGCTTGTTAGCCTGGGTGGCTCCAAAAATTAGCCCAAGGGGCTGTATCCCATTTTTGGTATAAATGTAGGCCTAAGGGCCATAAAAAGCTTGTTAGCCAGGGTGTCTCCCAAAGCATGATAAGCTTGTTAGCCTGGTGGCTCCAAAAATTAGCCCAAGGGGCTGTATCCCATTTTTGGTATAAATGTAGGCCTAAGAGGCCATAAAAAGCTTGTTAGCCAGGGTGTCTCCCAAAGCATGATAAGCTTGTTAGCCTTTGTGGCTTAAAAAATTAGCCCAAAGGGCTTAATAAAGTCTATTTATAAATAAAGCAGGGCGCTTGGCCCATTGCATATTATTGCTTGGACTAGGAGCATAGAAGAAGCAAGGCCAACTATGCAGTCCTAGGCTTGGTGCCTCAAAAAATTAGCCCAAAGGGCTTAATAAAGTATTTTTTTTACATAAAGCAGGGCGCTTGGCCCATAGCATATTATTGCTTGGACTGGGTGCCGAATCAAATCAACAGAGCTACGGGACTTGTCATTAATTCCTGTCAAAAATGGGCATATTGTTAACAGCGCAATATCCCAATCATATTAATTATGATTAGGTTAATCTAGGATTGTGTACTGTCGTCAGGAGGGCTTAGGAACTGTGATGATATCCAATCCTTGTTGAATTTAATTAGAGTGAGCCTGTCGGCATTTTCTGTGGTGAGGCGGGACCTTCTATCAGTGACTATACCCCCAGCGGCACTGAAAACACGCTCTGATGTCACACTAGCAGCTGGGCATGCCAGCACCTCCAAGGCATACAATGACAGCTCAGTCCAAGTGTGCAGCTTGGAAACCCAGTAATTAAAGAGTACAGAAGGGTCAGTTAGGAAGCTGGTACTGTCACTGAGATACTGCTGCACCATGTTGGACAATTGTTGTCTCCTACTCAAGGTCACCGTAGGCAAATTACGTTCTTGATTGGAAGGTCTGTTGAACATCGCCCAGTTGGCGGACATCTTACCCCCACCTCTTCTTGTCATTGATGGCGTTTGTGTCCCAACCAAAGGCTGCTGTTGGAAAGAGCTGGTTCTTCGATGTATAGCGGATTCAGACGGTGATATTGCCAGCAAAATATCAAGAAGAACCCTCTTTACATGATCCATCGTTAAGCCCCTGGATGAGTGCGACAGCAGCGACTGAAATTTGTCTTTGTACCGTGGGTCCAAAAACGTTGACAACCAGTAGAGGTCGCTGTCATAGATGTGTATGACGCGTGGATCTTTGGAGACACATTGACACATTACTTCAGCCATGTGTGCTAAGCTGCAAAGACTCATCTCCCGGTTACAACAGAATGAAGATCACTACGCGTCGTGGCCTCTAAATCGGTGTCCGCCTCCTCCTCTTCAGCCCACCCATGCTGTACCGACATAAACGTAGGGTTGGGAGTCCCATCAGGGTTCACATCAGTACCAGAGAAAAATAAATCTTCTTCATCATCACCCTCATCACCATCTTCCTGAACCAATGTAGCCTGCTGATATTGGCTAGGGTGGCTAGGATCAGCGATGTTCAATTCTGGCTCCATAGCCATCCGCTGTGCTCTCAAAGCATCTGTTTTGAGATTCAATAGGGATTCTTGGAGCAGGCAGAGCATGGGGATGGTGAGACTTATAATCGACTGATCCCCACTGACAAGTTTGGTACAGTATTCGAAGTTATCCAGCAACTCGCAAAGGTCAGCGATCCAGACCCACTCGAAAGTAGTGATGTGTGTGGTATGACTTCCAGGTTGACGGGCATGTTGCAGCTGAAATTCCGCTATTGACTTCTGCTGCTCATTAAACCTTGCCAGCATATGGAAGGTGGAGTTCCATCGCGTAGGCATGTCGCAAATTAGCCTGTGTTTTCGGCAAGTTAAATTGGATTTGAAGGGCAGAAAGACTTGCAGCTGCTGTGGACGAATGTCTAAAGTGGGCGCAAATTCGCCTCACCTTATCCAGTAGCTCAGATAACTCTGGGTATATTTTGAGGAATTTCTGAACTACCAGGTTCAGGACATGAGCCATGCAAGGCACATGTACAAGTTTACCGTGCTTTATTGCCGCCACAAGGTTTGCACCATTATCGCTCACAACTAGACCTGGTTGTAGTTCCAGTGGGGCCAGCCACTCATCGGTCTGTTGCTTGAGACCTTTCCACAACTCTGTTGCAGTGTGACGTGTGTCACCTAGGCAGATAAGCTTCAGAAGAGCCTGTTGTCGCCTTGCAGAAGCAGTACTGCAAAGCTCCCAACTCGGACGTGATGGTGCTTGAGGCTCAGCAGTGGACAAGGAAGTGGCAGAAGCAGATTGGGCACTGGACATATATGAGGAGGCAGACACCCGGAATGATGTTGGGCCCGCTATTCGTGGAGTTGGAAGTATGTCAGATGGTACAGTTTTAGAAGTTGGGACACTCTCCACCAGGTTGATCCAGTGAGCCGTTAGTGAAATGTATCTGCCCTGTCCACAACTACTTGTCCACGTGTCCGTAGTTAGGTGGACTTTGGCGGTGACAGCATTTGTTAAAGCACATTTTAAGTTGTTAACCACGTGCTGGTGTAAGGCGGGAACGGCACTACGTGAGAAAAAGTACCGGCTGGGTACAGAGTATCGTGGTGCTGCCTCAGCCATCAACTCCCGAAAAGACTCTGTACCCACAAGCCTAAACGGCAGCATTTCCACAGCTAACAACTTGGCTATTTTCGCTGTCACTTTTTGGGAATATGGGTGTGTCGGTTGGAACTTCCGCTGTCTTTCATACAGCTGTGGCACAGACAACTGCACGTTTGGACCAGACTGACAAGAGGATTGACTACTGTCATGTCTGTCTTGTAAAGCACCTTGGGAGGAGTACGCTTGAGCAGGAGCTGAAGCCTGAACACTTGCTGGTGAAGGATGTATCTGAGGTGGCCTGGAAGTGTTTGGATCAGAAGGCACTGATTTTGAACCCTGATAGGGTGCCCACTGAATTGGGTGCTTAAGAGACATATGCTTGCGCATACTGCTGGTGCTCTGGTTTCCTTTTACCGTGCCTCTGCTAAGCCTTGCCTGGCACATCTTACAGATAACCATATTTGGTAATGTTGGGCTATCCTTAAAAAATTTCCACACACTGGCTGTTCGTCCTTTATTTTTAATTGGAGGAAGAGGAGGATGACTCTGTTCAACACCAACTGTGGACACATTTTGGGCAACTGTGTTTGCAGTTTGTGCAACAGTTGGCACAGTTTGTGCCACAGTTGACGCTATTTGGGCAACTGTTCTCACAGTTTGTGTTCTGGAGACAGTACGCCTTTGTGATTTTGCCAGTGGTACATAGCCACTTTCGTCCTCCTGGCTGCTCTCTTGGCTATGCAATTCAGCAATCCAGGTAGGATCTGTGGTGTCATCATCCACCCCTTCCAGTTCAAAGGATTCTGGATAAACTGACTGAGCAGGCTGGCCAGATGAGATGTGTGTCTCATCATCCTCATCATCATCCACCTCCTGAGATACTGTTTGCATTTCGTGAAAGTGTCTTTCCTCAGGACGCGCTACTTCCAAACTTTGGCCATGAGTAGACATTTCGTCTACTTCAAGTATCTCGTCAGGCAGTGACAAAGAAACCCCTTGATAAGAACCGAATAAGTCATCCGAGTGACCAAGGTCCATATTCAAATTTTCCTCTGGCTGCCGATGGGTTGAGGCAATATGACGACTTTGAGGATTGGATGGCGCTGCATTGTCTGTAGCGACACTAGAATGTCTTGCCACGGATGATTGCGTACTGCAAGAACCAGTGGTCGAGGGCGTCTGAGCCATCCAAGATGTTATCTTGTCATGCTCATCCCGGCCTCAACACACCGTTTTCTTTGAGTACTGGGATTTCTAGGTAGAAAAAAGGACGTTCTATCAATCCTAGCTGTGTACTTGTACCAGTGCCTTCTTGGGCAAGACTGCTGCGGCCACGAGCTCGTCCCTGTCCCTTTGCAACATCCTTTTTGGTAATTGTTTTTTTTTGAGACATTGTAGACGAATGCACAGTCACCAAGTTGGAGTTAGGTGTTGCTGTATGCGTCACTTGCTGGCGGGGTAAGTGTGCGCGCTCACACTTGGCAGTGAAGCCGCACACTACACTCCCTAAAAAAATTGGTTAGAAGTGCGCACAGCCACCGAGATGTGGTTAGGTTAGCTGAATGCGTCACTTGCTGGCGGGGTAAGTGTGCGCTCTCACACTTGGCAGTGAGGCCGCACACTACACTCCCTAAAAAAATTGGTTTGAAGTGCGCACAGCCACCGAGATGTGGTTAGGTTAGCTGAATGCGTCACTTGCTGGCGGGGTAAGTGTGCGCTCTCACACTTGGCAGTGAAGCCGCACACTACACTCCCTAAAAAAATTGGTTTGAAGTGCGCACAGCCACCGAGATGTGGTTAGGTTAGCTGAATGCGTCACTTGCTGGCGGGGTAAGTGTGCGCTCTCACACTTGGCAGTGAAGCCGCACACTACACTCCCTAAAAAAATTGGTTTGAAGTGCGCACAGCCACCGAGATGTGGTTAGGTTAGCTGAATGCGTCACTTGCTGGCGGGGTAAGTGTGCGCTCTCACACTTGGCAGTGAAGCCGCACACTACACTCCCTAAAAAAATTGGTTTGAAGTGCGCACAGCCACCGAGATGTGGTTAGGTTAGCTGAATGCGTCACTTGCTGGCGGGGTAAGTGTGCGCTCTCACACTTGGCAGTGAAACCGCACACTACACTCCCTAAAAAAATTGTTTAGAAGTGCGCACAGCCACCGAGATGTGGTTAGGTTAGCTGAATGCGTCACTTGCTGGCGGGGTAAGTGTGCGCGCTCACACTTGGCAGTGAAGCCGCACACTACACTCCCTAAAAAAATTGGTTTGAAGTGCGCACAGCCACCGAGATGTGGTTAGGTTAGCTGAATGTGTCACTTGCTGGCGGGGTAAGTGTGCGCTCTCACACTTGGCAGTGAAGCCGCACACTACACTCCCTAAAAAAATTGGTTTGAAGTGCGCACAGCCACCGAGATGTGGTTAGGTTAGCTGAATGCGTCACTTGCTGGCGGGGTAAGTGTGCGCTCTCACACTTGGCAGTGAAGCCGCACACTACACTCCCTAAAAAAATTGGTTTGAAGTGCGCACAGCCACCGAGATGTGGTTAGGTTAGCTGAATGCGTCACTTGCTGGCGGGGTAAGTGTGCGCTCTCACACTTGGCAGTGAGGCCGCACACTACACTCCCTAAAAAAATTGGTTTGAAGTGCGCACAGCCACCGAGATGTGGTTAGGTTAGCTGAATGCGTCACTTGCTGGCGGGGTAAGTGTGCGCTCTCACACTTGGCAGTGAAGCCGCACACTACACTCCCTAAAAAAATTGGTTTGAAGTGCGCACAGCCACCGAGATGTGGTTAGGTTAGCTGAATGCGTCACTTGCTGGCGGGGTAAGTGTGCGCTCTCACACTTGGCAGTGAAGCCGCACACTACACTCCCTAAAAAAATTGGTTTGAAGTGCGCACAGCCACCGAGATGTGGTTAGGTTAGCTGAATGCGTCACTTGCTGGCGGGGTAAGTGTGCGCTCTCACACTTGGCAGTGAAGCCGCACACTACACTCCCTAAAAAAATTGGTTTGAAGTGCGCACAGCCACCGAGATGTGGTTAGGTTAGCTGAATGCGTCACTTGCTGGCGGGGTAAGTGTGCGCTCTCACACTTGGCAGTGAAGCCGCACACTACACTCCCTAAGGTGGTGTACGTGCTAGCAGCAACACACTGGTCTGCCACAGAAAAAATAACGCTCTATGGCTTATTAGGAACAAAAATCGATCTGGTGCAAAAACAAAAAGGAAACAGCACCTCAGCTAAGCCTCTGACTGCAGCTGTTAGCAAAGCTGAGTGAGTAAGCTAAGCTATGAGGTCCGTCCTGTGTGCACTCTAAGGCTTCTCCTTCCTTCCCTCCCTGCCTGCCTGCCTACACAGCACTACTCCGTCCTCCTCCTAGCTCTCAGAAGAGCTTTTTGGGTTAATAAAAGGAATCTTCCCTACACTGACAATCCCTGATCTGCTCCAGCATATATCTCTCTCTCCCTATACTAGGTCAGATCGTCTCAGGAATGTGCCCAAAATGGCGGGGACAAGCCTTATATACTGCCTTGCCTGTCATAGATGACATAGGCATGACGCTGGACAGCAGCCAATCATAGTCCTGACACAACCAACTTTGCTATGCCATTACTGACTATGATTGGCTATCTTCACAAGTTTTCTGACCTAACACGCACGCTGTGCTGACACGGAACATAACAGATTCTGTATTCCAGAGTCCGAATCCCGAATACAGTATACAGGACTCGGAATCGTAGACTCGTAGGACTCGGAATCGTAGACTCGCTCAGACTCGCTGCTGACAGCGGGTATCTGTGACGAGTCAAGCTTATTGCCATTGAATTCCATTGGACTCGTCACTGTGCGAGTCCAAGCTGGGAGATTCGCCGAGTAACGAGTCCTGCGAGTACCTTCAGAATCGCCGAGTCCCGAGTCCTAGCGAGTAGACTCGCCCATCCCTAAACGACACCTGAAGAGACGCATCAAAAGGATTATGAGCAGCTGTTAAGACGCCAAACCGCTCTTGGGCTTCATCAAACCACTCTTGCTGAGTACTTTAGGAATAGACGCATCCCTCGCGGGATAAGAGTGAATCTTCGTCCCACCCTTTTTGCGGACAATACTGAGTACTGCGACCGATACGAAAGTATCTTGAACAAATGTTCATTTGATTTGATGACACTTACCATTGATTATTTACAGACAGAACTTGCTGAATTGACAGAAAAAGTGAGTACGATTGAAGAACAACTCAAAGACACTTTATCATCTGGTGAATTTTCTAGTGTGAAAAATAAGACTCGGAAGACTATATCAGACTTCCGAAAGGTAGTCCAGGACCGTAAGAAAAAGAAGTTCTTGCGTGACCAGGATGACTATGTCCAAGGACGAGTCTATAGATGGCGGAACAAAGATCCAAATAATTGGCCATATCCTAGACAGGATTTGTATGGTTCTGGGAGTAGTCTTGAGAGTTTGGGTGCAGGTTATCCACCTTATCCATTTTTTCAACCGAGATATTATGGAGGCAGACGCAGGGCAGGACGCGGGTGGTGAAGAGGTCAGGGTAATTACAATTACCGTTATCCATCACAACCACGACCACAGGTAGGTCAATCTGATTTGGTTTATAATATTTCCTCTCAAATTATTTCACCTTCAGATTTGGAGTTATTACAGAGGGGGCTCTCCTTCTGTCCTACTCCCAATCTTAACTCATTTAAGGTCGATCAGGAACTTTGACGCTTCTTTAGAACGATTAGATTGAAGGCACATTTCAGCCGATTGGGTACTGAATTGTCTCCAATACCAACCTCTTCCCCCTCTGAGTTCACGCTGAAGGATTTGAACCTACGCATCATTAGTAAATTCCAACCTCCTAAAAATTACCATCCAGTTGAGACCTTTGCTAAATTAGTGACACAGGATGTTGACCGGCTAGTCAATGCCATAGAACGAGGGGAACATAGGATAAAACGGAATCTTCCCACATATATTATACAATCCATTCGCCAACTTCAGACTAATAAAAAGGTTATTATCAAGCCGGCGGATAAAGGCGGTGCTATTGTCATTATGGTTCGGGCATATTATATTAATGAGTTTAAACAGCAACTAAGTGATACGGAGACTTACACTCCTATTGATCGTGATCCTACTAGTTCCATTAGGAATATAATTATTAAGAAGGTTGAGCATTATCTGAATAACAACATTATTGACTCAAAATTAGCAGAATTCCTTGTGGCACAGCACCCCATTACGCCTGTTTTTTACACCCTGCCTAAAGTACATAAAAATCTTTTACATCCATCAGGATGCCCTATTGTGGCGTCAACCGAATCATTACTCTCGCCTTTGGCAATAGTGGTTGATAAAATTCTGTCTCCTCTAGTTCCCCAAATTCCTTCGTATCTTAAGGATACGTCTCATTTTCTTACTGTCATTCATGAACTGGGTGTATTACCAAGTAATAGCATTTTAGTCACCATGGACTTGAATAGTTTATACACGTCCATTGGACATGATTTAGGTTTAGAAGCCATTAAGTGGTTTTTAGATACATTCAGCGCACTCAGTGGTCAGCAAAAGGATTTTTGTAGAGAGTTTGTAGAATTGGTTCTTCGGAACAACTATTTTCTTTTTATGGATCAGTTTTACCTGCAGCGTAGGGGGACGGTCATGGGTTCGAACATGGCGCCCCCCTAAGCTAATATTTTTATGGCCTATTTTGAATATAATTATGTTACATCTGATCCCTTATTACAATCTAGGGCATTAACTTGGAAGCGTTATATAGATGACGTGTTTGTAGTGTGGACAGGGACAGAAATGGAGTTAGATATGATGTATAATCGGTTAAATACATTGGTTCCTGGTTTGACTTTTTCTATCCATACTAGTTTACAGGAGATTTCCTTTCTTGATACTTTGGTAGTGTTGGATGATCATGGCACAGTATCTGTTGATATTTATACTAAACCTACGGATAGGAATAGCATCCTTCATTATGATAGTTGCCATCCACGTCACATAAAAAGTTCGTTGCCCCATTCCCAACATATGAGGGTTAAAAGGATTGTCACGAACCCCGTAAAATTGAGAACTAGACAAGAGGAAATGACTCAAAAATTTGTTAAGAGGGGATATCCACTACATCTAGCATCGCCTCGTACTGTTATTGCACCTAGAACATCTGTTTCCACCCCTAGGGTGGCTTTTGTATCAACATTTCATCCTTATTCGTATAAGATTAAGAAGATCGTGAAGGAACACTGGCCCATTCTTATGAAGTCCTATCCTGACATCACAGAGTTTAATGTTCCACCATTATTCTGCTATAAAAGATCACAAAGTCTTAAAGACAGATTGGTTCGTGCTGATATAGGTCCCAAGAAAATAACCAGACAAAGGTTTTTGGGTATTCCAAGAGAAGGAAATTTTCCCTGTCTTGGATGCCCTCAATGTTCCCATATGGTGAAAGGATCAACATTCACACATCCCAGGTCGGGTAAGATCTTCACGATCCGTGGGTATTTTACCTGTGATTCGTCCTATGTAGTGTATCTTCTGAAATGTCCGTGCGGTCTCGGATACGTTGGGGAAACTACCCAGCGTATCCGAGACCGCATAAGTAAACATAAATCTACCATCAGGTGTAGTAACACTTTATTACCGGTTCCGTGCCATTTTATTGAGAAGGAACATGGCATTTCTCAACTTCGTTTCCAGGTGTTGGAACAGGTGCCCCTAGCCAGACGGGGAGGAGACAGGGTTAAACACTTAAAGGAGCGTGAATCATTTTGGATACACCGTCTCCAGACTCTTTTTCCCTTAGGTTTAAATAGAGAGTATGAGGTTTCATGACATGATTTCTCCCCACTTTATGGTGTATTTTGTATACCTCTATATGACAACAGATAGTATGGAAGATTTACTGAGAATTATTTATACCCATTGGAAATACTCTAGTACTTTTTCATTTCTTATGTTTCAATGGTTATGGCACTTTAAATATATGATAGACTTAGATTGAAGGCATTCTTTCATTAATTACTATATTTGCACAATATTGACACAAATAGGTCTAAGTATTAATTTGGCATGTTCTGCATTAAGTACAACCTTAATTTTCTTATTATTTCCTCTTTTCCCCTTGTTTAGGCTTGAACAGGGTTTCCCTGACAACAAATAGTGTTTATACAGGAAACACTACCATGACAAGCGTTTCCTGTTTCTTGTTTTCATCTCAGCACATTTTACTAGTGCCGCGACGTCAGGTATTTGACCGCCCGGGCATTATAAAAGCCAGTTTCTTGTGTTACTCTGTGCATTTCTGCCAGGGCCCTACAGTGAACAGCACCAGTGAGTAATAAGGAGCGTTTTGATTAAGGATTTACTTGTATTGAGTACTTTTTCATTCTTTATGTTATTTTACCAGGTTTCTGGTGATCCTTTGTATCTTGGGCTTGACTTTAAGGTTTGCAACTTGCTAAATTAATAAGTTGTTGCTGTTATGCAGTTTGGACCTGATGGTATTGTTGTTTTCACTTTTCAGCATTTACTTCATGATTGATTCTTTTTATGTTGTGGTAGTGGAATCTTAGTTAATCGACATAGCAGGTATGAACCTGACTTTGTGACCATATTGTGTCTAATATGAATGACAGGGATTCTGTTTATTATAATGATTTCTTTTTATCTAGAGAATTTCCAACGGGTCTCCACTGTATATGACGGTTATTTTCAATATTACATCGCATGGTAATCAATATAAGGTAACGCATGAGTCCAGCACATACACCCCATCTTCAGTAGTTGTTATTGAAATATTGCTCTATATGGGCTTTATATGTACTATTCCATCTAGTAGGAAGAACTTATTTTCTATTTGATTATGGTAGTATGATTTTCATTGAATAGTATTGGACATACGTACAATTCTAGTTTGGATTGGCTCTCTTGAGGTGTTAGTTTGTGGCACTCCTTTTTTTCCACTAATTTTTCACTTATTTTTCTTATTATTTTTTTGTGGTGTTTCTTTTTATTATAGACACTTTTGTGCACAGAATTTTTTGTATATGTGAAGATTTAATACATACAAGAAAGAAAGGAGATATAAAGGTATATATAATCCTGATTCTTTTACTTTTTCCACGAGGATGGAGTTCTATCCTATGATGTATCATTATTGTAAATAAAAAATGTTCCCCCATTTTTCTTTCTGTATCCTTGATTAATTTATGGATTTTTTTCCCCCCTAATGATTGTTTGGCCTTTTTGTGGATTTTTTCTGTTAAAAATGTTGATTCAAATTGAAAACATGTTATTCATTGTGATTATTTCTGTTTACATTACCAGTTATTTGTGTCTGAGTAAGGCAATAGCCGAAAACGTTTATACGAATGACTGAGATATATATACAAAAAGAATATTGAATTGATTCCACGAATAAAAAGCCATCAACAAAAATTATTGGACTATTTTTGTCTTTATGGTGTGCCAGATTTTCTCTTGATTATAGTATACTCGATTTCTGGCACATTCACATGCTCCCTTTTTGTGAGCTGGCTCTCTCTGATAACTAACATGCAGAGATGACGACCACGAGTACAGCACGAGTATCGCGAGATTACTCGGTGCTCGCCGAGTAGCCCGAGTACAGTGATACTCGTGCGGGTACCGAGTAGTGGCGAGTATGCTCGCTCATCACTAGTAACAATGTCTAATGGTGAAATTGGCAGTGTACGTGTAACAGACCCAATTCCTACTGCAGTGCCACCAAGAAGTGAAATGATGATCTGGTGTCGGGCAGCAGTAGGCCTCAGAGGGCAGGACTACCAGGCAGTAGTGGAGCCAGTGATGTCTGACAGTAGTCCTACACTCCTGACAGCCAGGTGGGTGATTGATGTACGAAAAGGAAGGGTCCCTATACGTGTGTTAAATTATGGGGATGATGAAGTAAAGCTGCCAAGGTATTCCACTGTTGCAAAACTGTACCATGTAGATAACAATTCAATACATGAAGCTGAATCACTAGCTCAGACAGTGTCAGACGAACCCCATGATTCCAAGAACCAGCTAGAAAAATGGTGTCAGGAGCTCAGTATAAATATGCAAATAGAGTCTGTGGAGCCTCTGTTAGGAGTCTCAAACACAGAACTAGCCATATATCCCTCCAGGGGAGGACCCAGCCAAGGGGTGGCTCCTTGCGGAGAACACCATAACCACCATATGAAGTGGCCCTTTAAGTCAATATCCAACTCTTTTACAAGTTTACAGATATGACAAGGGAATACCAAGGCCAAGTATCCATCCACATACAGCTGTTTCGGGGTGTTGCCCTCATCAGTGTGGAGTAGGATTCTGGCTAGGTGGGAGCAAGGCCTAGTAGACCAAGATTGCAAAGTATTCACTGATCTCAGGGAGACCAGTCCAAGAAAACACTGCGGGCAGCTGGCTAAAGCGCTCAAACACAGTGAATTCCTAGGCACATTGCCCCCTGGGAAATATGAATATGCAAATAGAGTCTGTGGAGCCTCTGTTAGGAGTCTCAAACACAGAACTAGCCATATATCCCTCCAGGGAAGGACCCAGCCAAGGGGTGGCTCCTTGCGGAGAACACCATAAGCACCATATGAAGTGGCCCTTTAAGTCAATATCCAACTCTTTTACAAGTTTACAGATATGACAAGGGAATACCAAGGCCAAGTATCCAGGAGCTCAGTATAGACTGACATACACATCTTCTCACCAGAGTTTATCGGGTAGTTCGGGAGTGTGAACAGGTGTTTAGCAAGCATCCACTTGATTTTGGAAGGATTAAAGGTTTCAACATCATATACCCACAGGTAGCCATGCACCCATAAAAGAAAGATACAGGCCTATACCATCAGCACACTACCAAAAAGCAAAAGAGATGCTACAGGACATGAAGAATGCAGGGGTCATTAGAGATAGTTGTAGCCCCTGGGCAGCACCACTGGTCCTGGTTAAAAAGAAAGACGGTAGTATGAGAATGTGCGTAGATTATAGGCAGATCAACAGAGTAACACACAAGGATGCATACCCGTTACCACGCATAGAAGAGTCACTAGCTGCATTAAAGTCTGTCAATTACTTCTCAACATTGGATCTTACTAGTGGGTACTAACAGGTTTCCGTTGCAGAAGAAGATCGTGAGAAGACAGCCTTCACGACACAATAGGGTTATGCGAGTTCAACAGCATGCCATTTGGGTTATGCAATGCACCAGGGACATTCCAGAGGCTGATGGAGTGTTGCCTAGGCCACAAAAACTTCGAGACTGTGCTGCTATACCTGGACGATGTCATAGTGTACTCCAAGACCTACGAAGATCACCTGCAACATCTGAGTGAAGTGTTTGAATCGTTGTCCAAGTATGGCATGAAGTTGAAACCGTAAAAGTGTCACCTGTTGAAACCCAAAGTCCAATACCTGCGACATGTGGTCAGTGCAAAAGGCGTAGCACCCGACCTGGACAAGGTTATAGGGGATATCAAACATCAATGCACACGTGCAATAGAAGTTTATGAATCAAGTGAGCAGTTTATTTACAATTCCGAGGTGAAGCGACAGACTAACGTTTCGGCCAAGTTATTGGCCTTGTTCACAGAGTCGCTGAAAAACATTGAAAATATTTACAGTGAGTAACACAAGGATGCTGTATTTACAAAGTTTCAGTATACGTGTGAAAATATATACGTATCTACATATATACACATGGAGGAAATCTCATAGTTTGGATCAGTATGTATAGTGGTGCTTGCACACGACCATTAGCTTAATAGGTTTTAAGGATAAAGGAGATAAAAAGGATTCAACATACTGGTGAGGTCATAGAGGTATTTAGGTAGTAGAGTTATAGATATGCTTATGTGGCTGAACATACCCTAGAATGTTGAGGCTTGAATTATGGTAGTTCATACAGTAGGTGTATAAGGTAACTTTGTTAGGGAGGTTCCTGTGGAGTTGAATGCATTTAAATTAGGGCAGCAGTATAAGTAAAAAGGTGTTGCAGTGAAGATAGATATTATCATGGTGTGGTAGTGGGCAAGAGCCCGGTGATACCAGATCCCAAACAGCATGAGAGCTTAGTGACTGGGGAGTAGATGGTATCAAAGGTGGTTAAGGTGAGAGATAATATGCCTAAGAGTAAAGAGATCATTAGAAAGGTCTCTGTACTGCCCCCTCATATATTTATACATTATTATAAGATCACCCCTAAGCCTTCGTTTTTCCAAGCTAAATAACCCCAAGTTTAATAACCTGTCTTGGTATTGCAGACCCCTTAGTCCTCTAATAACCACAGTAAGACCACAGTACTGTATAACTCAGCCTTTTTCCAACCCCCCCCCCCCCCCCCCCCTTTTGATTTTTCCCCCCCTTTATTATTTGGACTCCATCCTGATCGTTTTTATGTTATGCTTTTCCATTTATTGCTTTCATTTTCAGGTCATCATCTATACGTGTTTAATGTCATGTTTTACATGTGTATTGTATACTGTATACCATACACAGGCGGCGTTCCGATCTCCTATGGTTACCTACTAACGCTTGTTATGATTCGTCACTTCCTGTGACGCCCCCTGACATCCCCATAGAGTTTCCCATTACACTGCCTCTAGGCGCGGAACGTCACTTCCGGTGACGTCACCCGCTCCTAGTGCGCACGCGCCGGCGTCTAGCGTCATTACCGGCCTGGCCACCGGTCTGACAGGATATAAGGGAGCGCGCTCCCT
Source organism: Allobates femoralis (assembly GCA_033576535.1). Classification (NCBI taxonomy): domain Eukaryota; kingdom Metazoa; phylum Chordata; class Amphibia; order Anura; family Aromobatidae; genus Allobates; species Allobates femoralis. Next base: position 394,416,789 of record JARQOC010000005.1, read on the forward strand.
GCAGCATTTGCCAGCCATCAGCTTGGACACAGTTGTGTCAGCTTTCCACACTGCGCCACCAACCCATGTGAGACCAGACTCCTCCACTAAGCTAAGTATCTCACCTTTTCCCACTAAATCTGATGTTATACTTTATGTTTCCTCCCCTATTTATTCAGAGAGCTCTGCTCTACCATACCTCCATACAGGTGATCAGCTACTACGGCAGGCTGAGATATTGTACAGCTTTCCCCAGGGTAACTATGTGTATATATACCTCATCCTGTGACACAATGAATCTGTTACACACAGATTAAGCAGTTTGCACCCCCCCCTTCCTTTTTTCATTCACTCCATTATATGATAGCATATTATCTCTCACCTTAACCACCTTTGATACCATCTACTCCCCAGTCACTAAGCTCTCATGCTGTTTGGGATCTGGTATCACCGGGCTCTTGCCCACTACCACACCATGATAATATCTATCTTCACTGCAACACCTTTTTACTTATACTGCTGCCCTAATTTAAATGCATTCAACTCCACAGGAACCTCTCTAACAAAGTTACCTTATACACCTACTGTATGAACTACCATATCTCAAGCCTCAACATTCTAGGGTATGTTCAGCCACATAAGCATATCTATAACTCTACTACCTAAATACCTCTATGACCTCACCAGTATGTTGAATCCTTTTTATCTCCTTTATCCTTAAAACCTATTAAGCTAATGGTCGTGTGCAAGCACCACTATACATACTGATCCAAACTATGAGATTTCCTCCACGTGTATATATGTAGATACGTATATATTTTCACACGTATACTGAAAATTTGTAAATACAGCATCCTTGTGTTACTCACTGTAAATATTTTCAATGTTTTTCAGCGACTCTGTGAACAAGGCCAATAACTTGGCCGAAACGTTAGTCTGTCGCTTCACCTCGGAATTGTAAATAAACTGCTCACTTGATTCATAAACTTCTATTGCACGTGTGCATTGATGTTTGATATCCTCTTGATTACGGGACCTCTGGCCCTTTCAATTGCACCGTGACCATCACCATAATTGAGTGATAACCTTCGAACTTCCTGGACAAGGTTATAGTCATCAAGAACTGGCCAGCGCCAACCACCTTCAAAGAGGTACGTCAATTCTTGGGACTGGTCGGGTACTACAGAAGGTTTATCAAGGGCTACACAAAGATGGCAGCGCCCATGCAAGATCTCCTGGTGGGTCAATCCAAGAAAGGCAAGATCAGAGGTCCTCCGTTCTGGTGGGGACCAGAACAAGAACAGTCTTTCCAGAAACTGAAAGATGCCTCAATGAGGGAAGAGATCCTGACCTACCCTGATAACAACCTGCCGTTCCTGTTATACACTGATGCAAGTAATGAAGGCTTAGGAGCAGTCTTGGCACAGAGACAGCAAGGCAAAGAAAAAGTGATAGCCTATGCCAGCTGAAAGCTCCGTCCAACAGAAAGGAACCCAGAGAATTACAGCTCTTTCAAGTTAGAGTTCCTAGCCTTAGTCTAGGCAATCACAGAACGTTTCAAGCACTACCTGGCGTCCTCCCGTTCACGACTTTCACTGACAACAACCCTCTAACCCATTTAGAGACTGAAAAGCTGGGGACCATGGAGCAACCTTGGATGGCAAGATTGTCAAATTACGACTTCACTGTCAAGTACTGGGTAGGGCACAAGAACGGCAACGCTGATGCCCTATCCAGAATGCCTAACCTCCCAGATGAAGGAGAAGACGTAGATGAAGTGGAAGAAGTAGAATTGCCAGCTTTCCACTGTCCAAGTACAACCTCATGTCATCAGGCACGTCAAAGGCGTAAAGAGAGAACAGTGAACTGGAAAGAGACTCAAGACAGTGACCCAGATGTTAGTTTAATCAAAGAGCTAATAACTAAAGAACACTCCAGTCTGAGTTCTGATGCTTCGCAAGTTGCCAAACGCCTATGGAAAGAAAAAGGAAAATTGTTCGTCTACCAAGGAAAACTATGCAGACGTTACCTTAACCCCAGAACACATGAACTGATCTGGCAAATAGTTGTTCCAAAAAGAGATATCAAGATGATACTAGAAGCTTATCACAACGATGCAGGACACTTTGGTTGGAAGAAACTAGAAATGCTATTAAAGGACCGTTTCTACTGGGTCGGCATCAGAGGTTTAATTGAAAGATGGTGTAAGAACTGTGGACCGTGTCACCTTAGAAGGAAAGACCAACAAAGTCAAAAGGCTCCGCTGCAGCCAATCATTACCAAGAAACCTCTTGAAATCGTGGCTTTAGATCATGTGAAGTTAACACCTAGCAGAAAATACCTATGCACTCACAATGGTTGATCACTACTCAAGGTTCCTAGTAGTCGTACCAGTTAAAAATTCAACTGCAGAAGTCGCAGCCAAGACCTTCCAGAGTTACTTTTGTTGCCCGCATGGGTATCCAGATCAAGTATTGACAGATCAAAGTCCAGCATTTGAGTCAGAACTGTTCCACGTGTTCCTAGCATTGTATGGATGTAAAAAGATAATAACCACGCCGCATCATCCGCAAACAAATGGCCTATGCGAGAAGATGAACAACATCGTCATCGATATGTTGAAAACTCTACCACTTGACGAGAGAAATCAGTGGCCAGAAAAGCTACCTGACTTAGTGGATATCTACAATCACATCCCTGTAAGTTCCACCAGCTACGCACCAGCCTACTTAATGTGAGCAAGGCCAGGAAAACTCCCAATTGACTTAGAAATGGGAACAGTAGAACCAACCCAAGATTCTTCAGACGAAGATTGGAACTATCACCGCCAAGAACACTAGAAGAAAATTCAGGAAAGTGTTGAGAAGAACTTAGAGCAAAGCAGAAGCAAGCAAGAGCATGACTTAAACAAACACGCCTCAGCAGAACTCTTAACACCAGGTGAACTAGTCCTCAAAAGAAAAAGAAGAAACAACAAACTAGATGACTCAGAACTCTATACAGTTATGCAATCCAATTTTGATAATTCAAAGACTTGTGTAATTAGCAGAGATGGAGGAAGAACAACCGCAACAGTATCAAGAGATCATCTAAAGAGATGCCCAGATCAATTGAAACCACAGAAAGTAGCCTATCCCTCTTCAACAGTTGAAGAACCAAAAGAAAAGGTAATTCATACTGAAATTGGAGATTTACCAGCAGACTGGCCTCAATACAATGGAGCAGTTATCATCCCAGTCATTTCATTCTATCAACATGTGGAGAATCAAGTCCCAATTCAACCTGTAGAAGAACCAGAACCAATACCAGAACCACAAAGACCAGAAGAACCCGTTCAAATGCAAGAAATGCAGCCTGTTGTACCGGAACTAGAGATTCCTGCAATTGGTGAACCTGTCAGTCCATTAGAAAGACTACATGCATAGTATGGTATTCCAGAATCACGTAGATCAAATAGAGGAAGAGATAGTGCACGCACAACACCAGAAGCAGACAACGGCACACCAATACTGCGCAGATCAACCCGTAGTACTTTTGGTCAGTGGCCACTCAGATTTAGAGAATAAGCTGTACAGTGTCAAGATGAAGAAATGTAAATGGTGACTTTAGTCCGCAAGTGGGAATAGTAGTGCATACAAGGGTGGAGGAACTGGGCACAGCCCCAAGCATATCAAGTTGGGAATAGAAAGTGCCAGGGGTAGAAAAAGTAGGTAAGACCCGGCCTCCTAAGTGGAGACACTCACAGGGAATTTGTGTAAAGTATAAAGTGTGTTTACCCGTAAATGTGTTCAAAGCCATCAGAGACTTTACTGCTGGACTTTACCTTTTTCCCATTTATTTGAACCTGGACTATGGTCACAGGACTAGTGTGACTAAAAACTACTTTTTCCTTCCTTTTCCCAGCCTGCGGCAGATGGACTTCTGCCCTAATGACTGCTTTTTCATATTTTTCCTTCTTTTTCAGTGATTTTTGTAAATTTTGAATTTAAGACTCTGTAAATACCCGTTATTAAATGTATAAATGTTTGAAGTCGTAACAAAAACTTTTGCACAGTCTGGGAGAATTGAGGTTAAGTAGGGGGCATGTGGAACCCTGTGCCAGGTCACCACAGACTCCCTTGGGGCATGGAGGGATTGTACACAGCGAGTAATCCACTAACACACAACACCCTTTCACCCCAGGTCTGTAGTGGGAGCTCCACTGGTTGCCTTAAGCCAGTTTCCCTATAAATACGAGTTCTTGAGGGAAAACACCAGAGTGTGCAGTCACTACAGAACTGTGAAGAGCTGAGTGAGCTGAGCTAGTACTGGACCCATGCTAGGCCCATACCAGCATCCACTTGAGACAGTGGTAGACCCGCAGAGTAGGGGTCACAGGCAGAGAAGAGAAATGTACTACGAGAAGGGGGTAGAGGAGTCATACCGACTCACCCCATCAGAGTTCCGGTCACTAGGTCCGAGCTACAGGGACATAGAGAATAGGCCCTGCAGAGAAACCAGCACTACAAGGAGGTTTAGTTTCCAGGACACCCGAAGCACCAACAAATGAGAGCCCGGAGTCAAGGCCTTGACAGGCATCCCTTAGAGTGCCCTCAGCGCAGCAAACCCGGGTGTGGAGAGACACACAGAAAGAGAAGTAACGGTCTGGTTGGGTTCCAAGCCTGCCAAATTCTGACAGAACAACTGAAACAAGGAGGCCTACAACCCTACTCGCTGTGGAAATCCTGAAGTGTTTCCCTCACCTCCGGTCGAGCGTACCAGTACAGAACACCAGTAAAGGTACCAAAAGACTTTGTGTGCGTGTCCCTCCTTCCATCTGCACCACACTCACCGCGCTACCCTATTACCCTCACCACAACTTACAGCCCCGGGGACCCCCGCTCGTCCTGTAGGGAGCGGTTCCACCTTGCTGCCGCCCATCATCCCGGAGGCCCAAGCAGTGCCGGTGTCATCATCGGATCACTACAGGTGGCGTCACGACAGACACTTTTATTATTTTCTCTCAACCCATCTTTTATCTGCTTCCCCGGGCCCACGGCCTCAGGCACCGTTACCCGTGACTTTTCCCAGAGACCGCGCCTAAGTGATCCGAGTACCCCCAGGGCCTGGGCTGGACAGATTCTGGCGTCACGAACAGGATTCCGTGCCCGGTGTAACCGGGTACTGTGCGCCCTTTATTGACTGTGATTGTGAACTGTAAATTTAAATTGCCATTGCTGCGCCGCAGAGCGGGAAAGGAAGGGGTGTTACAGTGCAAGGACGCGAAGATAGGCCCCGTCCCACGCTCTGACGAGATCCGCCGGACACAGCAGTCGGATCCGGAAACTCTCGTGGTGCTCCACTCCCCGCCCGCCGAGCCGACTACTTGATTTGAAAGAGACTGGCACCGATTAACTAGGGGGGAGGGAGAATGAGTGCCCCGGACCCCAACGACACAGTAGCCCCGCCTGTGAATCCACCTGTCGCTCCGGTAGGAGCCCCGAACTTACAGCCCCTAGTCGCCAATCCACCCGGCGGTGCCATGCCGCCATCGACACCTACATCGGTGGCCCCGATAATGCCAATTTCTCTGCCGTACAAGGAACAACCTGGCTGCAGGGAGTAAAAGAACCCGGAGGGGACAGTTGTCATCCGTATAAAGACCTGTACCTGGAACTGTAACTGAGCTGTTATGCTGAACAAACTGCTAAGTAAACACGGTGTACCCTGCCTCTGACTCCCTTGCATAATTCTCCATTGCCTGCACATGATTCCCTCCAACAGGACTGCAGCGAGATCCAGCCTGGAGAGCCACAGCCTGTCAGCTCTGAACCCTGGAGAAAGGAAGTCTGCAGCAGCAGGACAGTAGATGTATTGCATCCATTACAAGCTTACACTACACCATACTCCTAAATCATCACTGCCCTGGGGAACTAAGTTCTACCCGCGGAGAACTATTCCATCTACAGCTGCTATAACTTCATCCCCGGGGCTGCAAAACTCTAGGCCATCATCCATCATGCTGCAAAACTCTAGGCCTTCTGGCCTCATGGCTCCACTCATCTCCACAGGACATGGATTCCTCTCCCTCAGAGACTCTGTGCACCGGTCAGGTCTAGTAAAGCACTCATTTATTCACACAGGTCCAAACGCTGTCAACCCCTGTGTGCACGGCTCAGGGCCCATGGGAGTCATGTTGGCTCGCAATATTTAATATATATATATATATATACACACACTATATGTGTGTATATATAATATGGATGTGTGTGTGGTGGACACTGCACATTACCACTTCCCCTGTGCTGTGTACTGGGTGTAGTCCTCAAATCAGAAAATAGGAAATGTCCAGCTCCATGTCTTCCTTAAAATCCAAAGGTTTATTATTAGTGATGAGCGAGTACCAAAATGCTCGGGTGCTCGATGCTCTGGCCGAACATCCCAAGATTCTCGTGTACTCGGCCCGAGCACCGAGCCCAATGTTATCCTATGGGAGACCCGAGTATTTTTATGAAATGACCCCCGGTAGCATGTAGAAACCCTAAAAATGTCACAAAAGTCTCAGAAGAGTGCTCAAATGACATGGCAACAGCATGGGAAAGACCCCTGTAAGCATTTCTCACTCAAAAGTCACAGCTGTGAACAATGTTGTTCGAGTTTTACGCCATTTTCACGGACTCACGCTCTCATTTGCTGGTGGTGTGGTGAAGTCTGGCCCAATCCAACCCTTGTTCATCTTGATCAGAGTCAGTCTGTCAGCATTTTCAGTTGACAGGCGGGTGCGTTTATCAGTAATGATTCCACCTGCTGCTCTAAAAACACGCTCTGACAAAACGCTAGTGGCAGGGCAGGCCAGGACTTCCAAGGCGTAGAGAGCCAATTCATGCCACGTGTCCAGCTTGGATACCCAATAATTGTAAGGCACAGAGGAATCTCACAGTACAGTTGTTCGATCTGCAAGGTACTCCTCCAGCATCTGGGCAAACTTACCATTTCTTGTGGCACTATCCCGCACCTCAGGGGCTGTGGTATGTGAGGGGCTGAGAAAACTGTCCCACATCTTAAAGATTGTTCCCCTACCTCTGGCGGATTGGACTTGAGCCCCTCTCGGCCGTACACTTTGGTTGTCCACCGATTCCTGACCTATGCCGCTAGCGTTTTGTGAGGGGAATGCTTTGCCTACTTTCGCCACTATGGCTTTCTGGAACTGCTGCATTTTGGCTGACCTCTCCACCTCAGGAATAAGAGACATAAAGTTCTCCTTGTACCGTGGGTCTAACAGTGTTACCAATCAGTAATGATTGTCGGCCAAGATGTTCTTAACGCGAGGGTCACAAACCAGGCAGCTTACCATAAAGTCAGCCATGTGCGCCAGACTCTTAACAGCCATCACTTCAGTGTCCTGACCAACATGATGACTGAACACGCTGTCCTCCTCCTCCTCCTCATGTCCCCTGTCCTCTGGCCAGCCACGCTGAACCGAGGGTATGACTGGTGTGCTTGTCATATCCTCAATTTGGCCGGAGAGTTGCTCCATATCTTGCTCCTCCTCCTCCTGGTCATAGTCCTCCACTGCACGTTGTGATGAGATGAGGCTGGGCTGTGTGTTATCACCCACACCCACTACTGTTTCTTGCTCCAACTCATCGCGCTTCGCCTACAATGCATCATGTTTGTTTTTGAGCAGAGACCGTTTTAGGAGGCAGAGAAGCGGTATGGTGACGCTAATAATGGCGTCATCACCGCTCACCATCTTGGTGGAGTCCTCAAAGTTTTGGAGGACGGTACATAGGTCGGACATCCATCTCCACTCCTCAGGTGTTATGTGTGGAGTTTGACCCATTTCCCGACGGCTTAGGTGATGCAGGTACTCAACAACTGCCCTCTTCTGCTCACAAATCCTGACCAACATGTGCAGAGTTGAATTCCAACGGGTGGGGACATCACACACCAGTCTGTGAGCCGGAAGCTGCAAACGGCGCTGAAAGCCGGCAAGGCCGGTTGAAGCAGTAGGTGACTTTCGAAAATGTGCACACAGGCGGCAAACTTTTATGAGCAGATCCAACAGCTCTGGGTATGATTTTAGAAACCGCTGAACCACCAGGTTGAGCACATGGGCCACGCATGGAACATGTGTCAGCTGGCCGCACCTCAAAGCCGCCACCAGGTTCCGGCCATTGTCGCACACGACCTTTCCTGGCTTTAGGTTCAGAGGTGTGAGCCAGTGATCTGCCTGCTGTTTCAGAGCTGTCCACACCTCTTCTGCATTGTGGGGTTTGTCACCTATGCATATTAGCTTCAGCACAGCCTGTTGCCGCTTCGCCGAGGTAGTGCTGCAGTGCTTCCAGCTTGGGACTGGTGTGGAGGGTAAAGTGGATGAGGATGCGCAGGAGGAGGAGGCTGAGGAGCATGACATTCCGGAGCTGTAGAGTGTGGGTGAAACCCGGACTGAGGTAGGGCCTACAATCCTTGGTGTGGGAAGGACGTGTTCCGTCCCTCGCTGAGACTGGGTCCCAGCTTCCACAATATTAACCCAGTGTGCCGTCACCGAGATGTACGGCCTTGCCCACAAGCACTTGTCCACGTGTCTGTGGTTAGGTGGACTTTGGCTGAAACAGTGTTGTTCAGGGCACGTGTGATGTTTTGTGACACGTGGTTATGTAATGCGGGGACGACACACCGGGAGAAATAGTGGCGGCTGGGGACCGAGTAACGTGGGACAGTTCCCGCCATGCTTCCGTCTCCACCAGCCTAAAAGGCAGCATTTAAAGCGCAAGCAGTCACGAAATGTTAGCATTTAGAACTGTGGCATGTGGGGCGTTGGCAGCGTATTTGCGCCTGAGTTCAAAAGTTTCATGCATGGATAACTGAATGCTGCGCTGGGACAAGGATGTGCTTGATGATGGTGTTATTTGTGCGTGGGCAACTACAGGTGCAGGGCAGGAGGCTTGTTCGCATGCGGCATCGACAGGGGATTGGCTCGCACGCACACCACCTAAAGACGTAGCAGTGACATCAGCAAGCACTGCTCCTCGACTCTGTTGTACATCCCACAAAGTCGGGTGCTTGGCTGACATGTGCCTGATCATGCTGGTGGTGGTCAGGCTGCTAGTTTTGGTACCCCTGCTGATGCTGGCATGGCAGGTGTTGCAAATGGCCTTTTTAGAATTATTTGGAGCCAACTTAAAAAACTGCCAGACTCGGGAAGACCTAACATTTGTACAGGCCCTTGTGTCATGTTGTTGTTCCGGGGAACGGTTGCCTGACTTCTGCCTGGGGCCACCATCCTGCTTCTTACTGCCTGTTGTGATGCTAAGCCTCCCTCCCCCTGTGCACTGCTGTCCTCGCTCTGCATCTCCTCCTGCCAGGTTGGGTCAGTTACTGGATCATCCACCACGTCGTCTTCCTCATCCGCATCCTGCTCCTCCTCCTGACTTCCTGGCAATCGTGTCTCATCATCGTCCACCCATTATTGAGACACGTTCCCACCGTTGCCTTTTTTGAGACGTGGCTGCTCAAATATTTGGACATTGGTACATACGCCCTCCTCATGACCCACTTCAACAGGAGCTGGCGAGAGGCCAGAATGTAGGGAATGGATACGTGAACAGCTCTTCAGAGTGTCCAAGTGTGGGATCAGTAATGTCCGTGGACGTGTGCTCGGCATGGTGGTAGGAAGGAGGATCAGGTTGTGGAATGTGCCGTGCAGTATCACGGCTACTGACACTGACGTGTGGAAGACAGGGTTTGTGGTGGTGCCAATCTGACTGGAAGCATTATACGCTATCCAACTAACAACCTGTTGACACTGGTCTGGGTTGAAGAGCGGTGTACTGCTGCGGTCCCAAGAATTTGGGACAGGACGTGCGAGCGAGTAGATGTGGCCCTTTGTTGTGGCGAAATTAAAGCTTGCACACGACCTCGGCCTCTGCCTGCACCACCATCACGTCCACTTCTTTGTCCCTTGCCGAACGCCCTTGCGCATTTTCAAAGCGATGCTGATGGACAGCAATGAGAGTCTCCAAGCACAAGGTTTATTTGGCATCAGATTAATATGCTGAAAAGCTTTTTAGAGCGAAAAGAGTAAGGCAGACACAGACAACTATCACTCTACGGGGATTCCAGGAAACCACGTGCACGTACGGACCTAAAGGAACACTTCTGTGAGATTCCGAGAGAGGTCTTGCCTAGACCTCATAGGGACCTCAAAATGAAGTCCGAATCCACAGGCTTCTAACCACTTTCCAGCCCTGAGTGCTCCGCGAGATGTGACTGCTCAGGATCTTTCGAGTTGCACGGATAAGGAGGACTTCCTCAAGGGGTTTCTATATGCTCGCCAGCACCTTCAGAACGCGTTTGCCACTTGGCGGTTCCCGCCTCCCCTGAGGACCGCATTCCGCCGAGACTAACAGGCTCTTATACAGCCATCCCTGGCTCAAGGATCCTGATCGGTTGGAGGACCGACCACCTCCCTCTACTAAGGTACGGAGGGATATGTCAACATATTGGCACTTGGAGCGAATCACATGGGCTCCGATCTTCGTGAATGGCGGGAACTTTCTACCCAACGAACTTTCGGACATCAGCCCAAGTCTGTGGTACAAGCGAAAAGTTTTGATGCGGAAGACCGTAACCGGCAGAACAACATACGTCTCCGGGGCGTCGCAGGAATCCGTGCGCGACCCGGACCTTAAAGGACTTCTGTGAGATTTCCTGAGAGAGGTTCTTCCTGACCTGGATCCCAGGGACCTAAAAAATAGACCGAATCCACAGGCTTCCTAAGCCACTGGGTGTCCGCCCTGAGCTCCCGCGAGATGTGATCGCCAGGATCCATTTCTATGAGACTAAGGAGGACTTCCTCAAGGCTCTTAGAGGCTCGCCGACACTATCAGAACGCTTTGCCGACTTGGAGGTTTTCCCTGATCTCTCCCCTGGGACCTTGGCATTGCGCCGAGCCTTCAAGCCTTATACAGCCATCCTTCGGGAGAAGGAGGTCCTGTATCGTTGGGGCCGACCCACCCACCTTATAGTACGGAGGGATGATGTCACCCATGTTTGCCTTGACCCGTCACAAGCGGTCTCGCTTCTGAAGGACTGGACTTTCTACCACCGAACTTTTCCGCATCAGCCCAACGTGATACCAGTGACCGCCTACCGAAACATCGCACCCGGCTCGCAGACTGAACCCGGAGTGGTCCACCGTTTGAAGATTCTCGCTGCTGGATTGATATCCTTGTTTTTCTCCTTTTTGCCCGGGGTCCGCCTTCCTGGTCCCCGTACAGCTCCTCCCAGGTTGCTTGCCTTTTTTCCCCTCCCCTCTCCGTATCATTCTTGCTACTCTCTTCCCTGATCTTCTCCTCTCCCCTACCCTACGTGTCCCTCCTTCTCCTTCTCTTACTCTCTCTCTTCTCCTTGATCTACTTAATTTTCACTACAGGCTACTGCGATCCTGGGAGTGTGCCCCCGCCGAGCGAATTTTTACGCTCTGGTGTGCTTTTTCTCCACCTCCCATTTGTACTCCTCTTTTCTCTCGGAGGCGATGTCTCTTCTCTCTTTAATTAACGTTACCGTCATCTTGAGACGGGAGGATTGTGTCCAAGCGTCGCCCTGGGAATACAGATCGCTAATGCAATTGTTTTTTCTTTTTGTGGTTCTCTTTTCTTTTTCGGCAATTGCCGTACCTGTTAATGTCTGCTGTTTTTTCCTCTGTCAGAATGTGTCGGACCTGTCCGTGGTGAGAGCTGGCCGTATTGGGTTCCAGACTGACGCTTCGGAATTCCGACTGATATGTTCTGTCCCTTGCCCTTACCATCCTCCCTTCCCTTCTTCCACCCTGATGCAGTCTTCGTTATCTAAATTCTGTTGCCTAGCTACTGAGTTGTATTTACTGTCTGTTTATGCCTATAACTGTTCAGGCTCATAATGTTAATGGGTTAAATTCGCCCCAGAAGGGGTCGCTCCTGCGTGCCAGCCTCAAGAGGTCTCGAGCGGACGTGGTTCTCCTACAGGAGACGCATCTTCTGGAGGGTGATTGCCTAGCCTCATCTTTCTACCCACACCAGTATTTTTCAAATCATACTGAGAAGAAGGCTGGGGTGGCTACATTGATTGGGTCCTCTATTGACTTCGAATTGGTTAGCAGGACGGCTGATTCTGAAGGTAGATTTCTACTGGTGGTAGCGAAACTAAACGGAATCTTTTTTCTCTTCTAGTCGTTTATTCCCCTAACGTGGGCCAAAGCAAATTTCTCAGGTCACTCCTGGACGCTCAAGTCCCCTCCATGCCAGGCCATAAGCTAGTGGCGGGCGACCTCAACGCCCCCTTGCACAAACACCTTGATTGTTCTTCCCCCTCCTGATTCAGAACAGACCTCGCCCCGGTGGTGGACTCTCACGGTCTACACGACATTTGGCGTTATCTTCACGCTAACGAACGAGACTACTCATTTTTCTCCCCCAGACATAAATCCTTTAGCCGAATAGACTACCTCTTGATTACTGACTCTCTTTTACCTCTTTGTCCTCAGGCCGACATTGGTATGATCACCTGGTCGGACCACGCCCCTCTTACTCTTGTCATTACGGACTCTTCTTCACGACTCCCCAGGGCCCCTTGGAAGCTGAATGACTATCTGCTGACCTCACAGACGAATCAGGATGCTCTAGCCGCGCACTTAAAAGAATATTTCCACCTGAATGACACACCTGATGTAACCACGGAGGGTCTTTGGTTCGCCCATAAGGCGGTTATCAGGGTACACTGTCTGAAGCTGGCAGCTCATGCTAAGAGAATGTATAACGAGGGCCTGGTCTCCCTCTTGTCTAGGATCAAGGCTCTGGAGGCTGCTTTTCTCTCCTCCTCTGATCCTGCCACCTTGTCTACCCTTACTTCTGCACGCAATGATCTCAGAGCTCTTCTCCTTTCTAAAGTAGAACACCAACTGAAGAAAGTCAGAGCGACATATTATGAGATAGGGGATAGGGCTGGGGCACTATTGGCGCGACGGGTTAGGCAACGGAGATGAGGTCGAGAATCTCTCTGCTAGTATCTCCCACTGGGGAACACATACGCAATCCTATTAAGATTGCGGAGCAGTTTAGAGATTTCTACCACGAATTGTATAATCTTGGTGACTCGCCCTCCGCTCCTCAACCGACCCCGGAGGCCATTACCTCTTTCCTTTCTAAGCTTAAACTTCCCTCTCTTTCAGAGTCTCAGCTGAGGTTGTTGAACAGACCCTTCTCGTTAGAATAAATTCTAGGGGTAATCCGTTCTTCAAAGAAACGGTCAGCTCCGGGCCCAGATGGTCTTTCTTACACGTACTACTCTTCTTTTGCTTCCACTCTTGCCCCCCATCTCCTCTCTCTTTTCCAGTTCTGGCAGCGTGAGGGCCGTATCAGGCCTGAAGGTCTAACGGCGGCTATCTCCACCCTTCCTAAACCGGGTAAATCCCCCATGGCGGTGGGAAATTACCGCCCGATTGCACTGATTAATTGTGACGTCAAACTATTTTCGAGGCTGCTGGCGGACCGGATCAAGGGCGTCATCCCTTCCTTGATCGCCTTAGACCAAGTGGGCTTTATTCCCGACCGGCAGGCGAGAGATGCGACTCGGAGGGTAGTGGACCTCCTAGAGGTTCTTGAGCAGAGAGGGACCCCCAGTGCTCTTCTATCCCTTGATGCGTAAAAAGCCTTTGATCGAGTGCACTGGGGGTATTTGGCAGCCATTTTGGACAAGTTTGCCTTCCGGGGTACCATCAAGACTGGAATCATGGCTCTCTACTCTTCGCCCTGTGCATACGTAAAGGCGGGAGGTTTCTCCTCTTTCACGTTTGGTATTTCAAACGGGACGAGGCAGGGCTGCCCCCTCTCTCCTCTTATCTTTGCCCTTGCTATGGAACCGCTGGCGGCCGCAATCCGCGAGCATCCTGAGATTTCGGGAGTGGTAGTCGGTCAAACTGAACATAAAATCTCCTTATATGCTGATGACGTGCTCCTCGCCTGCACGAACCCTGATATTTCCATTCCAGCTGTTGTCTCTGTTCTATCCAACTTCTCGGCGGTTTCCTTCTACAAGCTTAATCTCTCTAAATCCTCTCTTTTTCCGGTGAACCTCTCTCCTATCTCCCAATCTTCCTTAGCTACGCGGTTTTCCTTTCTAGTCGCCCCGCAAGGGTTTGTGTATTTGGGTATCCGGATAGCGTCTACCCTTCTATGATTAGGGTTAATTGTGAATCATTGATCTCCTCCCTGAAAGCCCTGATAGTGGAGTACTCAAAGGTTCAACACTCTTGGGTAGCTAGGATCAACCTGGTAAAAATGATGCTCCTCCCTAAAATTATTTATGTCCTTAGATGCGTCCCTCTCGTATTTCCCAGACGTTACTTAAATCTGTTCCAGTTGATTTTGGGGAGATTTGTTTGGGGGGTAGGCCTCACCGGGTGGCCCTCTCAACCCTGACTCTTCCTTCCTCTCTGGGAGGTTTAGGCATGCCAGATATTTTGAATTATGACTCCGCCATTACCTTGGACCTAGCTAAGTCTTGGTGGGCTGCGGTCTCCCCTCCGTCCGCACACTGGCTTCAAATCGAGGCTCACTCTTCTCCTTTGGGCTCTCTCAGGACCCTGCTGGAGGAGTTCTTCCTGCGGGCCATCCGTCCCTCAGCTCCATGCAGGCGGTCCTCTCGGTGTGGCACAGGCTAGCGAGAAGCATCTTCCCTTCCAGGTATCTCTCCCTGGGAGTCTTGGAGTCCAGCATGGTGGATATTCGCTTGGGCAGTGGCGGGAGGCGGGTATACAGTTGGTATGGGATCTCCTGAGTGATGGACGTCCGGCATCATTTTCTACACTGACAGCTAAATTCTCCCTTCCACCCTCGTCTTTTTTTACCTCCTATATGAGAATACGACACTTCCTTCTTTCTTGTTCCCTACCGAGGTGGGATCCCTCCTCAATTAACCTTAGTCTTCAATCTTTCTTCAAGCAAAGCGGGCATTCCCGGAGTGGGGTGTCTATTGTTTATAGGGCCTTGACAGCCGCCTGTGCGGTAGATAAGCTTTCTTTTATGATTAGGTGGGAGGCCAGCTTAGCTTTTTCCGTGCCACTAGAGAAATGGCATACCGCCTCATCTCATGCGGCTAGATATACACGGTGTGTCATTCACTTGGAACAATCCAAGAAACTGCTGATGGGCTGGTACCTGGTCGCTGCGAAAATAGCCAGATTTAGTGGACGTGAAAATCCTTCCTCGTCACTTTGTTGGTGGAAGTGTGGACAGGTAGGGTCGGAGGCACACATCTGGTGGACCTGCCCGAAGGTGGTGGCCTTTTGGTCTAGGATAAATATACTCATAGGTGAACTGACGGGCCTTATGTTCCCTCTTCCGGCCCCTATGGCTCTACTGGGAATTGACCTGGACACCTTGCCAGCTATTCTTAGGCCCATAGTTACAAACGTTTTGATCGCTGCCCGTCTATCCATTGCTGCCCTTTGGAAATCTCCCACCTGCCCCACTCTGAAGGACGTGGTCTCTAGATTAAACCGACTTCTTATGCATGAGCTAGTACTCTCACATGACCTCCCCCACAAAACTAAAGTCCTCAACTGGTGGGACCCATGGATGTCTACTACTTATAATGAGGTCTCTCTTCCCAACTAACTGTTTCTTAAAAGGGGCGTATAGTTTTCTGCTTGATCTAAAATGTTGTTTTGATGGCGACAATAACCTGATATGACTATTGGTAATACTGCTTATCCTACTTCCCCCCCCCACCACGTTCTTGTTCCCCTCCTCTGCTCCCCCCTGTACCTCCCCATATGAGGGCACCTTTATTGGTGTTTTCTACTGTTTGAGTTAGGTTATTAACACTGTTGTTTGTTGCTGTCCCTGTTATTGCCTTTATATATGCAATAAAAACTAAATGGTTTAAAAAAAATAAAGAAAATGCACACACTAAGAAGCAAACAGATTTTTAGGAGCGTGAATTAGTGAGAAATCTGACACTATCACGTGCTGCTGATGTGTATTATTCACTGTACTTGTGCGTTATATCCTAGTTTGTGCAAAACACACAAAAGTGCACCCGTACGCTGCCACCGACGGGCACACACTTGCGGTTTTTAAATGCACGCACTAAGAACCTAACAGCTTTTTAGGAGCGAGAATTAGTGAGAAGTCTGACACTATCAGGTGCTGTGCAGACGTGTATTATTCACTGTACTCGTGCGTTATATCCTAGTTTGTGCAATTGAAGAAAAAGAACATAGCAACAGGGATGATCACTATAATCAATCTTTATTTATATAAAAAACTCAATAGAAAAACACAAAACACCACTGACCACCTCTTAAATTTAAAAACAATTAAAACCAAAAAAGGTGTTACAAAGCTGGTGTACAAAAGGTATGTACAGGTTACTGAGCAATAGGCAATAATACCGAGTCAGAGTATAGTACAATATAATTTGCTGGCAGATCTAAACAAATGTCTCAAATACAGTCAATTTGCAATCAAATTACATTACAGTATGGCAAATTGTGCCCTATTAACCGTAATTACACTGCACCCTTGCAGCTATGGTCAGGGCCAAACCCTCCAAACTTCACCATATAAGAAGACCATAAGGTCCTATACACCCTCTAAAATGTCCTGCAAAAGGGCCAGGGATACAGAGTAATCTGCCAGCCATCTCAAACCTCAGGTATATACAATATAATCACTATAATCACATACCCAGCCACCAGCTATCCAAGGACCCGACCCAACGCGTGTCTTCCGCCTAGGACTTCCTCAGGGGAGAGAGAGGTAAGTGATAGTAGTGCCCCCAGACTCTAACTTTGATATCCTAGTTTGTGCAAAACACACAAAAGTGCACCCGTACGCTGCCACCAACGGGCACACACCTGCGGTTTTTAAATGCACGCACTAAGAACCTAACAGCTTTTTAGGAGCGAGAATTAGTGAGAAGTCTAACACTATCACGTGCTGCTGACGTGTATTATTTATTCACTGTACTCGTGCGTTATATCCTAGTTTGTGCAAAACACACAAAAGTGCACCCGTACGCTGCCACCGACGGGCACACACCTGCGGTTTTTAAATGCACGCACTAAGAACCTAACAGCTTTTTAGGAGCGAGAATTAGTGAGAAGTCTAACACTATCACGTGCTGCTGACGTGTATTAGTCACTGTACTAGTGCGTTATATCCTAGTTTGTGCAAAACACACAAAAGTGCACCCGTACGCTGCCACCGACGGGCACACACTTGCGGTTGTTAAATGCACGCACTAAGAACCTAACAGCTTTTTAGGAGCGAGAATTAGTGAGAAGTCTGACACTATCAGGTGCTGTGCAGACGTGTATTATTCACTGTACTTGTGCATTATATCCTAGTTTGTGCAAAACACACAAAAGTGCACCCGTACGCTGCCACCGACGGGCACACACTTGCGGTTTTTAAATGCACGCACTAAAAATCTAACAGCTTTTTAGGAGCGAGAATTAGTGAGAAGTCTATCACTATCACGTGCTGCTGACGTGTATTATTCACTGTACTCGTGCGTTATATCCTAGTTTGTGCAAAACACACAAAAGTGCACCCGTAGGCTGCCACCGACGGGCACACACTTGCGGTTTTTAAATGCACGCACTAAGAACCTAACAGCTTTTTAGGAGCGAGAATTAGTGAGAAGTCTGACACTATCAGGTGCTGTGCAGACGTGTATTATTCACTGTACTCGTGCGTTATATCCTAATTTGTGCAAAACACACAAAAGTGCACCCGTACGCTGCCACCGACGGGCATACACTTGCGGTTTTTAAATGCACGCACTAAAAACCTAACAGCTTTTTAGGAGCGAGAATTAGTGAGAAGTCTAACACTATCACGTGCTGCTGACGTGTATTATTCACTGTACTCGTGCGTTATATCCTAGTTTGTGCAAAACACACAAAAAGTGCACCCGTACGCTGCCACCGACGGGCACACACTTGCGGTTTTTAAATGCACGCACTAAGAACCTAACAGCTTTTTAGGAGCGAGAATTAGTGAGAAGTCTGACACTATCACGTGCTGCTGACGTGTATTATTCACTGTACTTGTGCGTTATATCCTAGTTTGTGCAAAACACAAAAAAGTGCACCCGTACGCTGCCACCGACGGGCACACACTTGCGTTTTTTAAATGCACGCACTAAGAACCTAACAGCTTTTTAGGAGCGAGAATTAGTGAGAAGTCTGACACTATCAGGACTGTTTTAGACTGTGTACACCAGCCCCAGATATGATGAAGGCTGGTATACTGTTACTAGGAATTGCTATATACCCTGCCTGCCTACAGCTACAATAGTCCTGAGAAGGACTGTTGTGGTCACTAGAAAGCCTGTACTTCGACCTGGCTACCCTGCCTGCCTGCCTATATCCACCTAGATTAGTCCTGAGAAGGACTGTTGTGGTCACTATTTTGCAGCCCTGCAAAACTCTCCTTGATTCAGAAGACACTCTCCCTGCACTGACTGTCTGGATCGCTGTGTGTAGAGCACAGCGCGGCCGGGTCTTATAAAGACTCGGTAACGCTGTGCGGCCGGCCATCACTGCAATTAAACAACTAACAGGGCTGTGGCATTGCAGTGGTCTGCCAGCCAATCCCTGCATGTGGGCTGGCTCTCTAAAGAGCACCAACATGCAGGGATGAGGACCACGAGCACAGCACGAGTATCGCGAGATTATACGGTACTCGTCGAGTAGCCTGAGTACAGTAATACTCGCGCGAGTACCGAGTAGTTACAAGCGTACTCGCTCATCACTATTATATTATATTAAAAATTCCATTCGACATGTTTCGACCATTGGGATGGACTTAATCATAATGATATGAAATGTTATAATGTTATTATGATTGAGACCAGCACAATGTTCAAAACATGTCATCAATGATGGGATTTTTTGTATAATGTAATAAAACCTTTGGATTTTAAGGAAGATGTGGAGCTGGACATTTCCTATTTTCTGATTTGAAGATTGCCCTGCCTGCAGTGAGTCATTTGCTCCTTCTGCTGAATGCTGCACTCCAGAGCTATGGACCGGTGAGCTAGACATTATCACTTATGGGTGTAATCCTCAGTGCCTGTGATATTCTGTACATATACACTGCACAGTACCACTTCTCCTGTCATGTATACTGGGTGTAATCCTCAGTATCTGTATTATTCTGTATATATACTCTGCACAGTACCACTTCTCCTGTCCTTTATACTGGGTGTAATCCTTAGTATTAGGGATGGGCGAATCTACTCGCTAGGACTCATTACTCGGCGAGTAGTAAGGGACTCGCAGAACTCGGTACTCTGCGAGTTTCCCAGCGATTACTCGCACAGCAACGAGTCCAATGCAAATCAATGGCAATCCTAGTTTTGTCAGAGACTTTAAAGTAATCGCTGGGAAACTCGCAAAGTAACTGCTGTTACTTTGCGAGCTGAGTCAGGCTGTCTGATTGTGCAGGCTGCCGCAGCTCCAGGGTCTAGAGCCCGCCTGCTCTCCCTGTGTACAGACATGAATGTCTGTGCACAGAGATGATGTAGCAGAGCTGAGATTGTTCTCAGTCTGCTCATTCCCTGTGCATAGACATCTATATCTATGCACAGGGGATGTAGCAGAGAGGACATCGCGTTTTGGACTACGTTGGACGGAAGAGGATTTTTTTAATTAAAGATGGAGTCCCTAATGGCTTTTTTTTTTATTTCTAATAAAAAATTTTCTCTGTGTGGTGTTTTTTTTTAACCCTTTATTGGAGATTCTTAGTGGCTGGGTCAAACCTGGCCTTACATTAAGAATCTCGGGCTTAATACCAGCTTGTATAACAAAGCTGGTATTAACCCCTTTATTGCCCAGCGTGCCACCGCCACCAGGGCCGCTGGAAGAGTGGGGTTCAGCGCCAGAGGATGGCGCTTCAATGAACGCGCCATCTTCTGGGGCGGCTGCGGGCTGCAATTTGCAGCGGGGGGTGCCCAGAAAGCTTGGGCCTCCCTGCGCTGCGGATTCTAGCCCCCAGCTGCTTAGCTGTACCTGGCTAGACATAGAAATTGCGCGGAGCCCCACGCATTTTTTTTTAATTATTTCATGAAATTCATGAAATAATAAAAAAAGAGGGCTCGCCTATATTCTTGTGTCCGGCCAGGTACAAATAGGCACCTGGGGTTGGGGGCAGCCCGTCGCTGCCTGCTGGATCTGGCTGGTTCCAGAAATACGGCGAAGCCTACGTAATTTATTTTCTGAAAAATCAATAAACCAATCCTAAAAAAGGGACTGCCTCTTTATTAACCCCTCGCCCATGGTCAGGGGTTAATAAAGATGCAGTCCCTTTTATTTACATTGTTTTATGGATTTGTCAGAAAAAAATTTGACGTGGGCTTCGCCGTATTTCTGGAACCAGCCGGATCCAGCAGGCAGCGACGGGCTGCCCCCAACCCTCAGGTGCCTATTTGTACCTGGCCGGACACAAGAATATAGGCGAACCCTCTTTTTTTATTATTTCATGAATTTCATGAAATAATAAAAAAAAAATGCATGGGGCTCCGCACAATTTCTACTTTTCAAAGTTTGTTCCAGCCTGTACATGGCCAGTAAAGTGGTGCTGTTGATGGCATCACCAGCGATAACCATCTTAGCAGCCATGTTGAAACTGTGCAGAAGTGTGGGCACTCTGCAAGCATTTATATTCGGCTTGCTTTGAGTCACTGTACGCATCAATACTTAATGCGCCAAGGCTTGTCACTGCGGCCACAGTAGCTACAACATGTGCAGAGTGGAATTTTACTGTGTCTGCACATCCCATACCAAAAGGTTAATGATTAGTGTGAGAATGGTGGAAGTGAGTATAGAGCGTATTATCCGTATTATCCATCCAGGGTGTAGTTGGGCCCATAGAGACGCCATTCATCTAGTGGTGCAGAAGCATCGTACTGTGCGGCCCAATGCTCAGGCAGCGGAGCGGTTGGGTAGCTTTCAGACACTCTGCATCAAACGTACCAGTGTGAATGGTGCTATATGCAAGCCCAGTGTATGCATGGCAGGTCGCCTCCCACATCTTGCTGGTAGAGGTGATTTATCAGCCTGCAGCTGGGCTTGCTTCACATTTGGGCTCTGACTGCATCCTGTAAGTGCTCTTGGTTTCTGTTTTTGGCATTGATGGTAAGGTATAGAGCGCCCTTGTCTTATGCAGCAGCTCATTCAGGCCTGGATAGTGACAGAGGAATTGCAGGACAACCAGGTTGAGGTCGTAAGCCATGTAAGGCATATGTGTAAGTTTGCCCCAGCATCAGGCTGCCACCAGATTTGCACCGTTATCGCACATGGCCTTCCCTGGCTCCATGTTTAGTGGAGACAGTCATTGCTGAAACTTGGCCTACATAGCTATTGTGAGGTGTAGCGGCGTCAGGGAGGCAAAGACACGGGATCCAGCACCACTGGTCACGGCACACGGGTTTATTTGGCCAAAAAACGTAGACAACAATAGTCCGTGCACTATTCCGGATTCCCCTTACATCAGGGGCCGCTTCTCAGCTTCACCCAAAAGGACTTACCCTGTCAAAACCAGCCACAATGTCTCAGGCCTAGCTCAGGGATGTTTCTCTCTCAGAAGCTCAGGGAGTTGTGTTCACTCCCCCTCTAGAGACCACACCCCGTGGTCTAGCTTCCTTTTATCACACCCAAGCCAGTAAGTAGAACCAACACAAAATCCCAGGATGGAGTGCGACCTGTCAATATGGAGGACGCACCCAGGGAGGCACATACCGGTCCGCAGGGGCCCGACCCGGTCGGTGCCTCACACACCCCTCCCCTATGTTCAAGCGTATGGGGCTGAACACAAGGCCATAACCCCAGGCCCTGCGTGCAAACTGCGTCACGGCGCGGAGAACCGGCGGAGGCAAGCAGGGGCACCCGGGGATACCAGGGTACCAGACCCCTCGAGCAACCAACCCGTTCGGATCCCCGGCACCCACAAACCCCGGACGGGTACCAACGACAGAGGCCTGGGGCCCCACGAGCAACACGGGGTTTGCCCACGGCACTGCTGCACCGCTCCGGACGGCGAGTCGGCGCACTGGGCTCTGCACCCGGGAATCAGTCACATTAAGTCCTCCGGGTATCCCGGCGGCGGGATTCTCGGGCTCTGGGCCCTGTCTGTTCTTCATCCGGGGGGCCATATACTCGTTCCACAATACCCGGAACAAGGGCATATCCCTCCCCAGCACAACATCATAAGGAGATCCTTTACCACTCCCACGACATGTTGAACCCTCCTGGCTGAGGTAGCAATCGTGACACGCTTCGTCGGATACCTGCGATGATCCCCATGGACACTCATCACCCTGACCTTTCGGTCGGTGGGTTTGGTCCTGGAGACCAAGGAGGCACAACGAGGGTCACGTTGCTTCCTGAGTCCAGGAGAGCCGTCACTTCATGACCATTAAGCCGAATGCGGCACATTACATTCCCAGTGTCCCTGGGGTCCGAGCGCCCTTTTCCGACGAGGTGGGTGAACATGGACCGCCTCCGGGAGTAGTCACAGTCCATGGGTTCCCCATTGAGGGGACACTGCGCCATCATATGTCCCACCTCCTGACACCTCCTACATCGGGGTTGACCTCCGTTATACCAGGGGCTGAACTGCGGTGGTCCGGAACGCCGCTTTGCTGCAGGGATGGCCGTTCTTGGCCTGAGCCGGGTGCTCGCTCACCCGGGGTCTGGATTGGGGATCCCTGCTGTCTGGTGTGGTGGGCGCGCCTTGCGGTTAGCCCGCAGTGTCCCAGGATCAAGTCCTGTGTGGCCACATGGCATTCCACCACATTTACCAACTGGTCTAGGGTACCCGGGTCACTGTGTCCCACCCACCGTTGTATGGGGATGGGCAGCGTATGCACGAAGCGATCCACCACCACCCACTCTACCATCTGGGCCTGGACTCAGGGCTTCAGGCTGCAGCCATTTCTTAACCAGGTGTAGCAAGTCATAGGCCTGCGAGCGCACAGTTTGCGCTCGTAGGCCCATTGGCTCACCCGTTGTGCCCTCACGTATGTATTAACCCCGGTACGGGCCAATATCTCTCCCTTCAGGGCTCCATAGTCCAGGGTATCCTCAATACACAGGTCTATGTATGCCTTTTGGGGATCACCAGTCAAATAGGGCGCCAGCACCTCGGCCCACTGGGCGACCGGCAGTCTCTCCCGTTCGGCCACCCGCTCAAAACACTGCTCTCCACGTCATCCCCCGGGGTCATCTTTTGCAGCACTTGTCTTACCGCTTTCCGGACGCTGCCGTCGTCACGTGGGCCTTGGGGCGGTTCCCACGGTCTGGCACGAACAGCCTCGGTCATCAGGGCCATCTGTTCCTGGTGTCTTTGTGGCACCCTGGCACCTGTTGGGCACCACAGAAATCCTTAGGGCATGACTGGAGTAAGTAACAGCAAAGCAAACTCACAAAACACCAAACAACATAACAACACCTTAGAACACCTGGTTTCACCCCGAGCCTCTAGGGGGAGCTCCACTGGTCACTTTGAGCCAGTTCCCCCTATAAATAGAGTCTTGGAGGGAGAAACACCAGAGTGTGCAGACGCTACAAGAGCTGCAGGTTGTGCATGGTCTCAAGCTTATGAGACACACACCAGGCCTGGTCAGCCTAGCTACTAGTGAGGAAATCCCTGCAATTGGGATAATAGGAAAGGAGAAGCACCTCTCAAGGAACCCAGAGTATTCTAACTCTTCCTTTACCAACCGGTTACTGGAACCGAAGCTGTGGAAGCTACATAGTCACTGCAGAGAACCAGCATACTTCACAGGGAGTCTAGCCCCCTGTTCCACCTGTCGCACCTACCAACGAGAGCCCAGGGAAGAAGATAGAATTATCATCACCCCCTTTTACAGTGCCCTCAGTGCTGACAACCAGGTGAAATCCGTTCTATTGAACACACTGCCCGGTCCGGCTGGATTCCACATCCACCCAACCTTAGCACCAGAAGTATAGAGAGAAGGAAGCCTACACAAACCGCTTGCTGTGAATCTCCAGGATTGCTAAACTTCACGAACCTGGTCTGGCGTACCTGAAAACCACCAGTAAAAGTACTAAAAAGACTTTGGCGCGTCTGTGTTTGACTCCTGGGCCTAACAGCAGCATTACCGCAGCTGCCTCACAACATCTTGCGCAGCTCCTGGCTCCGGGGACTCCCGCTCATTCTGTGGGGAGCGTCCCAACTTGCTGCCTACCATCCCCCGGAGACCTAGCAGCGCTGGTAAAGTTACCAGAACACCCGCAGGTGGCGTCACGAAGACAAACTACCCCTACTGTTCCGCCATTTCCCCTCTTGATCTGGACCACCGGGCCTCACAGCCGCAGGCGCGGTTCCGTGACAAGAGAAGCAGACACCTGTGATGTGAACTACCCGGCTACGGTGAGTCAGAAACTTGGCGTCACGAACAGGATACGAGCAGGCCCGTTATCACGGGTATTGTGTGCTATTTATTGACTGTAAATATCGAACTGTAAATTTGATCCGCCATTGCTGCGCGAAAAGGCGGGAAAAGAAGGGGCGTGACTGTGCAGAGGGCGCAAAGATTGGCCCCGCCCCCACGCTCTGACGACTTCCTCCGGACGCAGCAGGAACCGGAAACTCCCGTGGTGCCTCACTCCTCATCGCGAAGCCGACACTTCCGTTTGAAACCGAGGGAAAGGCTACGCTTAACTAAGGGGGAGTGACCATGAGTAACCGGGCTCCCAACAACGCGGTACCTCCGCTAAACCAAGCGGCACCTCAAAACATACCTCTTGATGGACAGCAACAAGTCGGCGGTATGCCACCGCAACCCGCTCCGATTATGCCGATGTCTCTACCCTACGTTACGAATGCGACCTGGTTACCTAAGTACAGCGGTGTACCCAGTACCTTGGAGAACTTCCAGAGGAAGATATGCCAGACGCTGGACATGTACCCTATGACCGGTAAGCAAAGAGCTTCAGTTATTATGGGACAGTTAACCGGCGCAGCTGAACTGCAGAGCCGCAGCTGGCCTGTAGAAACTCAGGAATCTGTGGAGCAGATATTCGCTAAATTAACCCGGGTTTTTGAGCGCCATACTGAAGCTGAACTAAGACTGTCATTCTATCGTTGTAACCAAGGGGCACAAGAAAGTGTCCTCGATTATTCACTGCGCTTGCAAGAAGCATACAGACTGTTAAAGCAAGTTGATCCTGATGGTGTCAGAGATGAAAACAAAGCGTTAATTGGACAATTTATTGTGGGCCTTAGACTATCTGAGGATCGGAAGCAAGCAAGC
The DNA here is from genome assembly GCA_033576535.1 of Allobates femoralis. Taxonomy (NCBI): domain Eukaryota; kingdom Metazoa; phylum Chordata; class Amphibia; order Anura; family Aromobatidae; genus Allobates; species Allobates femoralis. Next base: position 394,442,076 of record JARQOC010000005.1, read on the forward strand.
TGGTGGTCCATAAAAAATCCTGGCGCAGAGTTTGATACCTTGAGAGACTTAACAGTTTGGGGACAACGGCTCGCTGAAATACCTGATCCCGCTTCACAGCAGCAGCAGTATGCTGACACCCCTTCCGTGCCAGCAGCAGCATCTCCAATCCGTGCGATTCAGTACAGTGCACAGACTGTAACACCTGACCGGTTTGAGCAACTGTGTGCTAATGTCGAGCAGCTGAGGAAAGACGTGGCCAAGCTACAAGCTGGGAGAAGACCCAAGACAGATGCAAGGCAATCGGACAAGATTCTACTCGCCGACAGCCCTGACGACGTCCCATGGATGAGGAGAAAGACACAGCCGCCGCGAGGAAAACCTGCAGACCGCCGCAGTCCTGACCGACGCCGCAACAGTCAGCAGAAGCGACCCCTGGGCGAGAAGGGCCAACCCCAGGAGTAGACTGTACAGGCCCAACCACCAACTGGGAACACAAGTATGTGGGAGACTGTCCATACTTACCAATCGTCATCGATGGCATCGCTATATCCGCCTTGATAGACACTGGATCCCAGGTGACATCCATTCCCAGTACCCTTTACAAGCAGTTCTGGCCCGATGTTAAGCTAGAACCCCCAAACCCCGATTGGAACGTTGAAGCCACTAATGGTATACTAGTTACAATAGAGGGACAATGGGAAGCTACAGTAAAGGTGGGGAGGGTGCAGCTGAAGAACCAGGGTATCTTAGTAGTACAGGATAAACCTAACAACAAGGATCCATATGTAATACTGGGTACCAATGTCATGATCAAATGCCTCGATGAAGTGTTGTTTTTACTCCACCAGAGTGCTGAAGCCGGTAAACCCAGAGAAAAGAGGGCTATCCAAAAGCAGATCAGAGCTCTGGTGTATCAACAACAGGTAACATTGTCTAATGGTGAAATTGGCAGAGTGCGGGTTACAGATCCCATTCCAATTGTGGTACCACCCAGAAGTGAAATGATGATCTGGTGTCGAGCAGCCATAGGCCTCAGAGGGCAGGACTACCAAGCTGTAGTAGAACCTGTTATGTTTGATAGTAGTCCTATGCTCTTGACAGCCAGAGGTTTAGTCGACGTAAGAAAGGGGAGAGTCCCCGTACGCATATTAAATTATGGTGATGACGAAGTCAGACTGCCAAGATATGCAACTGTCGCAAAATTGTACCAGGTAAAAGATGATGCTGTAATTGATGTAAAATCCTCAGCCCAAACAGTCACTGATGAACCCTCACTCCAAAGATCAGTTAGAGAAATGGTGTCAAGAGCTCAGTGTAGGAACTGACAATACACCCTCTCACCAGAAAAATGGAGTATACCGGGTAGTTCGGGAGTATGAGCAAGTGTTCAGTAAACACCCACTTGACTTTGGGAGGATTAAAGGGGTACAACATCATATCCCAACAAAGAACCATGCACCTATCAACGAAAGGTACAGGCCTATACCACCCACACACTACCAAAAAGCAAAAGAGATGCTTCAGGACATGAAGAATGCAGGAGTCATTAGGGATAGCTGTAGTCCCTGGGCCGCACCACTAGTCCTGGTTAAAAAGAAAGATGGTAGTATGAGGATGTGCGTAGACTATAGGCAAATCAATAAAGTCACACACAATGATGCTTACCCGTTACCCCGCATAGAAGAGTCACTAGCTGCACTCAAATCTGCCAACTACTTCTCCACATTAGATCTTACTAGTGGGTACTGGCAGGTTGCCGTTGCAGAGGAGGATCGTGAGAAGACAGCCTTCACTACTCCTATGGGCTTATGCGAGTTCAACTGTATGCCATTCGTGTTGTGCAATGCCCCAGGAACATTTCAGAGACTTATGGAGTGTTGTTTGGGCCACAAAAACTTTGAGACTGTCTTGTTATACCTTGATGATGTCATTGTATACTCTCAGACCTATGAAGATCACCTCCAGCACCTGAGTGAAGTGTTCGAGTCACTGTCCAAATACGGGATGAAACTAAAACCGTCCAAGTGCCACCTGCTGAAACCCAAGGTCCAATACCTAGGACATGTGGTAAGCGCTGAAGGCGTAGCACCGGATCCGGATAAACTCACCGTCATGAAGGACTGGCCAGCACCGACCAATCACAAAGAGGTATGTCAATTTCTAGGACTGGTCGGGTACTACTGACGATTCATCAAAGGCTATACCAAGATAGCCGCACCCATGCAAGATCTCTTAGTAGGTCAATCCAAAAACGGCAAGATCAGGGGACCCCCGTTCCACTGGGGACCAGAACAGGACCAGTCCTTTCAGACGTTAAAAGACTGGAGAGGAAATCCTGGCCTACCCTGACTACAATCTCCCGTTTTTATTGTACACTGATACAAGCAATGAAGGTTTAGGAGCAGTCCTATCTCAACGTCAGCAGGGCAAGGAAAAGGTGATAGCCTACGCCAGCAGAAAGCTCCGTCCCACAGAGAGGAATCCGGAGAACTACAGCTCCTTCAAACTAGAATTCCTGGCCCTGGTCTGGGCAATCACAGAGCGTTTCAAGCATTACCTGGCATCCGCCCCGTTCACAGCTTTCACAGACAACAATCCTCTAACACACTTAGAGACTGCAAAGCTGGGAGCCCTAGAACAGCGTTGGGTGGCAAGACTCTCTAACTATGACTTCACTGTAAAATACTGGGCAGGTCACAAGAACGGCAATGCTGATGCCCAGTCCAGAATGCCTCACCTTCCTGAAGAGGGTGAAGACATAGATAACCTGGAAGAGATTAAACTACCTGCTTTCCACCGTTCGGGTACAGCAACATGTCATCAGAGAAACCAGACACGTGTAGAGAGGACCGTGAACCCTTTACCTCACCACGACTGGAAGGATGCTCAAGCTAACGACCCAGATGTCAGCCTGGTAAGGGATCTAATCACTCAAGAACACGCCAACATGGACTCTGATGCCTCACCAAATGCTAAACGCCTATGGAAAGAGAAAGGGAGGTTGTTTGTCTACCAAGGAAAACTATGCAGAAGATACCTCAATCCAAGAACCCATGAACTAATCTGGCAGATTGTAGTTCCCAAGACTGAAGTCCAAATGATCCTTGAAGCATACCATGGCGATGCCGGACACTTTGGATGGAAGAAGCTGGAGAGACTCCTGAAGGATTGGTTCTACTGGGTCGGTATGCGAGGCTCAATTGACAAATGGTGTAAAAACTGTGGACCATGTCACCTTCGAAGGAAAGACCATCTAACTCAGAAAGCTCCGTTGCAGCCAATTGTTACCACCAAACCTCTTGAAATAGTTGCTCTCGACCACGTGAAGCCTACCCCAAGTCGAACCGGGTACACTTACGCTCTCACGATCGTCGATCACTACTCAAGATTCCTGGTAGTAGTTCCAGTTAAGGATTTAACTGCAGAAGTCGCAGCCAGAGCGTTCCAGAGTTACTTCTGTCGCCCCCATGGGTATTCAGACCAAGTCTTAACTGACCAAGGGCCAGCCTTCGAATCAGCTCTGTTCCAAGAATTCTTAGGGCTGTATGGGTGTAAGAAGATCCGCACAACACCTTATCATCCTCAGATTAACGGTTTATGTGAGAAGATGAACCACATAGTCATTGACATGCTCAAAACCTTACCAGTTGAAGAGAGAAATCAATGGCCAGAGAAACTTCCAGATCTCGTGGACATCTACAACCACATACTTGTCAGTTCAACCAACTATACACCTGCTTACTTGATGAGAGCAAGACCAGGTAAATTGCCTATTGATTTGCAGATGGGAACCATCGAACCTACAGAAGATTCTTCTGATGAAGATTGGGTCAGCCAATGCCAAGAACAGTACAGGAAAGTACAAGACAGTGTTGAAAGAAACCTAGAAATCAGTAGAACCAAGCAAGAAAAAGACTTTAACAAGCACGCCTCAGCTGAACCTTTAGCTACAGGAGACTTAATGCTAAAAAGAAAGCGAAAAACCAACAAATTGGATAACAGTTGGGAATCTATACCCTACACCGTTATGCCGTCACACTATGACAACTCAAAAACTTGCGTTATCAGTAAATATAATGGGAATACTATTGCAACTGTTTCAAGGGATCATTTGAAGAAATGTCCAGCACAGTTAATCCCACAAGCAACCAGTTACCCTGCTGTAACTATAGATGAAGAAACAAAAGAAAATCTAGTCCTTACAGACATTGGATACCTACCAGCTGACTGGCCACAATGCGGTGATGCATTCCTCATACCAGTTATGCACTTCTACCAGCCTGTAGAAAATCAGCAGCCAATACCAATCCAACAAGAACAAGTCCAAGTGCAAGAATTGCAGCCTGTTATATTGGAACCTGAGATTCCTGTAATCGGTCAACCTGCTAGTCCCACAGTAAGAGAAGCCATTCCTACTCAACTACTTACAGAAGTTAGTCCAGTTGATAGACTACGTACTTACTATGGTCTTACATGCAGCAGAAGTAGAGAACCAACAACCACTTCGTACACTACACCAACAGCTTTGGAAACACCCACACTACGCAGATCCACACGTAGTACATTAGGACAAGCCCCAAACAAACTTGGAGAATGGGTTTAAAATGTAGTGGAGTATAATACCTGAAAGTGTTTGTAAATAGTAACGAGTTTTCAAAACCTGTAAAAAGTGTACAGAAGGGTGGAGGAACTGGGCTCTGTCCCAAGTATATCAAGTTGGGGACAGAAAGCGCCTGGTAAGGTATAGAAGGTTAGTACCGGCCTCCCAAGCAGAGACACCCGTAGGGAATGTATAAAGTTTACCGTGTATCCCTGGACTTTACCTTTAGCCCTTTTTCATAAACTTTGGACAATTGTCACAGGACTTGTGTGACCACTAACTTTACCTTTTCCAGACTGCGGCAGATGGACTAGTGCCGTATGGACTGTTTTTCACCTTTTCATATTTTTCCCTTTCTTTTCAGTGATTTTTGTGTTTTTCTTTAAGACTCTGTAAACAACTGTTATAAAATGTATAGTGTTAAGTTGTAAAAAGAATTTTTTGCTCAGCCGGGAGAACTGAGTTTAACTAAGGGGGAATGTGGCACCCTGGCACCTGTTGGGCACCACAGAAATCCTTAGGGCATGACTGGAGTAAGTAACAGCAAAGCAAACTCACAAAACACCAAACAACATAACAACACCTTAGAACATCTGGTTTCACCCCGAGCCTCTAGGGGGAGCTCCACTGGTCACTTTGAGCCAGTTCCCCCTATAAATAGAGTCTTGGAGGGAGAAACACCAGAGTGTGCAGACGCTACAAGAGCTGCAGGTTGTGCATGGTCTCAAGCTTATGAGACACACACCAGGCCTGGTCAGCCTAGCTACTAGTGAGGAAATCCCTGCAATTGGGATAATAGGAAAGGAGAAGCACCTCTCAAGGAACCCAGAGTATTCTAACTCTTCCTTTACCAACCGGTTACTGGAACCGAAGCTGTGGAAGCTACATAGCCACTGCAGAGAACCAGCATACTTCACAGGGAGTCTAGCCCCCTGTTCCACCTGTCGCACCTACCAACGAGAGCCCAGGGAAGAAGGTAGAATTATCATCACCCCCTTTTACAGTGCCCTCAGTGCTGACAACCAGGTGAAATCCGTTCTATTGAACACACTGCCCGGTCCGGCTGGATTCCACATCCACCCAACCTTAGCACCAGAAGTATAGAGAGAAAGAAGCCTACACAAACCGCTTGCTGTGAATCTCCAGGATTGCTAAACTTCACGAACCCGGTCTGGCGTACCTGAAAACCACCAGTAAAGGTACTAAAAAGACTTTGGCGTGTCTGTGTTTGACTCCTGAGCCTAGCAGCAGCATTACCGCAGCTGCCTCACAACATCTTGCGCAGCTCCTGGCTCCGGGACTCCCGCTCATCCTGTAGGGACCGTCCCAACTTGCTGCCTACCATCCCCCGGAGACCTAGCAGCGCTAGTAAAGTTACCAGAACACCCGCAGGTGGCGTCACGAAGACAAACTACCCCTACTGTTCCGCCATTTCCCCTATTGATCTGGACCACCGGGCCTCACAGCCGCAGGCGCGGTTCCGTGACAAGAGAAGCAGACGCCTGCGACGTGAACTACCCGGCTACGGTGAGTCATCTTTGTTCCTGCTGCTGCAGTGCTTGGAACTGCTGCTGCTGAGCCTGAACCAGGTGTTTGAGTACCTCCTCCATACTGGTGGTGGGCTTGTACTGGAATTTAGCCGCTTGGAAAGTCACTTTCACCAGCGGTTCCGGAAGGAAGGGCGACAGTAGCGCGGGCTTCACCAGGAATGAATGCTACACCTCACCGGGCCGGCAATGCCCGCATTCTCCACCATATGTGAGGTGTAGCAGCGTCAGGGAGGCAAAGACACGGGATCCAGCACCACTGGTCATGGCACACGGGTTTATTTGGCCAAAAAACGTAGACAACAATAGTCCGGTGCACTATTCTGGATTCCCCTTACTTCAGGGGCCGCTTCTCAGCTTCACCCAAAAGGACTTACCCCGTCAAAACCAGCCACAATGTCTCAGGCCTGGCTCAGGGATGTTTCTCTCTCAGAAGCTCAGGGAGTTGTGTTCACTCCCCCACTAGAGACCACACCCCGTGGTCTAGCTTCCTTTTATCACACCCAAGCCAGTAAGTAGAACCAACACAAAATCCCAGGATGGAGTGCGACCTGTCAATATGGAGGACGCACCCAGGGAGGCACATACCGGTCGCAGGGGCCTGACCCTGTTGGTGCCTCACACTATCCACAACTCATCAGTTGTGTTACTAACATCTCCAAAGCATTTTCTTTGAGAAGTAATGATGACTGGGCAACTGATACTGGGGGGCTGCGACAGTCATCAGCTTTGGGAAAGCATCTGAATCCACCAGACAGAAAGGCAGCATTTCCATGGCCAACAAATTGGAGATGGTGAACTTTCAAGCTCTTTGCTTTGGGATGTATAGGAGGAAATGATCTTTTATATGACCACAATTGTGGGACCAAGGGCTAGCTGTTGTGCTGAGAGAGGCACAGGTGGAGATGTAATGGTGGGCTGACAAACAAGTGGTACGCTCAGTGTCTGAGATCAGTGAAAAACAGTGAGCATGTCCACTTCTTTAACAGCTAATGGGCTCTCACTCGCCTCAACTGTAGCAGGTAAGAAGTGGAGGTTCTGCGGTCACACCTGTCAGACAACGCTTGCCACGGTGACAGAGGAGGAAGAAGCAGCAGATGCAGTTGATTTAGTGGACACTGGTCAGTGAGGCCCGCTAGGCAAAGTTTTAGTGCAGTAACTTTGCCAGAGTAACATATGGTGGTGTTCCATGTGGCTGTTCATGCATGTAGTAGTTAAATTGTTGAGGCTTTTGCCATTACTGAAGTTTTATTTGCAAACTTTATAAATAACGTGAGATGGACAACCATTGCTGCCCTGACAACTGCAGACCTGCAACCGCTGCTGCTTAGAGTCAGAGTTGTGGCTGAGGATGCAGTGCCTCTTCGTCTTCCTCCTCCTCCTCCACCACCTCCTCTGCTGAGATACTCAGCTGCTTGTCTCTGGGTTGATTCCAAGTGGGATTTCAACCCCCATCATCACCTTCTCTGTTGTCCCACTCCTCGCTCTGAGAGTCACTGTCCTCCTCTTCCTGCTCTGAATAAACAGTACAGTGCAGGTGCTCTTCAGGTATCTGAATATGCAAATGGAGTCCATGGAGCCTCGATTAAGAGTCTCAAACATGGAACTAGCCAGATATCCTTCCATGTATCTGAGTCTCATCACCATCACCTCCATCCCGGGGGTTAATATCTGGTGACGAGGGTCTGGATTCTGCTGGAGTCTTATATCTACCTTGTGTACCACGGTTTTCCATCATTGTGTGGACCCTGTAGCAGCCATACTACGTGTGTGTCGGTTGTGAGCTACACCTCCTGATTAGGTGAGCAGTGATCATTTACATTTTGCGAATCTCATTGAGATAAAACCCTATTGCGCTCGCTTTCCGTTTTAGCTCTTAATATTGCTATTTCATCATTGTAGAATCACCCACCTTATTTCCCACAGTCAGTTGTGTGGTTGGAGAGTTGTGACACAGGGTGAAACATAGTTGGTCGCCACCTCTGAGACCTGTGCTGTGTGTGATGTTGAGGTGGAGAAACAGGAGGACAAGCTACTTGATGCAGTGCTTTCCATGAACTGTAGCAAAAGCTCTTTCTGGGTTTCATCCACAAATTGTATCACTCTGCTGTTGGGAAACAAAGAGCTTGGAGTAGGCCATCCAGTAACAGATGTTTTCACTTGGCTTGGGATATGACAAGCCAGTGTTTGGTCAGTGCAGCTATCAGTAACAATAGCAGTAGTACCTACTCCATGTATACCTCTGATACAAAGACTTTTACCCCTTTATACCATGCTTATTCTACTTTCCACCATGATCTTGATTCTTTTTCAAATCGTCGCAGCATACAACACCTCACTGTGCCTCCAGAGGGACCCTAACAATCAATCTGCTCTCTGTGAGGTGCCAGCTCACATTGTGCACTAAAGGGAGCTGTGTCAGATCGATAATTATTAGCGAGGAGTCCGAGCATCTCGGCGGTACTCGGTGCTCGCCGAGCATACTCGCTCATCCCTAGCAGTAACGCTTTTTTTTATCTGATCAATTATAGAACAAAGCCACGTTCGCCGTTTCTTTTTTTGGGGTAAATTGCTTATGTTTCCAATCTCATGTTGAAACGAATCGTCAATGTTTGTGCTGAATTTGATATTGGCGAACATGTTCGAGGAAAATTCGTTCATCTCTATTTGTGACCAGTGATATGATCCAATAAAGAGAACTTGACAGCTACCTCATGTTCTCCAACCCACCAATATTTTTATATTTATCATCAAATACCCTGCCCAACCAGTCCTTTGTTGTGTTTTACTCCAAATCGCATGTTTTAAAAAAATATTTCTAAACCCTTATTTTAATATGCTAATTGGTGCACCTTTACATCATTACTGTACCTCTGTAGTATGCATCATGACTTAAGGGAGGTGCACTGCGCATTTCCAGAAGTTAGGCAAAAAGGTCATTCACTGACGAACATGTGTAAGAAGGTGGACCTGCAGTCCTATGCCCCCCTAAAGGTATCAATGATTTCATTACATAGAATGTGTTAAGCAAACAAAATGTAATATAATAGTAATGCGTTTGCAAAATTAGCATTGTAGTCTACTTGTTAAATAGCCCTGTTAGCTGGAGTGAGACTATGCCAGGAGTTACCTAGATACAGCCAGCCCACTGTGAGGTGGGGACATGGGGCTTAGTAGAAAAAGTGGAATAGGAAATCAGTCCGCGAGAGTGCGGGGCCCCAGGTCCGTGGGGTACTCAGAACTGGGCTACGGTACAATCCAGGGAGTCACAGGGGTCGAGACCTGGCTCTGTGACCCTGGGTGCAGCTGTTAAGAAAATTCTGGCCTTGATAGGAGAGGGGATAATGAAGGGGGTAGCTATTTGTGACCCACCCGTGGTATGTGGCTATGAATGGATACCACTGCTGCAAAACCTTTGGAGATGATGCATGGGCAGCTGGGATGGAGCGAGTCCCCACGGGTGGAGCAGATCCCCGGGCAGTGGATGTAGTAAGGGTGTAGGATGCGGGTTGGCAGGCGCAAAGCACAGACAGACTCACGGTTTGTTGGTTCCTCAGTCCTTTTACTGTTGCACTGTAATTCTGACTGGTGTTACTAAGCTGAGTTTGTGCACCTGAGAGCAACTCTGCGTCCTTCTCACCTGGCAAGTTCTGAGGCTTCCCTGCTGCACTTTGTAATGGGTCTCTGCTGCTGCTTAAGCTGAGCTTTTGGCCCTCTCTCTTTCCTGCTTGGTGCTGATATGGCAGGCATCTCGAGTCTTCTCCAGCCCCATGTCTCAGGCGGCTGTTCCTTGGCTGTTTACGCTGCTTTGGTTCTGGGCACAGTGTGGCCTGGGAACTTGGAATTCCCCACCTTCCGGTATTGCCTGCTGAGTGAGTAGACCCTGCACAGCCTCGACTCTAGTGTCCGTTTCTGTGGCACTTCTCCACTGGAGTGAGCATGACACCGCTCCACTCCCCAGGCTCCTCTCCACTTCCTCAGACCCCTGCCTTTGCTCCCCCAAGCTAGGCTTAGCTACCCTGGGATGAACTTAGCACTGATCCCAGTCCACAGGATGTCTTCCTCAGTCCTCCTAGGAACTGAGCTGCACAAACTCTGCTCCAGACCCGAATTTATAGGGGAGTTCACCCTGAACCCGGGTTAAGGTCTACACCTTCAGGCCTGGAGGCAGAAATGTGCTGTGTGCGTTGAGTTTTGCCTGGTGTGAAGTCCCTTTATTACTCTCAAGCGTGACACTACCACCCGGGGCGATAATGACACTCTGGCACTTGGACCCTGGGGTGCCGCAAGAGTGTAAAGTTACAAAAAAAGGAGAGTGTTGTGTTGCTGTGGGGAAGCAGAACAGAGGAAGAAAGAGCCTAAAAAAAGAAAACATATTTCAGTCAACAGTGTTCCTAGAGGTGGGCAAGGGAATGGATCTAAAGAAAGAAAGAGGCACAGAAGTGAGTAAGTTCAAGTGTTGCTCAGGCTTGGGGGACTTAATGAAGTGAGGGAGCCATCCGGCTGAGAACGTGGAAGAAGGTGAGAACAGCTCCAAGAAAGCAGGATTTGAATAGGATCACCATCTGTAACAAAGGAGGCCGGAACCAAGCGTAACATCTGTGAGTTGCGACACCATAGAGAAGAAGGACAAATCTCATTTGCCAGTAAGCAAACCGTCTATGAGAAAAATGCTGTCCCCATTATGCTCTTGCCCCTGTGTGTTACAGAAGATAAAATGAAGTGTGCTGCCTTCTGCATTCTGTTTGGTGTGGTGCCCAGTTAAGACTGCTTTGTTGTAAAGAACATGTCTTGTCTGTTTTCCTTATCTGTAGTACCTATGGACCAGGTGAGGAATGCAACAGGGCTGGCCTGAAGGAACTTAAAGAAACAACACCAACACACACTCATCCAGTACTCTCAGTTTAATGTAGCATGCCACAGTGGACCCATCACAGCACTTGCCTATGGCAACCACCACCTCAGCGTACCACCCCATAACATCACTTCACATACTCTTTGTGCCACTCTGAAGCCAGGATGCCATATATAGCAAAAAAGAGGAAAGAAGGTGTGTATAAATGATTGGGATCTGAAAGCTAGAATTTAAATACAAAATACAATTTTTACTAATTTAGCTGACGGGGGGGGGTCTGCTCAGGGGTTGTCACTGCGTAGTGTCAGGTGCAGCCTCGTGGAGGACATTTACCTTTGTATATATATAGTTTATCCCAGTATTCAGCTGATGTTTCAAGCTCCAGTTTGCCTGGTTTTCCCCTGTGAGATCTCCCTTTCTTACTCACTGCTTGTTTTCCTCAGTTCAGCTCTCCATTACTATCCGTCTATCAAGCTCCGCTCTTCTCTCCCCAGCATTGTATGCATCTTCTCGGTGCTTCTGTCTTGCTCCACCTCTTTTCTTTAGTCTCAACATTTTCTCCTATCTCCTATTTCTGGAGGTCAAAAAAATAAACTTCAAAAGCTGCTTCCTCCTCTGACTCCACTGATGGCAAGGACTCAGGATTTGTGATGTGTCTGTAGAGGGTGTCACTGCACTGAACAGTTAAAAGCATGCTGCCAATTTAAGAGGCAGTACCCCTTGTGTGCATATGATGGTATGTTCTGCTCCCCTTGCTCAAACTGTGCTAATGGAACTGGCCGAGGCTGCAAGGGGAGGAGTTCAGCCTGCTGCAGCAGATAGCTGTTAGCTGTGCTGCTGTGATGTGCAGTATGTGGGTCTGGTTAAAAGGTCACGCTGCCTGTCTGCTTCATTTGGACTAGAGTTTTGTGCAGACTTTGTGATTGCTTAAGAAGTGACTGATGTGTGCTTTCCTGAGGAGTCACTAAGCATTGGTGGCCATACCCAAGACCCAGAACTTACAGATCCAAGGCAGACCGCGAGGACCGTGAAGCAGGAAAATTACGTCTCATTGATCTGGCCAGGAGAAGAGTGCACCACCAAATTAGACTGTAGGGGCCTCCGGACTGGACCCGTGTCCCCATTAAGTTTGTTTCTGATTGTGCACATGTCAGGGCCTAGTGTAGGCCTCAGTAGTTAGAACACGGCAGCTGTTTCACCCATTTAGCAGAGGCCAGTGAGGCTATACATAGAGCAGCATTATACTTTGCCGTTATTTGGATTTATCTGTGTGATATTGATCCTGTAATAATTGAAGCACCTTGCTATTGAGAGGCCCAACTAGAGAATACAAAACCTTGTTAAATCTTCTTTTGCCACTGCATCCCCCTGTTTGAACCTGCCTTATCCACATAATTTCTTGCATGTTAATAAATATACCCTTTGTTATTTGCACCTCGCCTTGTGTACCGTAATTCACTCAGCACTGCGGTGGTCCCCCGGCCATCGCTCATGTCGGTCACTACTTATTTAACACAAAGACACGTCTCCCTACTGTGAATGACAGGAGATGGCACACAAGTGAAAGCCACTAGGTTCTTTCAATGGATCTTACATTGCTTAAAATTCCAGTGTTAGGCGTCAGTAACCCCACCCATCTGAACAAACCCCAGCCACTCTTCAATTTAATTGGAATTTGCAAGCGGGCAGGTTTAGATGCAGGTGGGCATGATTTGTCAGCTTCAACTTCATTTAAATATGTATTCACCTATAGTGAAAACATATTTAATAGGTAGCTACCGTGTTTCCCGAAAGTAAGACAGGGTCTTACATTCTTTTTGTGGCCAAAAGTGCCCCCTGTCTTACTTTCGGGGGGTCTTATATTGGCAGCCCAGCCACTCCAGCCTCCCATCCACACACACCCACCCACCCATACACTTACAAACACATATCACACACACTGCACACACTTACAAACATACACACACACATACACAACACACACTGACAAACATACTACACACACATACACTTACAAACACACACATACACACACACATACACTTACAAACACACACATACACACAACATACACTTACAAACACACACATATACACATACACTTACACACAACACATACACTTACAAAACACACACATACACATACACACTGCTTCTTACCAGCTCCCTGGCCTCAGTGTGGCTCCTTGCTGTCCCCAGAGTGTCCAGGCTCTCCAGTGTCCTTGCAGCTGCAGCCGCGCTGTGCAGATAGGGTTAATCACAGCCTAACATGCTGTGAGCCCTTGCTGAATTCTGTCCAGCTAACATCACAACAGCCGGCTCGAGCTCTGATTGGCTCCCAGGAACCAGTGGGCGCGGCTAGATGACGAGCCCACGACGTCATCTGGCCGCGCCCACTGCTTCCTAGGAGCCAATCAGAGCTGGAGCCGGGCTACTGAGACTTAAGGCTGGCTACCACAGCATGTTCGGCTGTGATTAACCCTATCTGCACCAGCGCGGCTGCAGCTGCAAGGACACTCGAGGAGCCTGGACACACAGGAGGACGGGTACTGGCCTTATATTCCCCAGCACCCCCCCCCCGGCGGCCTTACTTTCGGGGGGGACCTTATATTAACAGACCCCCCCCGTTCCCCCTACCCTGCCTTACTTTCGGGGGGGTCTTAGTTTCAGGGAAACACGGTATTTAGGATCCAGAAGATCCGGCTCTTTTTGGTGAGCAGAGCTAAAGGACCCAAATCATCAAAAAGAGCCAGACTGTCCATCACTACTGGAAACACAAATCTCAGCAAATCATCTCTTCAGGATGTTGTGAAGAGGGAAGGGGGCGATTGCATCATTGAGCTCCCAGAGGGTCCTGACGCCAGGGACCCTCAGGTCAGAGCAGGCAGTCTGGGATCCCGTGAGACATTTAGAAGGCAATGCTTACAGCAGGTGAAGGATGAATGTAACAAATGTGAGGAACTAGGTGGCCCTCTCTGCAGCAGCCCATGGGGTAATTGTCCGATTTGCCAGATTATAAATCTGGACCTGCTTACAGTCAATGCACAATCTCTATTGAGAGTTTGGAGTGGGCAGGGGCAGATATGTCAGTTTGCTACATTCTTGTGACAGAACGGCTGCACTCAGAAATCTATGTTATATATCGTTGGATTCAGGGTTTCTTTACCTACATTATGGTGCTGACAGATTCCCTTTAATGTCATGACTATTATTTTCTTTGATCTTCATGTTTAATTTAAAATCGCAGAAAAATATAGATATATGGCACTGCCTTCCAAACAGCTTGGTGATAGTACTTTCTTGCATTAAAAAGTGCTCTACTTAAATGCTGGAAGCCTGTTAAGTGTATGCTAAAGTCAATGACAAACACAACTTTCTTCAGCGTTTGTACATGTATTAAATATATCTGCACAGCCTGAGACAGACCAATACTACTTATTCTGTCTCAGTTACTAACATTCATCACACAGAATGAAATGCGTAATGAAGGCATTTGTTGTTGGAATATAGTGAAATACTAAAATCCTTTAAATGACTAAAATTAGAAAATCTAAATGATCGAAAGAGAAACTATTCCAAAAGCCATGGAAGTATCGTACACTCAAGGGACTAGAACTGCCAAAACCACTGAATACACCACATAATGAGCAGAGCCTACAGTAGCACAAAAAGGGAAAAGCCAAATTCACATTTGGCAGACACAATAGGTTTATGTGTGCTAGAAAATCTATAACTTGTGTCGTGATATTCTATAATAACAAAATGACACATCATCACTATCTTAAAGGGACTGCCTCAAGTAGAATTGCTCAATACCTTTAAAAAGGAATGGCCCCAGGAATTGATTACTGTATATTGGCTGATAGAACTCCAGGGATCATCTGATTTTCCAGAGAGACAGATATTTTTACTGAAGGAAATATGGTTTTACTTAAAGGGAACCTGACCCTAAAAATCAGCCCCCAGTCTATTAATACTGTCCCTGCACCGTCAGTATTGTATGTAGCCACCCCTTTGTATTAAATTGGTTATTTATAAAGTTTATAAAATGCTTTCATTACTGATGAACTGCGGCTTCTCAGTTCTTGAGAAGTCACACATGGCGTTCCCTGTGGGTTCTCATCGCCTGTACTTCAATTATTCACGCCCAATGGGGGTGATAAGCCATAGTGATCCTTCTGGTCCTCCTACATGGCGGTATAGCTGCTATGACGCTAACGCGTCATATCCAGCGATCTGACGTCAGTGCACCCATTTGGTGTAGAGGACCTCGCGAGGCGCCTATTGGGGCGTGAATAATTGAAGTACAGGCAACAATGAGAAGCCACAGGGAACGCCACAGAACTGAGAAGCCGCAGTTCATCAGGTAATAAAATCACTTTTCTAAAACGTTATAAATACCCAATTTTAACACAAAGGGATGGCTAGCATACAATACTGATGGTGCAGGGAAAGGTATTAATAGGCTGGGGCTGATTTTTAGGGGTCAAGTTCCCTTTAAGTAGTTATTGAGATTTTTAGAGCAATAGAGTTTTAAAGGGGTATTCCCATCTAAAAGATCGTATCACAATATGTAGTAGATGTAATAATAATATTATGAGCAAATACCTCGAATTAGAAATGTAAAAAGACCTATATAATAGAAAGAGTTTTAGCCTGATTTATGGTACAAAAATTCTTTACTGAAGCACAAATAATAAAACATAATTAAAAAACAAAGGTTCACCATGATAATACATCCAGGGAATACCAAAACCCCACAAATATGCACTTGGACAAAGAATGTATAGAAAAAATGAAAAGAACAGAAACTAATACAGTAATAGTATCCTGATATTGGGGTGCACAAGGGAGAATTACAAGTGTAACATACGTTACGTGATAATTAGTACGTATAAATACAGTAGACAGCAGTAAAAAGTAGGGATGAGCAAGCATACTTGTAAGCAGGGGCGGCTGGCCAGGTGGCAGGGGCAAGTGCCCCTGGGCTGTGGTATAGTCCACATCTAGGGCCGCCCCTACAGAAAAGGGCGGCCGCGGGCGTCGCTTGCGGCCGCACATGACGCGAGACGGCCCGCCGCGGGAGTTGCTCTGTGACGCTGGAAGTCTCTGATCAGGTAAGGGCTGACAGCACCCCCCCCCGCTCTCAAGTCAGACCTGACAGCACCCCGCCCCCCCCCGCTTCTCAGTCAGACTGACAGCAAAACTCCCCCCCCCCACCCCCCTCGCTTCTCAAGTCAGACCTGACAGCACCCCCCCCCCCCCCCGCTTCTCAGTCAGGGCCGGCAGGGCAAATCTGCCACCCAGGATGGAGCTCCAGCCAGCCCTGCTTGTAAGTATCTTTACTTGACGAGTAATGCAGTACTCGCGGTACTCAAGGCATAGCGAGTATTTCACTAATCGCCTCGCATATTCGTATCTCCCGCCCAGCATGTTTGCGCCTGATTTACAGCCAGTAAACATGCTGTGCTTGCTGACCAATCACAGTGTTTCTGCAGCTATCTTGATCGTGGCATTATTGTGATTGGCTGTCCGCACAGCGTCATAGATGACTCATAGGCTCTATATAAGCCCTGCCACTGCCATCTTGAGCACATTGTATCCAGAACACAGCATAGTACTAGCATACGGAGAGTGTCAGCAGCTGCTAGGGAGAGTGTTGTGCATTTGCAAATCCTCTATCAATCATCTCAAAAACACCAAAACTCTTTTGAGAGCTACCTGGAGTACTTTAGTACTAGGTGACTGTAGTGCAGGCAGACAGGCAGAAGCGTTACAGTACATACGGTACATAGTACCTCAATATCTCAGATCTTCTTAGAGATGAAAGCACTGTATAAGGTCAGGGAGTAGTGGCAGTTTTCCCAACTATTTTTAGGGTTACATTTAGCTCTGCTGGCCAATTTTTTGCCATTACAGTGCTGATTGCATACTGAAAAGCACCCAAGGTACTGCACCTCTCAGACACAGCCAGCAACGATGTTTTTTTGAGGTGACTGGTGAGCTAATAAGTCTTGGCTTTAACTTAAGGCCAATTTTTTTGACGTTACAGTGCTGTCTGCATACTGAATAGCACGCACGGTACTGCACATCACAGATGCAGCCAGCACAGCTGTTTTTGTGGTGAGCTAATAAATCTTGGCTTTAACCGCAGGCCAATTTTTTAGCTGTTACGGTGCTGCTTGATGTGCTGTCCCCGTGTTACACCAGCAAGTGTTAAAAAGTCTAAAGCGTGCTCTCACCAATGTCGTACGCGGAAAGGTCCACCTAACAACAGACACATGGACAAGTTGTTGTGGACAGGGACGATGCATTTCTGTCATGGCACACTAGCTCAAACTGGTGGAGGGTGGGACAAAGTCGCAAACTGGAACATAACACATCCTACCCACGCCATGAATAGTGGGCCCTACTTCTATCAGGGTTTCTGCCTCATCATATACATCCTGTCTACACTCTTCCTACATCTACTGCTCCACATCCTATGCTGAATTACCCGCCACACCACTCCCAATATGGGAGCTGTGCAGCAGCGCATCGGCAAAGCGGCAACACTCTCTGCTGAAGCTGATCTGTTTAGGTCAAACATCACACACTGTAGTAGACCTGTGGCAAGGAATAAAACAACAGACTGATCAGTGGCTCTCCCCACTGCAACTCCAACCTGGTCTGGTTGTCTGTGATAATGGGGCTAACCTAGTGACAGCGTTAAAGCTCGGGAAGCTGGTACATGTATTTTACATGGATCACATGCTCAACCTAGTGGTTCAGAAATTTATCAAAATATACCCTGACTTGCCATACCTACCTGTGTAGGTGCACCGTATTAGTGCCCATTTCCGCCATTCCCCTACCGCTTTTGCTGGTCTTGCAGCACTTCAAAAGCAATTTCATTTGCCAAATCACCAACTCATTTGCGATCTGCCCACACGGTGGAACTCAACATATCATATTTTAGCAAGGATTAGTGAGCAGCAGAGGGCACTTGCTGAATACCAGCTTAAACATGCCCGTCATACTGAGACTCAGCCAAGACACATAACAACTGTCAAGTGGGTATGGATTGATGACATTTGTGAGGTGCTTGATAACTTCGAGTACTGCACCAAGATTGCGAGCGGTGATCAGGCTATTATCAGCGTAACCATCCCGATGCTATGTCTGTTGAAAGAATTGCTGTATAATCTCAAAATGGAAGCTTTGAGTGCCCTGCAGCTGGGTATGGAGCAAGATTTCACAATGGTTGAGCCTACCCAGCCCAGCCAATACCATGAGGCAAGATTGGGTGATGAAGATGATGAGGAAGATGAGGAGGGAGGGGACTTCTTTTTTGGTGCTACCTAGGGGACTCCATATGCTACAGAGGGACTCCCAACCCCAGCTTCATGCCTCTCCAGAATGGTTGGGCTGGAGAGAAGGAAGTGGAGGAGGAGGAGAGTCAGTGTGAGGATAGGATGGAAATTGGTCCTCCTTCTGGAGACTCAGAACATTTGCCTCTTTGCAGCTTGGCACACACCACACAGTTCATTTCTAACTTTCTGTCCCAAGACCCTCGCATGATCCACATTTTCATCAGCAACCTATACTGGTTGGCCACCTTTCTTGACCCATGGTACAAGAACAAATTTCCTTCGCTACTGTTGAAGTCACCAAAGGGTTTCACAATTGAAGGTTGTGGAAAATGTCCACAAACTGGGCCATTTTCAATAAACCAGCTCAGCAAGGGCTAGCTATACCGGTAATAATGTCAAGGAGGGAGAAATTGAATAATGTGATCAACGAGTATCTAAGTGACCATACCTGCGTCCTTCCTGACGCTTCAGTTCCATTTAATTACTGTGTGTCCAAGCTGCACAGTTGGCCCAACCTCCCCTTATATGCCTTGGAGTTGCTGGCCTGCCCTACTGCTAGTGTGATGTCCTGTTCTCAGTGCCACTGAGGCAATCATAGCATATACACACACACACAGCTGACTACAGAGAATACAGACAGGCTGATTCTGATAAAATTTAACAAGGACTGGATTTTGCCACAGATTTTAATCCCTTCAGATAACAGCATCCCAACCTAAAGTGTCGAGCCCCATGCCCTGGGGTATTCGGGTATCAGGCTCGGTGGGATGCTTGGGATGTCACGGGTGGCAGCCTGGGTGACACTTCAAAAAGGGGTGTATTTCCAGGGGATAAGAGTTTCTCATGTGACGCCATCTGTAGTACCAGGTGATGGGTCACCAGCGCCGCCAGAGTCCGCCGGAGGTAGATGGTAGTGCGGGTAAGTTGACAAAGCTCCCTACAGGTGGAGAAGGGGTCCTCCGGGGCAGCGTAGTGTGTAGGGGCAGCTTTGAGTTGAGCTGTAGGCCGGGATAGGGGTGATGGAGCAGTCTATAAGGGACACCGGTAGTGGAGAGGAATGACGCACACACTGTTGAAGTCTCTTTTACCTTTTACTGGTGGTATATCAGGTAAAGACGTCCAGGGCACTGACAGGTGACCAGGTGAACAGTGAGTCCCCACAGCAAGTGGGTATAAGGCCTCCTCTGCTTCTCCCTACGGTTCTTGAAGCCAAGTCTGCATGCAGCCAGATCGGCCTCCTCTCACCTCAGGTCCTTGCTCTCTCCTCCTGCGCGGTCCATGAGTTACCCTCTCTGATCACTGCTGTGCTGATCTATACTGCAGTGTCTGGCTCCCTCTCTCTGGACTCACAGGGGGACCGGGTGACTGAAGTCTCCACGGTGTGACGGGTTTTCTGTAGTCCTGAAGTATCCTACAGGTACGGATCTCCAATGTCCGGTACGTCTCTGAGCCAACTTCCACTAGTCCCTCACTCCCTTTTGGCTCTGCTCCTTGCCTTCTGTCCCCACTCTCAGGCTTGTGGGACGTCAGAAGGGCCACTCCAGGTCACTGGCTCGGGCCTAACCGCGGCACTGACCACCAGGACATCTTCGCAGCTCTCCTAGCGTCTGCACACTCTAACTAACTCCTCCCCCAGCAGCAGTATTTATAGGGACCTCACCTAAAGTTGGTGAGTAGAGCTCCCCCTACTGTGACGGGGTGGAAGATGTTGCATGTAGTAGATACCTGCTGTGGAAACCCAGCTGTGCATTAGGGAAGTCTGTGGCTACATGCGTTAGCAAGTCGCCACATACCCCCCTAGGTAATTTCAGTTCTCCTGGACTGAGTATTTTTGTGTTTGAACAAAAGGAATAACAATTTATAACAATAACAGGTAACATATTTACAGAGTCCCAAAGTATAAAAATTTACAAAAACCACTTAAAAATATTGAAAAAATAGAAAAACAGGTAAGTCCATACAGTGCTAGTGCATTCACCACAGGCTTTGAAAAGAAAAAGAAGTTTGTTGTTACACCAGTCCTGTAACATGGTCCTTTTTAATTTGTAATCCAGGAAAAGTTCAAAGGGAAAAAAGTCTTTAGAAAGTTCAACAAGTCCTTACAGGTAAAGTCTCTGTAGGCTCAACAGTTTAACATACACAACAACATCTACTACGGGTGTTTCGGCTTAGGAGTCCTAGGTACTATGGGGGCCTCTACTGGTCATAAGTGCTGTAGGCCTCCTCTGGCCCTGGGGTCACCTCTTGGCCAAGTTGTTGCTCTCCCTAGACAGCTCCTTACGCCAACTCCACTCACCCCTCTTTTGGTGTTGTGTACCTGGTTTTTGGTTTTGGCCTACGCTTTACCCTTTTATACACTACTATTTACATTCTTATTTTACAACTGCTATTTACACGTTTACTTGTCAGTTTTATTCTACCTTACATTACTGTGCCCACTCTCCATACCTAGACGGGGTTGACCTTGTGTGCTTCTCTGTGATCTACGCACTACAGGTGTCACTGTCTCAGGTGAGGTTTCTAGTGAAGGGCATGATGCAGGTATGTCAGGTAAGCATCTGCGTGGCCTTAGTCTTACTACAGGGCTAGCAGGTGTACCAATTGCAGCATCCTCAGATTCTCTGGCAACGGGTATTTCTTCCTGATTCCTTTGTAAGACTTCCTTGGGCTGGTAAAAATTTAGTACAGGCACTAAGATGGATCCATCTTGTTATTTTTTTTTATTATTATTATTATTTATTTATATAGCGCCATTATATTCCATGGCGCTTTACATGCTAAAAGGGGCAGACTAGGACAAGTAACATAGTAACAATCCAAGTAACAATAAGTGTGGACAATTCGGTCGTACAGATACAAAAGGGGAGAAATCCTGTCTGCGAGGGCTCACAGATTACGAGGGGCGAAGTTCCAGTCGTGAGGCGGTGTGGTGGGCCGGGTCTTATTGCAGATGGTAGGCTTGGCGGAATCGGTGGGTCTTCAGGCTTCTTTTGAAGGTTCCCAGGGTAGGAGAATGTCTGATGTGTTGGGGCAGTGAGTTCCAGAGTATGGGTGAAGCACGGGAGAAATCCTGTATGCGGTTGTGCGAAGAGGAGATGAGGGGCGAGTAGAGGAGGAGCTCTTGGGAGGATCTCAGGTTGCGTGAGGGTAGGTATCGGGAGACCATGTCAGAGATGTATGGAGGGGACAGGTTGTGAATGGCTTTGTATGTCATGGTTAGTGTTTTAAACCGGGATCTTTGGGAAGTAGGGAGCCAGTGAATGGCTTGGCAGAGGGGGGAGACAGGGGAGTAGTGGGGGGACAGATGGATTAGGCGGGCAGCGGAGTTCAGGATAGATTGGAGAGGTGCAAGGGAGGTATTGGGGAGGCCGGTGAGCAGGAGGTTGCAGTAGTCGAGGCGGGAGATGATGAGCGCGTGAATAAGGGTTTTACCAGTGTTGTGGTCAAGGAAAGTGCGGATCATATAGATGTTTTTGAGCTGGAGTCGGCAGGAGGTGGAGAGGGCCTGGATGTGGGGCTTGAAGGAGAGTGAAGAGTCAAGGATAACCCCGAGGCACTTGGCTTGGGGGACTGGGGAGAGAGCAGTCGTTGACGACAATGGATAGGTCAGGTAGTGAGGGGGAGCGTCTTGGGGGGAAGACTATGAACTCGGTTTTGTCCATGTTCAGCTTAAAGAAGCGAGCAGAGAAGAAGGATGAGATGGTGGACAGGCAGTGTGGAATTTTGGATAGAAGGCAGGCGATGTCAGGACCAGACAGGTAGATTTGGGTGTCGTCGGCGTAGAGGTGATACTGGAGGCCATGGGACTCAATGAGTTGCCCTAGGCTGAGAGTGTAGATTGAGAACAGTAACGGTCCAAGAACCGAGCCCTGAGGGACCCCGACAGATAGGGGGTAAGGCAAGGAGGATGTGTGGGAGTGGGTGACGCTGAAGGTCCGGTCCGTTAAGTATGAGCAGATCCAAGAGAGGGCGAGGTCCGTGATGCCAAGAGATTCCAGGATCTGAAGCAGAAGAGATGCCAATCTTCTGGGGAATCTCCTAAGATGGTTGAGATTACCTTTTCCTTTGGTTCTTCACTTGAACTTTGCTCTTGTACTGGTTCTGACTCTTGAATTGGTTGAGTTGGGAGATTTTGATTTTCCCATTCTGTTGGACAATTTTTGATGTGGTTTCTTGACACAGTTTGAGTGGTCTTTCCTCCGTTCTTGCTGATGAGACACACTTTGTCATTGTGATATCCAGAATCTAATAGAACGTAGGGTTCTTGTTCCCACTGATTGTCTAATTTGTGTTGGGTTCTTTTCCTTTTTTAAGACAATACTTCCAGGGCTTATTGGTTCTGCTGGAGCATGTTTGTTTTAGTCCCTTTCTTGCTTTTCACTGCCTTTCTCCAGGTTGTCTTCGACAAAGGCTTGAACCATTTTGTATTGTTCGAGGCGGTTTGCACTTCAATTAGTTGTGGATTCATCTGCTTTGGGATCGACTACACCGAGTTCCAAGTCTACAGGTAACTTTCCTTCACGGGTTCTCATCAGGTAAGCTGGGGTACAGTTTGTAGCACTTACTGGAATGTGGTTGTACATATCAACCAAGTCTGGTAGTTTCTCCAGCCAATGGTTTCTTTCTTCTAAGGGTAAGATCTTCAACATGTCAATGATGATACCATTCATTTTCTCACATAATCCGTTGGCTTGGGGATGATATGGGGTTGTTCTGATCTTTTTGCACCCATACATGTGGTAGAACTCTTGGAAGATTTCTGCTTTGAAAGCTGATCCTTGGTCTGTGAGGACTTGTTCAGGATAACCCAATGGTCTGCAGAATACATTCTGGAATGTTCTGGCAGCAGTGGCAGCTTTCAAGTCTTTCACGGGGGCAACCATTAAGAATCTCGAGTAATGGTCTACCATGGTCAACACGTATGTGTAGCCAGGTCTACTTGGAGTCAGTTTTACGAGGTCCAAGGCTACAATTTCCAGGGGCTGTTTTGTCACGATGGGCTGAAGGGGTGCTTTCTGACTCTGTAAGTCCTATCTTCTCAGGCTGCAGGGTTTACAATTCTTACACCATCTTTCAATGGATGTCCGCATGCTGACCCAAAAGAACCTATCCCTCAGTAGCATCTCTAGCTTCTTCCATCCGAAGTGACCAGTCTGGTTGTGATAGGCGTTCAAGACTAGTGATGGGCGAATCCTAAATTAGATTTACAAATCGCAGATGTGTCTCGGAAGCTTCAGCCTGAAGCAATCCTAGTTTTGCCATTTATTTGCATTGGACTCGTTTACTTTGCAAGTAATCGCTGAGAAACTCGCACAGATAAGAGTCCTGTCTGCTCTGTGTTCTGGCTGCTGCAGCTCCAGGGTCCTAGAGCCCGCCTGCTGCCTGATGTAGCAGAGCTGAGATTGTTCTCAGTCTGCTCATTCCCTGTGCATAGACATCTATATCTATGCACAGGGATGAGCAGAGAGGACATCGCGTTTTGGACTGCGTCGGACGGAAGAGGATTTTTTTAATTAAAGATGGAGTCCCTAATGGCTTTTTTTTTATTTCTAATAAAAAATTTTCTCTGTGTTGTGTTTTTTTTTAAAAACAATTTAATAGAAATTCATCGCGGTCATGTCTAATATTGGCGTGACCGCCATAAATTTCGGGCTTAGGGCCAGCTGATAATACAAAGCTGGCCCTAACCTCTTTATTACCCAGAGTGCCACCGCCACCAGGGCCGCTGGAAGAGCGGTGTTCAGCGCCAGAGGATGGCGCTTCAATGAACGCGCCATCTTCTGGGGCGGCTGCGGGCTGCAATTTGCAGCGGGGGGTGCCCAGAAAGATTGGGCATCTCTGCGCTGCGGATTCCAGCCCCCAGCTGCTTAGCTGTACCTGGCTAGACATAGAAATTGCGCGGAGCCCCACGCATTTTTTTTTTATTATTTCATGAAATTCTGAGACTCTGACTCTGAGACTCTGACTCTGAGACTCTGACTCTGACTCTGAGACTCTGACTCTGACTCTGAGACTCTGACTCTGAGACTCTGACTCTGACTCTGAGACTTTTGACTCTGACTCTGAGACTCTGACTCTGAGACTCTGACTCTGAGACTCTGAGACTCTGAGAGACTCTGAGGCTCTGACTCTGAGACTCTGTGAGACTCTGAGACTCTGACTCTGAGACTCTGACTCTGAGACTCTGACTCTGAGACTCTGACTACTCTGAGACTCTGATCTGAACTCTGGACTCTGATTACTGACTCTGACTCTGGACTCTGACTCTGAGACTCTGACTCTGAGACTCTGACTCTGAGACTCTGACTCTGACTCTGAGACTCTGACTCTGAGACTCTGACTCTGAGACTCTGACTCTGAGACTCTGAACTCTGACTCTGAGACTCTGACTCTAAACTCTGAGACTCTGACTCTGAGACTGTCTGACTCTGAGACTCTGACTTGACTATGACTCTGACTGAGGACTCTGACATCTGAGACTCGGGACTCTAAACTTGACTCTGACTCTGAGACTCTGACTCTGACTCTGGACTCTGAGACTCTACTGACTCTGAGACTCTGACTCTGAGACTCTGACTCTGACTCTGGATCTGGACTCGACTCTGACTGACTCTGACTCTGAGACTTGCTCGAGACTCGCTGATCTGAATCTGACTCTGAGACTTGACTCTGACTCTGACTCTGACTCTGGACTTATCTGACTCTGACTCTACTCTGGACTCTGACTCTGAGCTCTGACTCTAGACTCTGACTCTGGACTCTGACTCTGACTCTGAGACTCGAGACTTGACTCTGAGACTCTGACTTGGACTTGACTCTGACTCTGACTCTGACTCTGACTCTGAGACTTGACCGACTCAGACTCTGACTGATTGAGACTCTGACTTGAGACTCTGACCTGAGACTCTGACTCTGAGACTTGACTCTGACTGAGACTTGACTCTGACTCATGACTGACTCTGACTCTGGACTTGACTCTGAGACTCTGACTGACTGAGATCTGACTCTGAGACTCTGACTCTGACTCTGAGATGACTCTGAGACTCTGACTCTGACTCTGGACTCTGACTCTGAGACTCTGATCTGAGACTCTGACTCTGAGACTCTGACTCTGAGACTTGACGACTCTGAGACTCTGACTCTGAGACTCTGACTCTGACTCTGAGACTCTGACTCTGAACTCTGAGACTCTGACTCTGAGACTCTGACTTGCTTGACTCTGAGACTCTGACTCTGACTCTGAGACTTACTTGAGACTCTGACTCTGAGACTCTGACTCTGAGACTCTGACTCTGAGACTCTGACTCTGAACTCTGACTCTGACTCTGACTCTGAGACTCTGACTCTGGACTCTGAGACTGACTCTGAGACTCTGACTCTGAACTCTGACTCTGAGACTCTGACTCTGACTCTGACTCTGACTTGAGGACTCTGACTCTGAACTCTGACTCTGACTCTGAGACTCTGACTTGAGACTCTGACTCTGACTTGAGACTCTACTGACTCTGCGACTTGAGACTCTGACTCTGAGACTCTGACTCTGAGACTCTGACTCTGACTCTGACTCTGACTCTAGACTCATTGACTCTGAGACTCTGACTCTGAGACTCTGATTTCTGAGACTCTGACTCTGAGACTCTACTCTGAGACTCTGAGCTCTGACTCTGAACTCGACTCTGAGACTCTGACTCTGATCTGACTCTGACTCTGAGACTGACTCTGACTCTAGCTCTGACTCTGAGACTCTGACTCTGAACTCTGACTCTGACTCTGAGACTCTGACCTGAGACTCTGACTGACTCTGACACTCTGACGACTCTGAGACTCTGACTCTGAGACTCTCGACTCTGATGAACTCTGACTCTGAGATCACTCTGAACTACTGACTCTGAGACTCTACTCTGAGACTCTGACTCTGAGACTCTGACTCTGACTTAGACTCTGACTCTGAGACTCTGGACTCTGAGACTCTGACTCTGAATCTGACTCTGAGACTCTGACTCTGACTCTAGACTCTGACTCTGAGACTCTGACTCTGAGACTCTGACTCTGACTCCTGGAGACTCTGACTCTGAGACTCTGACTCTGAACTCTGACTCTGAACTCTGACTCTGAGACTCTGAGACTCTGACTCTGAACTCTGACTCTGATGACTCTGACTCTGAACTTGACTCTGAGACTCTGACTCTGACTCTGAGACTCTGACTCTGACTCTGAGTAGACTCTGACTCTGAGCTTCTGATGAGACGACTCTACTCTGACTCTGAGATTGACTCTGAGACTCTGACTACTCTGAGATCCTGATTGACTCTGACTCTGAGACTCTGACTCTGACTGAACTCTGACTCTGACTCTGACTCTGACTCTGAGACTCTGACTCTGACCTGACTCTGAGACTCTAGAGACTCTGACTCTGAGACTACTCTGACTCTGAACTCTGATCTAGACCTGACTCTGAGACTTCTGACTCTGAGACTCTGACTCTGACCTTGAGATCTGACTCTGAGAGTCTGACTGACTCTGAGACTCTGACTCTGGAATGACTCTGACTCTGTGAGACTCTGACTCGAGATTCTGACCTAAACTCTGACTCTGACTCTGAGACTCTGACTCTGAGACTCTGACTCTGAGACTCTGACTCTGAGACTCTGACTCTGACGACTGATCTGAGACTCTGATCTGAAGACTCTGACTCTGAGACTCTGACTCTGAGACTCTGATTGACTCTGAGGACTCTGACTCTGAACTCTGACTCTACTCTGAGACTCTGACTCTGACTGACTCTGACTCTGAACTTGATCTGAGACTCTGACTCTGAGACTCGACCTCTGAGACCTACTCTGACTCTGAGACTTGACTCTGGATTCTGACTCTGAACTCTGACTCTGAGACTCTGACTCTGACTCTGACTCTGACTCTGAGACTCTGACTCTGACTCTGACTCTGACTCTGAGACTCTGACTCTGAGACTCTGACTCTGAACTCGACTCTGACTCTGAGACTCTGACGACTCTGACTCTGAGACTCTGACTCTGAGACTCTGACTCTGACTTACGACTCTGACTCTGAGACCTGACTCTGAGCTCTGACTCTGAGACTCTGACTCTGAGACTCTGACTCTGACTCTGAGACTCTGACTCTGAGACTCTGACTCTGACCGGATCTGACTCTGACTCGACTCTGAGACTCTGTACTCTGAGAACTCTGACTCTGAGACTCTGACTCTGGACTGACTCTGAGACTCTGACTCTGAGACCTGACTTGACTCTGAGACTCGACTACTCTGACTCTGACTTGACTCTGACTCTGAGACTCTGACTCTGAGACTCTGACTCTGAGACCTGACTCTGACTTGACTCTGACTCTGACTCTGGACTCTGACTCTGAGACTCTGACTTGACTCTGAGACTCTGACTCTGAGACTCTGACTCTGACTCTGAGACTTGACTCTGAACTCTGAGCTCTGACTTGAACTCTGACTCTGAGACTCTGACTCTGAGACTCTGACTCTGAGACTCTGACTTGATGAGACTCTGACTCTGACTCTGACTCTGACTCTGAGCTTGACTGAGACTCTGACTCTGACTCTGAGACTCTGACTCTGAACTCTGAGACTCTGACTCTGACTCTGAGACTCGAGACTCTGACTCTGAGACTCTGACTTGGACTCTGATCTGAGACTCTGACTCTGAGATCGATCTGACTCTGAGACTCTGACTTGAGACTCTGACTCTGATCTGCTGATGACTCTGGACTCTGACTCTGAACTCTGACTCTAGATCTGACTGACTCTGAGACTCTGACTCTGAGACTCTGACTCTGAACTCTGACTCTGAGACTCGCTCTGACTCTGAATCTGACTCTGACTCTGACTCTGACTCTGACTCTGACTGACTCTGAGACTCTGACTCTGAGACTCTGACTCTGAGAGACTCTGATCTGAACTCTGACTCTGACTCTGACTCTGAGACTGACTTGACTCTGAGACTCTGACTCTGGACTCTGAGACTTGCTCTGACTCTGAGACTCTACTCTGAGACTCTGACTCTGACTCTGAGACTCTGAGACTCTGACTCTGAGACTCTGACTCTGAGACTCTGACTCTGAGACTCTGACTCTGACTCTGACTGACTCTGATACTCTGACGACTCTGACTTCTGACTCTGACTGACTCTCTGAACTTGACTCTGACTCTGACTCTGACTCTGACTCTGAGACTCTGACTTAGACTCTGACTCTGACTCTGACTCTGACTCTGACTCTGACTCTGAGACTCTGATCTGGATATAGACTCTGACTCTGAGACTCTGACTCTGAGACTCTGACTCTGAGACTCTGACTCTGAGACTCTGACTCTGACTCTGAGACTCTGACTCTGAGACTCTGACTCTGAGACTCTGACTCTGAGACTCTGACTCTGACTCTGAGACTCTGACTCTGAGACTCTGACTCTGAGACTCTGACTCTGAGACTCTGACTCTGAGACTCTGAGACTCTGACTCTGACTCTGAGACTCTGACTCTGATACTCTGACTCTGACTCTGAGACTCTGACTCTGACTCTGAGACTCTGACTCTGAGACTCTGACTCTGAGACTCAGACTCTGACTCTGAGACTCTGACTCTGAGACTCTGACTCTGACTCTGAGACTCTGACTCTGAGACTCTGAGACTCTTACTCTGAGACTCTGACTCTGAGACTCTGACTCTGACTCTGGCTCTGAGGGTGAGACTCTGAATCTGAGACTCTGACTCTGAGACTCTGACTCTTACTCTGAGACTCTGACTCTGACTCTGAGACTCTGAGATTCTGACTCTGACTCTGACTCTGAGACTCTGACTCTGAGACTCTGACTCTGAGACTCTGACTCTGAGACTCTGACTCTGACTCTGAGACTCTGAGACTCTGACTCTGAGACTCTGACTCTGAGACTCTGACTCTGACTCTGAGACTCTGACTCTGAGACTCTGACTCTGACTCTGAGACTCTGACTCTGACTCTGAGACTCTGACTCTGAGACTCTGACTCTGAGACTCTGACTCTGAGACTCTGACTCTGAGACTCTGACTCTGAGACTCTGAGACTCTGACTCTGACTCTGAGACTCTGACTCTGAGACTCTGACTCTGACTCTGAGACTCTGACTCTGACTCTGAGACTCTGACTCTGAGACTCTGACTCTGAGACTCTGACTCTGAGACTCAGACTCTGACTCTGAGACTCTGACTCTGAGACTCTGACTCTGAGACTCTGACTCTGACTCTGAGACTCTGACTCTGAGACTCTGACTCTGAGACTCAGACTCTGACTCTGAGACTCTGACTCTGAGACTCTGACTCTGAGACTCTGACTCTGACTCTGAGACTCTGACTCTGACTCTGGCTCTGAGACTCTGACTCTGACTCTGAGACTCTGACTCTGAGACTCTGAGACTCTTACTCTGAGACTCTGACTCTGAGACTCTGAGACTCTGACTCTGAGACTCTGACTCTGACTCTGGCTCTGAGGGTGAGACTCTGAATCTGAGACTCTGACTCTGAGACTCTGACTCTTACTCTGAGACTCTGACTCTGACTCTGAGACTCTGAGATTCTGACTCTGACTCTGACTCTGAGACTCTGACTCTAACTCTGACTCTGAGACTCTGACTCTGAAATTCATGAAATAATAAAAAAAATGCGTGTGGGCTCCGCGCAATTTCTATGTCTAGCCAGGTACTGCTAAGCAGCTGGGGGCTGGAATCCACAGCGCAGGGATGCCCAAGCTTTCTTGGCACCCCCCGCTGCAAATTGCAGCCCGCAGCCGCCCCAGAAGATGGCGCGTTCATTGAAGCGCCATCCTCTGGCGCTGAACCCCGCTCTTCCAGCGGCCCTGGTGGCGGTGGCACGCTGGGTAATAAAGGGATTAATACCAGCTTTGTTATACAAGCTGGTATTAAGCCCGAGATTCTTAATGTCAGGCCACGTTTGACCCGGCCACTAAGAATCTCCAATAAAGGGTTAAAAAAACACAACATAGAGAAAATTTTTTATTTGAAATAAAAAAAAAGCCATTAGGGACTCCATCTTTAATTAAAAAAATCCTCTTCCGTCCGACGTAGTCCAAAACACGATGTCCTCTCTGCTACATCCCCTGTGCATAGATATAGATGTCTATGCACAGGGAATGAGCAGACTGAGAACAATCTCAGCTCTGCTACATCATCTCTGTGAGCAGGCGGGCTCTAGGACCCTGGAGCTGCACAGAGAAGACAGCTGGACTCGGCCCGCAAAGTAACAGCAGTTACTTTGCGAGTTTCCCTGCTATCACTGGCACAGTAGCCGAGTCTAATGCAATCAAAGGCAATCCTAGTTTTGTCAGCGTTTGCCATTGATTTGCATTGGACTCGTGCGAGTAAACGCTGGGAAACTCACAGAGTACCGAGTCCTGTGAGTCCCTTACTACTCGCCGAGTAACGAGTCCTAGCGAGTAGATTCGCCCATCCCTATTCAAGACCATCTTGATTTCTGATTTTGGCACTATGATTTCCCAGACCATCTCGTGTGTTCTTGGGTTGATGTACCTTCTACAAAGCTTCTCCTGGTATATGAACAGAGGATTGAACGCAATTGAGGATTTACATGGATTTTTACATAGATGCTAATACTTATGCAATTAGTAACCTGTGTTAACCTAGATAGGAACACAGGAGATTCCTTCACTGGAAATCTCTAGTAAACTTTCTTAACTTGGCACTGTGTGATTTAGGGAGAGGTTGGCTGTCTCTGGTATCCCTGGTTGAGAGACCAGGATTCCTGCCCACTATTGATTTTTCCACCATTTACTACCAGGGACTTTTTCCACACACACCCTGTTTTAGTTTATTTTTCTTTCATCATTTTAGCTCACATTTATTTCTGTGAATTTCAGTGTCACCAAGCACATAGATTTATCAATTTATTTATTTTCGTATGCACTGTCACGTGTAGTTTATGAATTTTGGCTTCACTTTTGGAATTAATGTTTTTTCAGTAGAATTTTTTGTTTACATATGTGAAAGTGTGGCACTTTTTTGGTTAGTTGGACCTCAAGATAACAATATATAGACAGGCACGTCAAATTCTAACACGGGAACAGGCCTTATCACTGTGTATCTTGTTTTCATTAAGCACTCCACACTACGAATTTGTATTGTTTTTGAGCTGGACCACCAGTGATACTGAGATCAGGTATCACTCCCCCCATATTTGCCAGGTTGGAGTATTATATTATTTACCTAGGAAATTTCTTTTGAATATTGTAAATGTAAACCAAGATTTGGCTTTTTGTTCAAAACATGTATATTCTGTAAAATCCTCAATGTGGCTCTCATCCTAGTCGTCGGTGGATTGGTAGCATTCGGATGCATGTAATCGTGGTGTATTTCATCGTAATTATGTACCATTAAAATGTGTTATGTGTATTTTAATTATGTACCAATAAATTGATTTATTTTATACCATAATTTGGGCTAATAACTCGTCTTTTATAGGTTTTTTCTGCTTTGAGTTCGCCTAGCTAACTTTATTGGCCTATAGTCTGGTTTTATATGAACAGCTTGCTCCGCTCTCTCCACAGATGTTTGACTTCTGGCTGGGGATTTTCTGGCAGCTTTGCTGACTCCTGAGTTATCAGCTGTTTGATCAAACTGACAGCCAGGTCATTGTCCTGCACATCCTTCCAACCGAAGTGGGGCAACGGGTTCACCATTCTTGCAGGAGGGTCTTGACGAGTTTGCTGGCACTGAGTTACTCTTAACTGATGGAAGGCAGGTAACTCCACTTCTTCCAGCTCGTCTTCATCTACACCCTCGTCTGACAGGTTAGGCATTCTGGATAAAGCGTCCGCATTTCCATTCTGGTGCCCAGCTCGGTACTTGATGGTGAACTGGTAGTTGGACAATCGGGCCATTCATCTCTGCTCCATGGCTCCCAACTTCGCAGTCTCCAGGTGGGTCAGCGGATTGTTATCGGTGAATGCTGTAAACTTGCTAAAGGCCAGGTAGTGTTTGAACCTCTCCGTGACGGCCCAGACCAAGGCCAGGAATTCCAACTTGAAGGAACTGTAGTTCTCTGGGTTCCTCTCTGTGATGATGATCAGCTGTTCATTTGAACTAAGCTGTGGTGCCCTGAGAGGGTTCATGTGAGTTCATGTTTGACAGCATGAACTCACATGAACATTCCCATGGCCACCCAGCGCACAGCTTAGCTACATCACTGGTAGAGATTCTGTACCAGAGATGTAGCTGATCTAAAGAAGAAGACTCTGTTGGACTACGTCAGACGGAAGATAATTTTTTTTAATAAAGATTGAGTCTCTAAGTGTGTTTTTGTTTTTTTTCCTAATAAAAGATTTTTTATGTGTTGCGTTTTTTTTAACTTTCCACTAGAAATTCATGGTGGTCATGTCTAATATTGGCATGACCCCATGGATTTTGGGGCCAGCCGATAATATAAAGCCCTAACCCCATTATTACCCAGTGAGCCAGCCCACCAGGGCCCTGGAGGAGCTGGATACAGCGCTAGAAAATGGGGCTTCTATGGATGCACCATCTTCTGGGGTGGCTGCAGACTGCAATTCACAGCGGGGGGCGGGTGGGCAGAAAGCTTTGGCCACCCTACACTGTGGATTCCTGCCCTCAGCTGCCCAGTTGTACCTGGCTGGACACAAAAATAGGGCGAAGCCCCACATCAATTTTTTTTTAATTATTTCATGAACTTCATGAAATAATTAAAAAAAGGCTTCCCTGTATTTTTGTTTCCAGCCAGGTACAAATAGGCAGCTGAGGGTTGAGGGCAGCCTGTTCCTGCCTGCTGTACCTGGTTGGCATACAAAAATATGGCGAAGCCCACATCAAATTTTTTGTGAAAATTCATTAAAAAATTTAAAAAAACAGATTTAGGGACTGCATCTTTATTAATCCCTCCACTTAAGGGATTAATAAAGATGCAGTCCCTAAATGTGATTTTTTTAAACTAATTTTTCCCAAAAAATTTGACGTGTGCTTTGCATACTTTTGTATGCCAGCCAGGTACAGCAGGCAGGAACAGGCTGCCCCCAACCCCCAGCTGCTTATTTATACCTGACTGGACACAACAATATAGGGAAGCCCTTTTTTTTTTATTATTTCATGAATTTCATGAAATAATAATAAAAATAATATGTGTGGCTTCACCCTATTTTTGTGTCCCGCCAGGTACAACTAAGCAGTTGAGGGCTGGAATCCACAGCGCAGGGTGGCTCAAGTTTTCTGCCCCCCCCCACCACCCCTGCTGTGAATTGCAGTCCGCAGCCACCCCAGAAAATGGCACGTCCATAGAAGCTTTACAACAGATTTTGCAGATTGAATTCATTTCTCATCTAGCACCCATGTTGTGCAGAAGTGCTGCTGAAGCAGCTGCTATCCCCTTCACTTGGAGAGGTTTTCTTTTCCTGGTCCATGGGTGGAGGTAGAGGCTCTTAGCTGAGGGCAGGTTGATAATTTGAGGGATAGAGTGGTGGCCCGAACCTCCTCACCTTCAGAGGTACCTTCGGGAACAGGGCTATTCAGGGACCCCACCTCTGGGGCCTCCCAGCCGCCATTGATCATTATCACTTCCTGATCCATTCACCTCATCGACTCCATGCGTGACAATACAATTCTGGGATGTATTAACAGAAGTATACAGTCTACATTATGTGAAGTCATTATCACCCTCTACTCCTCTTTGTTCAGACCTCATCTAGAATACTGTGTTCAGTTCTGGGTATCACATTTAAAAAAAGGCATCAATCAACTGGAGCAAGTTCAGAGAAGAGCAACTAGAATGATGACCAGTCTTTAAACCATGTCCTACGAGCCATGGTTACAGGATTTGAAAATGCTTAGCTTGCCAGAAAGAAGTCTGGGAGGAGACTCAATAGCAGTCTACAAATATCTCAAGGGCTGTCACACTGTAATTGGAACTCTCATTTGCACAAATAAAGACTAGAAGCAATGGGATGAAATTGAATGGGAGTAGATATAGATTAGATATTAGAAAAACCTTTTTGACAGTGAGGGTGATCAACAAGTACAACAGGCTACCATGAGAATAAAGTCAAAAGCAAGTACCAGCATGCCTATTAATATAAATATAATATGTAGACCCATATATTTATCACGGCCATTCAAATATAAATTAGAATACAAACAATGTGTAAAAGCAATGCGGTAAGTGAACTTTGCAACACAATTAAAAAACAGCATACTTAGTTGACTTTTTTTGATAAAAGTTTGAGTACACCATGTTGAGATAGGATCCATTACTTTTTTTTATAAAACAAATGTCAACTAAGAACCCTATGTTTTTTTTTACATGTATTACTATTTCATTTATTACAGCAGTGTTTCTATGCATTGATTTCTTTTAGGTTAGTTTTTATATGGCCACAGTGTATATGTGTACGTTCATAGTATAAGTATAATATGAGGGGTGCTGACTCTTGTTTTTAGTTCTGTTTCTGCCTTTTTGTACTCAGTACATTTGGATGCGTGATGCCCTTTTGGGCTACGTGCCTTATCTACTCAGCTATCCATAGGCAGGTGTTAAACATACCCAAGCACAAGTCATGGTCACCCCCTCCCACCTCCGCCCATCTATTTTGAAGAATGTTGATACATAGCAAGGTGAGTTAATTAGAGACCATCTTAATTGGATACACCCTGTCATAGTGGGATGGCTTTTACACTTTTTTGTAAAGAAATAAAAAGTCAAATACTCTGTTTTTTGTTACATTTTACTAGTTAATTACTGCAGTGTTTCTATGCATTGTCTTTATTCTAGGTTAAATTATATTCCAGACATAATGCATATATTAATCAACTTCAAGAAAGTTTATTAGTTCAACTCAAATGACAATACTTTAACTAGAAAGATATGAAGCCTCAAAACAGTTAACAGGTAATAGGGCTAGGATGAATCACACTCAGTTCCTTTATCCTTTCCAGATGTTTAAATGCTCTTTTTGGTCAATTAAATGTTCTCATCATTCAGCCATTCACTTTTTACTGGCCTATACAGAGCTGCAGAACGTCACTGAACAACTTTCTATATTCCTTGCTCCAATTCCTTTAATAAAGCCAGTAAAACACCACTTATGGACTTCACGTTTGCTACTGAGTCTGTATATTGACATGTTATAAATTAATATTAAAAGTTGTCATGGGGCTAGTGTTTTAAGTCTTGTGAGAGTTGCAAAATCATCTGGACTTCATATACTCATTAGCATGGATGCATTCATGTTTTCTTTTAGCTACTTTTGATTAGTTCCATATTGTAATCTCCTAGAGTTCATTGTATCAATTAACACACAGTTTTCAGGGCTGGTATACTAGTTAAAGGAGTATTCTAATCTTGGCTGGACATTTATGGTATATTGATAGGATATGCCATAAATGGCTAATAGTTATGGGTTCCACCTGTGTAGAACAAGATCCTGCCATGCATGATACTCTCCATTCAACTTTGTGGGAGCAAGACTAAAGGCTACTTCACACGCGACGATATCGTTAACGATATCGTTGAAATGCCACACTTTTTTGATCGTTCGAACTATGTTGTTTGTGCATCGTTGCGTGTAAACCTAAGATCTTGAAACAAGAAATCATTGGATCGTTCATCACAAATTTGAGATCCTGACCTCAAATCTATTGTTCGTTGTCCAATTAACATTCTGGGAACAAGCAATATCGTTCAGTGTGACACCTTTTTGAACGATGTCGTTCACAATTCTCCTATTCCTGCCGCTTTGTAACATCGTTCACTAGTTCTTCTCAAGGTAGCTGGTGCGTTGACAAATTTAAGATCGTTAACGATATCCATGCGTGTGACAATGCACTAACGATGTTGAAATGATCACGGTCATGTGACATAGCTAACGATATCGTTCAATGATATTGTAGTGTGTGAAGTAGCCTTACAGTCAATCTTCAAGTTAGTTAAGGGTTCACAAATTGGAATATCATGCATCAGACATTTATAGCAAATCCTGTCAAAGGATACCATCTTATTATGATTT
Source organism: Allobates femoralis (assembly GCA_033576535.1). Lineage (NCBI taxonomy): Eukaryota > Metazoa > Chordata > Amphibia > Anura > Aromobatidae > Allobates > Allobates femoralis. The sequence continues at coordinate 394,478,468 of JARQOC010000005.1, forward strand.
CAGTGATTTGTATTGGTTTGATTGGGATGAATATACATCGAATGTAAGGTGTGAATATGGCATAATGAACATAAATCTGCAGGGACTGTGGGTTTTTGTTTTGCAGTTGTGTTAATGGCAAAAACCAGCAAATAAACCAGTACCACCAGAAGATCGCTTGAAATAAAAACCACACAAACACACATATTCCTTTCATATTGTATGATATTATAAAATTGAGATGTTTGGAAAAATATTGTTCAACCTTTTGAGCCACCCTGCCACATCAATGCAATCTCATCAGGGCAGTCCTACTCTATGTATTTTTATTTTAATTGTGCCATGCAACCTTCAACATACACATAAAGCAGACCACTAAAAGCAGCACTTACCTGGTGCTCCCATGGTGCCAGACTGGTACATGTGAATAAAGGCAAATCAGGCCCCCACACATGCAGCTGATGTCACATGTGAGAATTAACCCTCACAGCACCAGGCCAGCACTCATGAATAAAGAATGGGCAGGAACAAGTAAATGGAGCTTGAAATAAACTGAGCCTGAGGGAAGGGTAATATAACTGAATGTGAATAGTTACCAATATTTGCCACAAACAGCACAGATAGAATAACAAGCCAAACTTTGTGCGCAAGGCACAGTGGGAGTCAGCCACAAACCAACAATCTGCTCTATACACAGATGTAAATAACTAAAAACATTTTTTTGGAACTCGCAACAAACTGCACTCCAGAGCCCTGTCTTATTGTCTCTAATACATCAGGGTCTTGTGATACAATCTCATCACTTACACCAAAACAAGAAATTCTGCTCCTTCTGGCAATACATAAGGTTAACTAGGCACTATTTTACACATAAACCCCCTGTCCACACAGGCACAGGGAGGCACAGGAAAGGAGAATAGTAAAAAAATGGAAGAGGGGGGGGGAAATTTGCTGCTCGCCACGTGTTCCTCCTTGGATCCACTAGGCTGTCAATATAGTGGCCGGCATCCACTTTGAAACCACACAAGGCAAAGTAAGAAATTCCAGCTGCCCTCTTTTTTCTTAAAATCATGAAATCTTCTTTATTAAAGGTTCAACATGTTAAAAACATAAATCAAAAGTTATCCCCCTTGAGAAAGCTGGCACCACCACGCTAAGCCAGAGAAACACCGTGTCGGGGTTAAATTCTTTCTGGCGACCACTGGACTTAGGAATCTTAATTAAGCTACAGTATGATGGGTATGGAATTTTTACCATGAGATTTTGATCCTAACTATGGGCCCAGTATGAGGATATAGAACTGAGGTGTTGAATGTATCAATGATTCTATTTATCACTCAGCCGTGTTGGCAGTGATATTGTGAACTTTGCACTTGCACTTTATATTTTTATGTATCTGCTATGTTCAACCTGTAATATGGAGTTTTTGCTCTAAGGATACTTGTTCTATGACCCTTTTGAAATTGGAATATATACACTTTACTAGGTATTATATTGTTAACCCTGATACTGCTTTATAAGATCAAATAATATCTAAGTGGCTACTTTCCTCATGTACTTTTTTGCACCGTCTTTTTGTACTGTTATGACATTGTTCACAATAAATGTAATATTTTGCATAATACTCTGTTTTTTTCCTGTATTATTATGTTAAAAACATTCTTGGGAACTGACCAACAAAGGGCCTCATGCATTTTGGACGTTCCTTAATCATAGGCATAAAACAAATAAATACAAAGTTTCCTAAGTAGCTACACAGAACCCAAATACACGTGTTATCTATACCAATATTATTTTCCTATACAAAAAGTATTATTATTTTTCACATGTTTCTGTGCTCTTTTTATATGGTAAATATAGAAAAACCCTTATAGAAAAATGTCCTAAGTACTTGAAAGAGAGAACCAAAATTAATATTTACTATAGTATGAAACATAAAGGAGTAACCGCTTACTATGAAATTAAAGAGGACCTGTCACCAAACCAGGCATGGTGATCTAATTACAGCACTGGATGCAGCATGTCTGCAGCATGCAGGCAAGGGGTCACCCAGCACTTGAGCAGCCCTGTACCCCGAGATAATACACTTAGAAAACTTACATGCTCCAGCCATTAAGGAGGTGGCTAGAGGCAGGAGCCGAAGGGCAGATTCATGCCCCCTGCATGTTTAATCTGCCCACCATTCTCTCCCTCTTCAGTAGCATTTAAACAGAGGGTTTTTTTTTTCAGAACTTGCCGTTTGGCCCTGCCCCTCAGGGTCCTCCCCGCCTCCTGCCTGTGTGTGTCTGTGAGGAGCCAAAGAGGAGGGCAGACCCACACAACAGGCGGAACACACAGGAGGAGATGGGGAGGACTGTGCCAACATCGAGCTACACTTCTGAGATGGGTGCTAGCTGGAAAAATACATATAATTAATAAAAAGATATCTGCTGCACATCAACACTAAAAATTCTAACAAAGAAAGAGCCCTCCATAGGCAGGTTTTTAATTGAGAGTGAGAGACCTTGACGTGGTTACCGGGCATAGATCCCATGACAATTACATCAGCTAAGTTCTCATGTTATTCTTTGTACATAGATTCAATTAGTTTTCTACTATATCTTATGCTCCAATTCCCACTATGCATTACATTAGCCAGTAAGCTCTTTCCTTGTTAGATTTTTTAGTGTTGGTGAGCAGCGGACATCTCTTTATTAATGTTATGCATTTTCCAGCTAGCACCCATCACAGAGTGTAGCAAGCCATTTCTAATATATATATATATATATATATATATATATATATATATATATATATATATATATATATATATGTATGTATAGGAAAACTGGAGCAGCACTTTTCCCTTTCAAGTTTGGTGCAATTCAGTCCAGTCATTCACTCCTTGTATACAGTCCTAAGACCGAAACGTCCGTCACAATATGCCTGAAGGCGATTAAAGGCTATTTACATCTGAAGAGGAGTTCTGCAATCTTCATTACTAGTCTATATATATATATATATATATATAGTTATTTTTTGGACTGTGCCCCCTCCCCCCACCTTGTAACCGCAATGAGACTCCACATTTTATTTGTAGCTTTGGTCACACCCTCCATAGGCAGTTTTTTAATTGCATTTAGTGGCATATACCCATAAACGCAAGATTACACTGCAGACATAAGGCAATAGAGTAGGACTTGGTAGAATGAGAGATCTTGACGCGGTTACCGGGCACGGATGTTATGGCCATTACATCAGCTAAGTTCTCATGTTATTCCTTGTATATAGCTTCAAGTAGTTTTCTACTATGTCTTTTGCTCCAGTTCACACTATGCATTAATACACATTAGCCAGTAAGCTCTTTCTTTGTTAGAATTTTTAGTGTTGGTGTGCAGCAGATATCTCTTCATTAATGTTATGTATTTTTCCAGCCAGCACCCATCACACAGGTGTAGCCAGCCATTTCTACTATACTAGATGGTGGTCCGATTCTAACGCATCGGTATTCTAGAATATAGAAATAGGGATTGCATGGGGAAGGCTGTGAGGGCAGAATAGGGAGGGACTTTGAGGACGGAGTGGCGTGGGGAGTACTGCATGGCAAGGGGGAGGAGGATGGAGAAAGGAGCAGCTCAGGTAGGGGGAGGACAAACTGGCGGGGGAGAAGGGAGGATGGAGAGGCAGGGGGGAGGAGGATGGAGGACGGAGGAGGTAGTGGCAGGGAGGGGGAGGATGGAGCGGCACAGGCAGGGGGAGGACAGAGGATGGAGTGGTGGAGGGGAGCAGGACAAAGGAAGGAGGAGGAAGCGGTGGGGTGGGGGAGGATGGTGCGACACAGGCAGGGGGAGGATGGAGCAGCAGGGGGAGGACGGAGCACAGAGCGGCGGGGGGAGGAGGACGGAGGATGAAGTGGCGGGGTGGGGGAGGACGGAGCAGCACAGGAAGGGGGAGGACAGAAGATGGAGTGATGGAGGGGAGGAGGATAAAGGAAGGAGAAGGAAGTGGTGGGGTGGGGGAGGCTGGAGCAGCACAGGCAGGGGGAGGATGGAGGATGGAGTGGCGGAGGGCAAAGGAAGGAGGAGAAAGCGGTGGGGTGGGGGAGGATGGAGCTGCACAAGCAGGGGGAGGATGAAGCACAGAGCGGCAGGGGTGAGGAGGATGGAGGACGAAGCGGCGGGTGGGGGAGGCCAGGGCAGCACAGGCAAGGGGAGGACAGAGGATGGAGTGGCGGAGGGGAGGAGGACAAAGGAAGGAGGAGGAAGCGGTGGTGTGGGGGAGGATGGAGCAGCACAGGCAGGGGAAGGACAGAGGATGAAGTGGCAGAGGGGAGGAGGACAAAGGAAGGAGGAGGAAAGGGTGGGGGAGGATGGAGCACAGAGCGGCAGGGGGGAAGAGGACAAAGCGGCGGGGAAGGGAGGATGGAGCAGCACAGGAAGGGGGAGGACAAAAAATGGAGTGGTGGAGGGGAGGAGGACAAAGGAAGGAGGAGGAAGTGGTGGGGTGGCGGAGGATGGAGTGGCACAGGCAGGGGGAGGATGGAGCAGCAGAGCACATAGCAGCGGGGGGAGGAAGACGGAGGACGAAGCGGTGAGGTGGGGGAGGATAGAGCAGCACAGGCAGAGGGAGGATGGAGGATGGAGTGGCGGACAAAGGAAGGAGGAGGAAGCGGTGGGGTGGGGTAGGACGAAGCGGCAGGGGGAGGACGGAGCACAGAGCGGTAGGGAAAAGGAGGATGGAGGACGAAGTGGCGGGGTGGGGGAGGCCGGAGCAGCACAGGCAGGGGGAGGATGGAGCATGGAGTGGCGGAGGGGAGGAGGACAAAGAGGAAGGAGGAGAAACGGTGGGGGAGGATGGAGCGGCACAGGCAGGGGGAGGACAGAGCAGCAAGGGGAGGACGCAGCACAGAGCGGCGGGGGAGAGGAGGATGGAGGACGAAGAGGCGGGGTGGGGGAGGACGGAGGATGGAATGGCACAGGCAGGGGGAGGACGGAGCGGCAGGGGGAGGACAGAGCACCGAGAGGCGGGGGGAGGAGGATGGAGGACGAAGCGGCACAGGCAGGGGGAGGAAGGAGCAGACTCACACCCATACACAGACTCACACCTTGACACAGACTCAGATCCACACACAGACTCACACCCACACCAAGACACACACACCCAGACAGAGACACACACAGACTCATACTCACAGCAACCCACACACACACAAGGGCTCTCACCTCCCAGCGGGACATCCTCATCATACAGGTGTGCCCGGCCCGGGAGCAGCACCACGGAGATCAGCAGCAGGAGCCGGCATAGTCCGGGGACACTCAGCACTGCCATCACCGGCATAATCAGAGCGGACAGCCGGCGAGCACAGGAGTGACATCCCGGGGAAAAGGAGAGCAAGCGCGGGGCCTGACACTAACCCCACAAACACATCCAGGGAGCACAGAAGCGACATCCCAGGGAGGAGGAGGGCGGGGGGGTAAGCGCAAGCAGGGCAGGAGGAGCGGGGGGAAAGCGCAGGCAGGGCAGGAGGAGCGGGGGGGTCAAAGGAGAGCCGCGAGGCGTGTGAATTTTGAATTTGCGCGCCGCTCGGCTCATTTGCATACGCTGCACTCATTGGTTGCCGCATCTGCTGGCGACCAATGAGCGCTAGCGCGCACTTTCGGCATCACACAGACGCGATTGGGCGATTATATAGTAGACTAGATGGCGTCCCGATTCTAAAGAATCGGGTAGTCTAGAATCCATATAAAGTTTATTTACTAATAGTTAGGGGAGTGCGGTGAAATGAATTGTGTGTATACAGGTGGCTTAGTGGGTAGCAGAGTATACGGTGGCTCAGTGGTTTGCACTAAGCGGTGGCTCAGTGGTTAGCACTGCGCGGTGGCTCAGTGGTTAGCACTGCGCGGTGGCTCAGTGGTTAGCACTGCGCGGTGGCTCAGTGGTTAGCAGTGAGTGCGGTGGCTCAGTGGTTAGCAGTGAGTGCGGTGGCTCAGTGGTTAGCAGTGAGTGCGGTGGCTCAGTGGTTAGCAGTGAGTGCGGTGGCTCAGTGGTTAGCAGTGAGTGCGGTGGCTCAGTGGTTAGCAGTAAGTGCGGTGGCTCAGTGGTTAGCAGTGAGTGTGGTGGCTCAGTGGTTAGCAGTGAGTGCGGTGAGATTGGTCAGCGCAGCACCGTGGGCAGAGTGGTCAGCGCAGCACCGTGGGCAGAGTGGTCAGCGCAGCGCCGTGGGCAGAGTGGTCAGCGCAGCGCCGTGGGCAGAGTGGTCAGTGCAGCATCGTGGGCAGAGTGGTCAGCGAAGCACCGTTGGCAGAGTGGTCAGCGCAGCGCCGTGGGCAGAGTGGTCAGCGCAGCGCCGTGGGCAGAGTGGTCAGTGCAGCGCCGTGGGCAGAGTGGTCAGTGCAGCGCCGTGGGCAGAGTGGTCAGCGCAGCACCGTGGGCAGTGTGGTCAGCGCGGCGCCGTGGGCAGAGTGGTCAGCACACACATACATACACACACACATACACACACTCCGCTATAGTTACCACCGACCCTGCGTCTTCCCCGCCGCCTGGATACTGAGTCGACATGTCGCCGCCCCCGGACGACTGGATCCAATATGGCGTCCGGGAAGTTTGGCGAGACTTCTTGGACGCTATATTGGATCCAGTAGTTCGGGGGCGGCGACATGTCGACTGAGGATCCAGGCGGCGGACGCAGGGCCGGTGGTAAGTATAGCGGAGTGTGTGTGTGTGTGTGTGTGTGTATGTGTGTGTACAAAGTGAGGGAAGTGAGGACAAAGTGAGGGAAGTGCGGACAAAGTGAGGGAAGTGCGGACAAAGTGAGGGAAGTGACTACATACACACATATATACACATACTGTACATTGCATATGGAGGGGTGAGGAGAGCGGAGGCTGGAGGGGTGAGGAGAGTGGAGGCTGGAGGGGTGAGGAGGGGTGGGGAGAGCGGAGGCTGGAGGGGTGAGGAGGGGTGAGGAGAGGGGAGGCTGGAGGGGTGAGGAGAGGGGAGGCTGGAGGGCAGAGGAGAGGGGAGGCTGGAGGGCAGAGGACAGGGGAGTCTGGAGGGCAGAGGACAGGGAGGCTGGAGGGCAGAGGACAGGGAGGCTGGAGGGCAGAGGACAGGGGAGGCTGGAGGGCAGAGGCTGGAGGGCAGGGGCTGGAGGGGTGAGGAGGGGTGGGGAGAGCAGAGACTGGAGAGGCTGTGGAGAGGCTGGAGGGCAGAGGCTGGAGGGCAGAGGCTGGAGGGCAGAGGCTGGAGAGGAGAGGCTGGAGGGCAGAGGCTGGAGGGCAGAGGCTGGAGAGGAGAGGCTGGAGGGGTGAGGAGGGGTGGTTTCGAGCGGAGGCTGGAGAATGCTGGAGGGGAGAGGCTGGAGGGGAGAGGCTGGAGGGCAGAGGCTGGAGGGGAGAGGCTGGAGCTAAGAGGCTGGAGGGCAGAGGCTGGAGGGCAGAGGCAGGGAGTGGAGAGCGGAGGCTGGAGAGGCTGGGGAGAGGCTGGAGGGGAGAGGCTGGAGGGCAGAGGCTGGAGAGGCTGGGGAGAGGCTGAAGGGCAGAGGCTGGAGGGCAGAGGCTAGAGGGCAGAGGCTGGAGGGCAGAGGCTGGAGGGCAGAGGCTAGAGGGCAGAGGCGGAGTGGGGAGAGCGGAGGCTGGGGAGAGGCTGGGGAGAGGCTGGAGGGGAGAGGCTGGAGGACAGAGGCTGGAGGGGAGAGGCTGGAGGGCAGAGGCGGGGTGGGGAGAGCGGAGGCTGGGGAGAGGCTGGAGGGCAGAGGCTGGAGGGGAGAGGCTGGAGGGGAGAGGCTGGAGGGCAGAGGCTGGAGGGCAGAGGCTGGAGGGGTGAGGAGGGGTGGGGAGAGCGGAGGCTGGAGAGGCTGGGGAGAGGCTGGAGGGGAGAGGCTGGAGGACAGAGGCTGGAGGGGTGAGGAGGGGTGGGGTGAGCGGAGGCAGGAGAGGCTGGGCAGAGGCTGGAGAGGAGAGGCTGGAGGGCAGAGGCTGGAAGGCTGAGGCTGGAGGGCAGAGGCTGGAGAGGAGAGGCTGGAGAGGAGAGGCTGGAGGGGTGAGGAGGGGTGGGGAGAGCGGAGGTTGAAGAGGCTGGAGGGCAGAGGCTGGAGGGCAGAGGCTGGAGGACAGAGGCTGGAGGGGAGAGGCTTGAGGGCAGAGGCTGGAGGGGTCAGGAGGGGTGGGGAGAGCGGAGGCTGTAGAGGCTGGGGAGGGGCTGGAGGGCAGAGGCTGGAGGGCAGAGGCTGGAGGGCAGAGGCTGGAAGGGAGAGGCTGGAAGTAAGAGGCTGGAGGGCAGAGGCTGGAGGGCAGAGGCAGGGTGGGGAGAGCAGATGCTGGAGAGGCTGGGAGAGGCTGGAGGGCAGAGACTGGAGAGCCGAGGCTGGGGAGAGGCTGGAGGGCAGAGGCTGGAGGGCAGAGGCTAGAGGGCAGAGGCTAGAGGGCAGAGGCTGGAGGGTAGAGGCTGGAGGGGAGAGGCTGAAGGGCAGAGGCGGGGTGGGGAGAGCGGAGGCTAGAGAGGCTGGAGGGCAGAGGCTGGAGGGGAGAGGCTGGAGGGCAGAGGCGGGGTGGGGAGAGCGGAGGCTGGAGAGGCTGGGCAGAGGCTGGAGGGCAGAGGCTGGAGGGCAGAGGCTGGAGGCAGTGGCGTAGCTGGCCTGCTCCGGGCCCTGGGGCAAGATCAGCACCCAGGCCCCCCATGTGAGGATGGGGGGGTGCCTGGCAGAGAGATGTGAGGACCGGGGGTGTGAGGACAGGGAGGGGGGTGCTGGCAGAGAGATGACAGGAGCGGAAGGGGGGGGGTCTGCTGGCAGAGAGATGTGAGGACCGGGGGGGTGCACACTCACCGCAGCTGCCGTGCGTCTTCTGTAGGAGGAGAGGAGGGGCGGGCAGAGCTGCAGGACAGGAAGTCCAGTCCTCCCTCCTCTCCGGCCGCGCGGCGGCCGGCTGCCAGCATAGGGCCCCCCAGGGGGTGCGGGGCCCCCCCAGGGGGCGGGCAATGGGCCCCTCATGCCGGGGGGCCCAGGGCGCTACTGGCTGGAGGGGAGAGGCTGGAGGGCCGACGGAACTTCCGAGAGCGGAACGTTCCTCCGCCGGTCCCTGTAGCCAGGCGCCGCCCGGCTGCCAAGCACTGGTGACATCACCACCATGGTCCGGAGGCTATCACGGAAGTAACCTTCGGGTTTTCCGGAAGTGGCCTTCGGCTTTTATATTATAGATATTTACATGGTAATAGTCTGGAACGCTTCAACATACCCCAGTGATTGAGAATGTTTTACTTAATGTTAATGGTAAATTTTGGTTGATGTAATTTACATTTATTTATTAAAATATGAAAAATGTGACAAAAAAGAAAAATTTCACAATTTTCGAACTTTTAATTTTTATGCCCTTAATCCAGATTGTTATAATCATTCAAAATCATTAATAAATAACCTTTCACAGGTCTATTTTGCATCAGCATTATTTTTAAAGCATGATATTTTTTTGGTAGGAAGTTAGAATGGTTACAAATTTATAAGCAATTTCTAATTTTTCCAACAAAATTTACAAAACCATTTTTTTAGGGACCACATCACATTTAAATGTGAGATTGAGGGCCTGTGAGCCAGAGTATACCCAACAGTGACACCATTTTAAAACTGCACCCCTCAAAGTACTCAAAACCACATTCAAGAAGTTTATTTACCCATGGCTAAACAGGAATTAAAGCAATCTAGAAGGAAAAAATAAAAAAAAATTAAATTTTTTTTACAACAGGATCCGTTAAAACGGCAGCCGTCGTCCGCTGATCCTCACTCCCTCTCCCTGTTGAATCTATCATCTCCATATAAGGTTTGAATAAAGGATCATTGAATTATGGTGAGTGCCGCCCAGCTTTTTCTTCTATATTGACTGCTCAACTCATCTTAGTCTTCAATATATATTTTATTATCAACAGAAGGAATAACACTTTATGTAATAACACATACATAGACATACAACCATGAGTTGGATGAGTATAACAAAGCTTATACCGGGGGGGAGGGAGGGGACGAGGTTAGATTGGGAACAACCGAGGAGAGGGGAAAAAAGAGGGGGGAGGGGTGGGCACAAATGGAGAGCAACAACAAAATCAACTTTTTCAGTGTGAAGAGGTTAGATTATAGGTTCGGGGACACCAAGTTTTGTAGATATACCGTAAGTCTTTTTGTTCATAGACCCTCCAGGTGTGGGTCTGTATGTGACTGTTTTAAATAGGTCCAGGAACCCCGTTAGACTGCGTCTGTAGGATGTAAAAGGTATCAAAATCTATGGATCTCCAGGAGTTAATTCTACTAACTGATCAGGGACGGAGGTAGAGGAAAGCAGGGTAGGGGGTTGGGGGGGGGGGAAGGAGTGAGAGAGTTAAGGCAGTTCAACATGAAGGAAGGGGAAGCTGGAAAAGGGGAAGGCAGGGAGAGGGAGGAGAATCATGGGGATAATAAAGGGATAGGAATAGGGACATATCCGATCAAAGAAGTCTGAGAGAATGATGGATTAAAAGAAAAGAAAGCGACAAGAAAGGAGGAAGAAAGAAAGCCAGAGGGAGTAGCCACGGCTCCAAACTGGATTTCAAGGTGGTGGTCTTATGGCTGACGGATGAGTTGCCCAGAGGTCCCATGCTTCGGAGACGTACCGCCGCCTCAGGGCATCCATTGCCAGGTGGTATTCGTGGCAAAATATTGTTTAGTTTTTTGATGAGGTCTCCTATAGACGAGGGGGCCACATTTTTCCATGATGCCGCAACACATACTCTTGCTGCAATTAGAATGTATGAAATTGCATGACGTGGGACAGTGGGGTAGGTCTCCGCTCCTATGTGTAACACTGCTAGTTGAGGGGACAGGGGAATATTCGTATCCGTTACCATCCCATCAGGCTGGCCACCAGCTCCCAAAATTGGGAGATCTTGGGACACTTCCACCACATGTGTACCAAATCTCCCCTTTGTCCACACTGTCTCCAGCACAAGGATGAAGCTCCCATGCCAAATTTGGCCAGCCTGGCGGGGGGGTGTACCAACGTAAGTGCACCTTTTTCAGGGATTCTAGATGATTAATGCACTTTGTGGCCTGAGAAACACTCCTGATTGCCCCTTCCCATTCATCCAAGTCTGCATAGAAATTTAGGTCTTTCTCCCACGCCACCATAGTAGGTAGTTTAGTGGGGGAGCTTTGTGTTAGCAGTCCTTCATATATAGAGGATAAACCCTTTGGGATAGTGGCTTCTGCGAAAAGAAAACGCTGAAATAGTGAGGGAGTGGGCTGTTTCAGGTCATGTAAGCATTCTGAAGAATCAAGAAAATGGCGCACCTGCCAATATTGCAAATAGGTACGTCTCAGGACCTGACAGTCGCTACTAAAGCTGTCAAATGTAAGTAATTTACCGTCTTTCATCAAGTCACCTAGGGTATGAATTCCCAACGCCTGCCAGGGTACGAGATTTAATGTAGGGATGTGCACCTGAAAAGCCTCCAGCGGGATCCTCTCCGGGGGAATTTAGACAAGAAATCTGGCATTTTTCCCCATGCTGATTGGGGTGCTCGAACCGTGGACAGTGGGTGAGTCACCCTGACCGGTCCCAGAGCAGCCCCGGCCAGAAGCCTACCAGGTGAGACCCCCGGAGCCAACTCTGTCTCCAACTGAGCCCAGCCCAGGACCGGCTGTTGTCTCCACAGGATTCTAGAAGCTTCTAGGATCTTTGCTTTATGGTAAGTGATTACATCTGGCACCCCCATGCCACCTCCCTTCAATTTCGGATACATCGTCCGTCTCTGGACTCTTGGCCTACCTCCCGCCCAGATGAATGTGTTAATTTGTCTTTGTAGCTGAGTTAGAAGCTTGCTTGGGTAACCCATCGGGATACAGCGAAAGAGGTATAATAGTTTTGGCAGCCAAAGCATCCTGAAAGCCTGAATTCGCGCCATTCAGGATAAAAGAGGAAGGGGGCTGGAGTCCAGGGCCCCCCTCAGCGTTGCCATCAGATTGTTTATATTTACTTGGGCCACTTGATTAGAAGCACACAAAGTTATTCCCAGGTAGGGTATGCCCTCCGGGGCCCAAGCAAAGGTGAATTTTGAGGAGAGGGCTTTCAGGTCCAGCTCCGTCAGATTAATAGGGAGGGCCATGGTCTTTCCCATATTCAGTTTATAATAGGATATTCTCGAAAAGTCGTCTAAGTCCTTAAGTATAGCTGGAATGGAACTGTCAGGGTCAATACATGTAATAATAACATCATCAGCGTATAGCCCTATAACATAGTGTTTTGTTCCCACATGAATGCCAACAATCTCAGGGTTGGATCTAATTGAGGCAGCAAGGGGCTCCATGACAAGGGCAAAGATCAAGGGTGACAAAGGGCACCCCTGTCTTGTTCCGTTGGTGATGTCAAAGTGTCGAGACACATATCCTGACGTTGAGACCCGAGCTCCCGATGCAGAGTAGAGGCTTACTATAGCCGACAGAATTGGTCCGGAGAAACCGAACTTCCCGAGGACCTCGCATAGGTAGCCTCAGTGTACCCTGTCAAACGCTTTCTCAGCGTCAAGGGACAGGAATACACTGGGGGTCCCCCGCCCCTCCACTATCTCCACCAGGTCCAACATGCGTCTGGTACCGTCTCTGGCTTGTCGTCCCTCCACAAAGCCCACCTGCTCCGAGTCCACCAACAGGGGAATCACCTTAGAGAGCCGGGAGGCTAGTAATCTGGCAAAAATCTTCACATCCGTATTTAATAACGAGATGGAACGATAGTTGCCTGTCTTGTCTGAGGGCTTCCCAGGTTTCAAGATGGTGGTGATCGTGGCCTCCAAGGCCTCAGCCGGGAGCTCCCTTCAGTCTGCCAATGTTGGAACAGTCGGAGGAGGTAGGGTGCTAAGTGTCGGGAGAACACTCTATAATATTCGTTGACAAAGCCATCTGGTCCTGGGGCAGAGTTTGATTTAAGCGTCTTAACAATTTTTGAGACCTCCGAGAGGGTGAAAGGCTGGTTCAGGTTTAAGAGTACATCCGGTGGGACAGTAGGAAGGTCTACCCGTGCTAAGTAAGCTCGGATAATGTCTAACGAGGGTTGTTGAGTCAGGGGATCATCTGCCAAGTTGTAAAGTTTAGAATAAAAGTCTGCCATAACTTCCACTATTCCACTCGGGTCTCTAATTCTCTTGCCGTCAGAGGATGTCATGGACGTCACCATCGACTGAGACACCCTCTTCTTAAGTCTCCTGGCCAAAAGTTTGCCTGCTCTATCCCCTGCTGCGTAAAACTGAGTGTTAAGTTTCTGTAAGCCTAATTCGTGTTGGTAAAGCAACTGGGCTCTAAGTTTCGTTCGCAAGTCCAGAATCTGAGAGGCCAGTTGGGGGGAAGGATTAGCCTTATTTGATTTCTCCAAGACCCCTATTTGTTCAGACTATTCCCTCCAAAGTTTCTCCCTAGCTCTCTTTTGTTGTGAGGCCTTCTGAATAAGGAGGCCACGTAGAACCGCCTGATGCGAAGCCCATAGGGTACCATCCGAGATCTCGCCGTTGTTATTTAATTGGAAGAATTCCTCCAGACTCCCACCCAGAGAATCAAGTATCTGTTGATCCGACAGGAGGCCCACATTCATCCTCCAACCACGGGGCGTACCTCCTCTTTGCCCCTGTCTGATGCCCAGTGTGAAGGGTGCGTGATCCGACCACGAGATCAGACCAATCGAGGCTGATTTACAGCGGGGAAAAGCTTTCTCCCTTACCAAGAAAAAGTCAATCCTGGAGAAGGATCTATGGCAGTTGGAAAAGAAGGTGTAATCTCTTTTCTCTGCGTGAAGGTACCGCCACACATTGTGGAGTCTGAATTCCCGGCACAAGCCTGCCAATTCTCTTCCTCTCCTTGCGTGTGGAGCCGAAGAGTCCAGTCTAGCCTCCATGACCTGATTAAAATCTCCGCAGATCACCAAGGACCCCTCGGTTGATTGACTCAGCTTTTTGAACAGAGATCTCAGGAACCTCAGTTGTCCAACGTTCGGGGCATAAACCGTCACTATGGTGAGCAGCTCTCCTGAAATGAGACACTTTAAAATGAGGTACCTCCCCAGTGGATCCGCCTCCACTGAGTTCAGCTGAAACTGGACTCTATTGCTTACCATCACACATACACCTGCTTTCTTTACGTTATGATTGGCGAAGTAAATGTGGGGGAAGGAGGGACTCCTCACACGGTGATTGTCTTCAGCCAATAGGTGTGTTTCTTGGATGCAAACCACATCCGCTCGAAGTCTCCGGGTCTCCCTCCATAGGAAGGAGCGCTTTACCGGAGAATTCAGGCCTTTCACATTGAGCGACGCCACACATAATGACGAAGAGGTATCAGGCTTGGCAGAAAGCCCCTTGATCATAGCTACCTGCCCTTAGTTTCCAAGTGGAGAGGCTACCGGTGAAAGAGGTAAAAGATAGAGTTTAAGAGATTAGAAGATAAGAAGGAGGGGAGGGGGATGGGAAGGAGGAGAGGAAGAAGGGGGGGAGAGGAGGGAGATGGAGTGACTAATTAGAAGGGGGAACTGGGGGGGGGGGGGAAGGAAGGAATGAAGGGACTGAGGGGGGGAGTGGAGAACACTAATGTAAACCAAAACGTAGTCAGACACAAAGTGTCCAGACTATCGTGGGGGATCAAAAAACCTCACCAGGCCCTCCTTTCAATGTGACCGAAACCCAGATTGGCCACTGAAACGGTAAGGAGGGGGACACACATTCGTCCAAGACCCTAATTGGAATCACCACAGGTGGGGTCTGGTGTAGAGGTTTTAGAAGTTTATCCAAAACAGAAGCCGGCCCACGCAGACCGGAGTCAGGTATTCCCAAGCCTCCTCCTCCTCAGTCTTGACCTTGGAAATGTGGTCTGTGGGCCCCCGCCTCCGGGGAGCGCGGAGAGTTTGCGCCAGAAATCGCTAAGTTCCATGAATGTAATGCTCTGCGTAGCTGGGTGGGGGACGAGAAAGAATGTCTAGATCCTTTATACCGGAAATTTACAGCCACTGGGGAGCCCCAAGCATATTGAATCCTCTTTTCCCTCAAAAGTTGACAGCTGGGAGCAAATTCGCGCCTCCTGGCTAGCGTGCCCGGTGAAAGGTCTGGATATACCGCAGAGTTCTCAAACTGTGTCGGGAGAGAAGGGTTTGCTCTCATTGCTTGTAAGAGAATATCTCTCGTTTTAGGACGCAGGAAGGAAATTAAAATGTCTCTAGGTACATCTTTGGGTAGTTTCATGGGTTTTGCAGCCTATATGTTTTCACTACCTCCAGCGTCTCAGGTGAAGCATCCGGGAGTGCTGCAGACAGGAACGCTGAAACAACTGCTGGGAGATCTTCTCCATCTTGCGTCTCTGCCACCCCTCTTAATTTCACATTATTTTTACGCAATCCATCTTCCAGGTGGCACAGAGTTGCTTGTACTGATCCCATTTCCCTGTCCAGCACGTCATAGCTGTCAGCTAGATTATTGTGTGCCGATGCATATTCAGCCATCTTAGACTCCACATGTGAGGTTCTCTCCCCCAGTGCCGCCCTCTCTGCCCTCAATTCTCCCATCATGTTACGCATCTCCCCCAGCATAGCATCCCTTCAACTCATCTTAATAGGGAAGAAGTTGATCCGGCCAGGGCCGTATTTGCCACTAGGCACTCGTAGGCACGTGCCTAGGGCGGCGCCATTCACAGGGGATCGGCGTCTCAGCGTGTTTCCTTTTTTTTTTTTTTCTTTTTTTTTCTCTTGCTCTGTGCCGGCCGGGTTGAAAGCCCCGCCCCCTCATCCCCCACCCCTTCCCGTCGTTATCAGGCCCGCTGCCCGCCCACCTCACCCAGCCTGCAGCCGGGTGATAAGTCCCGCTCCCTCTTTCCCCCCCCCTCGTCATCTCATCAGGCCCGCCGCCCGCCCACCTCACCCCCAGCCTGCAGCAGCCAATCCCGCAGCAGCCAATCCCGCCGGAAAAGAGAAGGAGGGGCCCGCTGCAGTGAGACCATGGCAGAGAGCGTATGGGGGGGGCCGCGGCGGTCGGTCAGATGGCACGTGCGGCGGCGGCAGCGGCGGCGGCGGAGGCAGAGATGGGGATTTGAAGATCCCGCCCGGGCAGCACAGGCGGCGGTGGCTCAGGCCGCGCTGCGTCGGGTAAGTCTGAGGAGCAGGCGGCAGGGCTCCAGTAGCTCAGAGCAGCTGAAGATGGGGTGCAGGGATGAGGCTCAGTGGGTGCAGGGATGTGGCCCAGGGGGGTGCAGAGATGTGGCCCAGGGGGGTGCAGAGATGTGGCCCAGGGGGGTGCAGGGATGTGGCCCAGGGGGGGTGCAGGGATGTGGCCCAGGGGGGGTGCAGGGATGTGGCCCAGGGGGGTGCAGGGATGTGGCCCAGGGGGGTGCAGGGATGTGGCCCAGGGGGGTTCAGGGATGTGGCCCAGGGGGGTGCAGGGATGTGGCCCAGGGGGGTGCAGGGTGTGGCCCAGGGGGTTGCAGGGATGTGGCCCAGGGGGGTGCCGGGATGTGGCCCAGGGGGTGCAGGGATGGGGCGCAGGGGTGCTGGGATATGGATGAGGCACAGGGGTGCTGGGATGGGGTGCAGGGGTGCTAGGATGGGGTGCAGGGGTGCTGGGATGGGGTGCAGGGATGAGGCACAGGGGGTGCAGGGAAGAGGCACAGGGGGTGCTGGGATGGGGCACAGGGGTGCTGGGATGGGGTGCTGGGATATGGATGAGGCACAGGGGTGCTGGGATATGGATGGGGCAGAGGGGTGCTGGGATATGGATGGGGCACAGGGGTGCTGGGATATGGATGGGGCACAGGGGTGCAGGGATTTGGATGGGGCGCAGGGGTGCTGGGATGGGGCGCAGGGGTGCTGGGATTTGGATGGGGCGCAGGGGTGCTGGGATGGGGCGCAGGGGTGCTGGGATATGGATGGGGCGCAGGGGTGCTGGGATATGGATGGGGCACAGGGGTGCTGGGATGGGGCACAGGGGTGCTAGGATGGGGCGCAGGGATATGGATGGGGCGCAGGGGTGCTGGGATATGGATGGGGCACAGGGGTGCAGGGATCTGGATGGGGCACAGGGGTGCAGGGGTGCTAGGATGGGGTGCAGGGGTGCTGGGATGGGGTGCAGGGATGAGGCACAGGGGGTGCAGGGATGAGGCACAGGGGGTGCAGGAATGGGGCACAGGGGTGCTGGGATGGGGCGCAGGGGTGCTGGGATATGGATGAGGCACAGGGGTGCTGGGATATGGATGGGGAACAGGGGTGCTGGGATATGGATGGGGCACAGGGGTGCTGGGATATGGATGGGGCACAGGGGTGCTGGGATATGGATGGGGCACAGGGGTGCAGGGATTTGGATGGGGCGCAGGGGTGCTGGGATATGGATGGGGCACAGGGGTGCTGGGATGGGGCACAGGGGTGCTGGGATGGGGCGCAGGGATATGGATGGGGCACAGGGGTGCTGGGATGGGGTGCTGGGATATGGATGGGGCACAGGGGTGCTGGGATGGGGCGCAGGGATATGGATGGGGCACAGGGGTGCTGGGATGGGGTGCTGGGATATGGATGGGGTGCAGGGGTGCTGGGATATGGATGGGGCGCAGGGGTGCTGGGATATGGATGGGGCACAGGGGTGCAGGAATCTGGATGGGGCACAGGGGTGCAGGGGTGCTAGGATGGGGTGCAGGGGTGCTGGGATGGGGTGCAGGGATGAGGCACAGGGGGTGCAGGGATGGGGCACAGAGGTGCTGGGATGGGGCGCAGGGGTGCTGGGATATGGATGGGGCACAGGGGTGCTGGGATGGGGCACAGGGGTGCTGGGATGGGGCGCAGGGATATGGATGGGGCACAGGGGTGCTGGGATCTGGATGGGGCGCAGGGGTGCTGGGATCTGGATGGGGCACAGGGGTGCAGGGATCTGGATGGGGCACAGGGGTGCAGGGGTACTAGGATGGGGTGCAGGGGTGGGGTGCAGGGATGAGGCACACGGGGTGCAGGGATGGGGCACAGGGGGTGCAGGGATGGGGCACAGGGGTGCTGGGATGGGGCGCAAGGGTGCTGGGATATGGATGAGGCACAGGGGTCCTGGGATATGGATGGGGCACAGGGGTGCTGGGATATGGATGGGGCACAGGGGTGCTGGGATATGGATGGGGCACAGGGGTGCTGGGATATGGATGGGGCACAGGGATTTGGATGGGGCGCAGGGGTGCTGGGATGGGGCGCAGGGGTGCTGGGATGGGGTGCTGGGATGGGGCGCAGGGGTGCTGGGATGGGGCACAGGGGTGCTGGGATGGGGTGCAGGGATATGGATGGGGCACAGGGGTGCTGGGATATGGATAGGGCACAGGGGTGCAGGGATCTGGATGGGGCACAGGTGTCCATGGACCTGGATGAGGCACAGGGGTGCAGGGATCTGGATGGGGCACAGGGGTGCAGGGATCTGGATGGGGCACAGGGGTGCAGGGATCTGGATGGGGCACAGGGGTGCAGGGATCTGGATGGGGCACAAGGGTGCAGAGATCTGGATGGGGCACAAGGGTGCAGGGATATGGATGTACACAGGGGTGGTCCTGGTGCCGAGTGCAGGCGAGCTGGAGACCAGGAGCCGCAGAGGAAGAAGCTGCCGGGATGAGGGATCCGGAATCAGGAGCGTGGAGTCAGGTAAGGCGCTGTTACAGCCGAAGATAGCAGCCTGGGGGGGACAGAATGGAAAAGATGGATGGATGGGGCGGCCTGGAAGAGGGGGCAGAATGGGATGAATGCATAGATGGGACGGCCTGGAAGAGGGGGCAGAATGGAAGGATGGGGCAGCCTGGAAGAGGGGTCAGAGTGGGATGGATTAATGGATGGACGAGGCGGCTTGGAAAAGGGGGCAGAAGATGGATGGAGGAGGGGGGCATGGAAAAGGGGGCAGAAGATGGGTGGATGGGGGAGAAGGTAAATGGAACGTAGGGGAGAAGCTACATGGATGAGAGAGAGGCTTCGTGGAACATTGGAGGGGAGAGGCTGCATGGAACAATGGAGGGATATGGGGAAGAGAGTATGAACTGCATGGGATATATGGGGGGTGAACAGTATGGGATATGTGGAAGGAGGATGAGCAGTATGGCATACACATTTATATAGGGAACGTACTGTCCTGGTGATGTATTGATGGTGGTTCTGATTATGTATTGTATTGATGGTGGTTTTGGTTATGTACTGACGGGTTATAGTGATGATGTATTATTGAATTGATGGGGGTTCTGATGATGTATTGACTGATTTTGGTGATGTATTACTGTATTGACAATGGTTCTGGCAATATACTGACAGGGGTTCTAGTAATGTGTTATTGTATTGCCGGTGGTTTTGGTGATGGAGTCATGTGGATGTTGTAATCTTTAACTTAACAGACTTGATCCTAAAACATTAGACATTGCTTCCGGATTATCAATGACCAAAGGGGCGGCAGCCGCGGCAAATTTTTCGACCGCCCGGTCGCCACAAACAGTTGCTACGCAGCACATTCCCGACAGGCAGGCAGCGGCTGAGCTCAGCTATGTTTGAGTCAGCGGCGCGTGTGTGAAGGTGCAGCATGGGCCAGGGCAGGGGGCATCAATCATCATGCATCAGATTCATGATGCATCATCATTGATGGCAATGGTGGATGGGCGGGGAGGCGCCACGGCAGGCATCAAGTACAGTGACGTGCACAACAACAACCCACAAGTCTGTACTAGCAGTCTGTAACCAGCCAGCCCCAGTTGAGCCAGCAGGAGGAGGGAGGGAATCAGTAGTCAGGAGGACACAGGCAGCATGGCATGCTGGCAGCAGCAGCAGGGAATGGACCCTCTGGGTAAGGCCCCCGGCCTCCCTCCCCCCATATGTATCTATGCAATGCTGCAGCCTCTAGGTATGTGTGGGCCGCTCCCATCCCCCACATATGTATCTATGCATGCCTGCAGCGGCCCCAGCCCCAGTTGTGTGGGCCGCTCCCATATGTATCTATGCATTGCTGCAGCAGCCCCAGTTGTGTGTGGGCCTCTCGCATCCCCCACATGTCTATGAAATGCTCCAGCGCCCCCAGCCCCAGGTATGTGTGGGCCGCTCCCACCCCCCACATTATGTATCTATGCAATGCTGCAGCGCCCCAGCTCCGGGTCTGTGTGGGCTGCTCCCATCCCCCCTATCTATGCACTGCTGCAGTGCCTGCAGGCTGCTGCAGCCCAAGCCTATGTGGGCCGCTAACCCCTTCCCCATATGATATAGGGGTAGGGGGGTAGGGATGACAGTGGCCCACACACAGACCTTGGCTGCAGCAGGCACTGCAGCATTGCATACATATGGGGGGGATGGGAGCGAGTGGCCCACACAGACCTGGGCTGCAGTAGCCTGCAGGCTCTGCAGCATTGCATAGCTTGGGGGGGGGGGGGGAGGTATGGGAGCAGCTCACACAGACCTGCTGTAGCATGCTTATATGGGAGAGAGCCGGCTTTGGCCCATAGACCTGCAACATACCAAATAGGAGGGGGGTGGCCCACAGACCTGCAGCATGGGCTGTGGAGTCAGAGTCGCAGCCCATTTTGGTGGAGTCAGTAGAAAATGGACTGACTCCGACTACTAAAATATATAACAACAAATTGGGTATAGTGGATCAATGTAAAATGTGCTGAGTTTATTAATGTTATGAATTATTTTTATGTTCTTTCTAAAGACCTTTATTCTTGTATTACAATAACGTTTAAAACCTGATGTTACCATTGTTCTACAATAAATATATCACTTAAACATCAGCCATGTTTGGAGGAGTCAAAGTCAAAGTTGAAGGAGTTGTATTCAGAGTCTGGAAAATTCAGGAGTCGGAGTCAGTGGTTTGACTTGCACTAGTCACACTAGCGTTAGCCTTTTCGCTGACGGATCCATGTAAAACTTAGAATTCTGCAGCCTGAGCGCAAGTGTTAACGTGGTGTAACGGTGTGGTCAGGCTGCCTATATATCTGTTACTGCAAACCGCGTTTCTGTGTGCGCTCAGAAATAGCGCATATCCGGGACTTTGGTGTGAAGCGGCCGGTTGCGATGGGAGACCGGTAACCGTAGGGATATATGGGCAGCCTGAACACAGCGTTACAGCACGTTAACGCTTGCACTCAGGCTGCAGAATTCTAAGTTTTTCACGGATCCGTCAGCGAAAAGGCTGACACTAGTCTGATCCTATCCTTACCAACTCCACAGCCCTGTTTACAGCATGCTATATGCTGCAGGGCGGTTCACACAGACCTGCAGCATGCTATATGAGTGGGGGGAGCACACAGACCTGCAACATGCTATATGCTGCAGGGGGGTTCACACAGACCTGCAGCATGCTGTTTGAAGTCCTGTTGGGTTTTGCCAGCGGAGTGAGACTTCTCTGCCTCTTCTCTATGCACTGACCTGTCAAATTCGGTGTAGATCATGCTCCTACACCACTTCTAACAGTTCTGTGTATACAAGTAGCGCAGAAGTCCCGCTCTGCAGGCAAAATCCAACATGAATGCAAACACTGATAGTAAGAAAGTAGAGTTTTTAAATCACTCCTGCAGCCCCTTCACAGGTGCCACAATATAGTATATGTGTAGAATTACATTTTCACACATTAAGTCCTCTTTCACTTTCGTGCCCCCGGCATGTGTGCAGTCCATGCTAACACATGTCAGAAGCACGAACATACGGTCCAGACAGCAGTATTCCTCTATGGCCCCCCTTCACATGTGCATATGCATTGATTAACATTGGTCTGACTGCAATGTGAGAAAATCACACATTGCACTCATCAGAGTTTCACCCCAGTGTGTCCGTACCCTCATACTAAAATCCATATAGTAATCCTACAATGTCTGCTGGACACGGTATGGGGAGGGTGTATGGCTTAGTTAGTACACTCCATACTTCATGGTATGGGGGGGTTTATGGCTCAGTTAGTACACACTCCATACTTCTTGTTATTAACCAGTTAATGCTCTCTTGTCCACCGCACTGCAGTGTCAAAACAGGACGACAGCGAGACAGGCAGCGACAGCGCATCAGAGAGCCCCTGACCTCCAAATAGAAGATCCTCAGATCCCGGTATTGTGACGACATATGAAGAAATATTTTTTTACATTTATATTACACTATGCACTTTACATATATCATCCACACTGTCCCCATTGGGGCTCACAATGTAAACATCCTACCAGTATGTCTCATATTGTATATCGCCTTTCTTTGATATCACCTTCACAAATATTGCATTTATTGAACTTGTCAGCTTTTGGATGTTAAGATTGCATTTGTTTGCAGGATGTCAGAATTGACTCCCAGAGCTGCTGGTTTGACGGTTAATGTCTTGCAGCATCTTAGATTTTTTTGCTTAAAGGTACTTCCAAGTTTCTGAATAGCAGGTAATAGGGAAGAAAATGGTGTGTCACAGTCCGCGCTGCCACGATCATTCACCCCAAAGAAATGCACATGAAGATGGAACTTCAAAACGAACTCCTTTATTTCCTCCTGCCCCCTACGCGTTTCGGTGCCCTCCTGGCACCTTCCTCAGGGATCCCTGAGGAAGGTGCCAGGAGGGCACCGAAACGCGTAGGAGGCAGGAGGAAATAAAGGAGTTCGTTTTGAAGTTCCATCTTCATGTGCATTTCTTTGGAGTGAATGATCGTGGCAGCACGGACTGTGACACACCATTTTCTTCCCTATTACCTGATGTTTCTCCACACTTGTGTGGATGGTGGAAGTCCTGCAGCAGCTATCTAGGAATAATCATTGAATACGCCTTCAAGCCAGTTGTGGGTTACACAACTGCCCCAGGTGAGTGAATCCCTGTTTTCACCACTTATATACTCAGTGCCGCAGTGATAGGGCACTATTGCGCCTCTTGTTCCCCTCCTTTTATCTTGAAGTTTCTGAATAGGGCTGAGATCAGGGGAGACTGGTGGCCACACCATGGTTTTCTCTACTTTTATGTCCATAGCAGCCAATTACTCAGGGCTATGTTCTGTACCAAGAGATGGTGCATTGTCATGCATGGGGATAGGGGATGATTTTGTAAGAAGAAAAAAAAGTGAGGAATATTTATACCGTGTTAGCCAGTAGATAGAAAAATAGGCCTCTCAGATCGAAAAAAAAAGTGGTCAGTCTAAAAGTATATATACTTTGCCGTGGTCCTTTTCACTCCTTCATGGACCCTATAGGGGCAAACTAGCTCTCTCCACATGATTACGACCCAAGACATGACTGCCACCTCCTTGCTGATGTCACAACCTTTTTGGGACATGGTGGTGGTCATCTAGCAACCATCCACTACTCCAACCATAATGGGAACCTCTCAGCTCCTTTTAGCCCCTCCTATTACTACTCTGCACCTTGCTAGCTCATCCCTAACCATTCAAAAGATGATTTATCACCTTATTGTTGCCTTTTGCACATAAATTAAAATCATTAAAAGATTTTATTATTCTTTGTATGTATTTCAAAGCAGTCTGTCTGCGGGGGGCGTGGCACGACGGGGGTGTGTGTGGTACGAAGCAGGGGGCGTGGCACGACGGGGTGTGGTGCGATGGGGGATGTGGTGTGACCGGGGGGGGGGGGCACCGCTGACAGTGCCTAGGGCGGCAGGAACTCCAAATACGGGCCTGGATCCGGCATATCCAATTTCAGATTGCTGATAACATTGTTTCCCAGAGATAAACCGCCACCAGATATGTCTGCCCAATGAATGCTCCTAAATGCAAAAAAAGTGGGGCCCAGGGCAAACATTTGAAATGGGGCCCTAAATGTTCACATATTGCACTATCCTACTTAAACATTTCAGTTACATTTACATGCACTGATTTCAGACTGTTAAGGGAGTGCGATCATCAATATTTTAGTAATTCAGTGGACAATGTCTCAATGGTTAGCACTGCTGCCTTGCAGCACTGGAATTCTGGGCTCCAATCCCACCAAGGACAACATCTGCAAAGAGTTTGTTTGTTCTCGCCGTGTTTGCATGGGTCTCCTCTGAGCACTTTGGTTTCCTCCCACACTCCAAAGACATACTGATAGGATGTTTAGATTGTGAGCCCCAATAGGGACAGTGTTGCAAATGTATGTAAAGTGCTATATAAATAAATACAATATTATTATTCAGCGCTTGTTTCCATCCTTTTTACATAGGATGATGAAGAATGATGGTCGCAGAATGATCACTATTAGATCAATCTGTCCCCTACAGTATCATGTTATTAGCCCTTCTGCAGTTTGCACCAGGTGATATGCTGCTAAGAACAATGAGCTTTGTTCCACCATAAACAATCCAATCACCCAGTGATGTGCAGTATTTGTCTCGTTAATTGGTCGATTGATGAAATGTTTACAACTCTCATCTGCGCTGCCGGGATTTATAACTGCGGATGCTACTGTACATACACACATTAGACATATGAGGGCTTGTTGTTTGCAGGATGAGTTTTACTTTTGAATGAAACCATTTATTTGTACTGCAGAATGGGAAAAAATTCCATGTACAAATTTAGAAAAAAAGGGCAATTGTACAATGGTTTTGAGTTTTTTATTTACCATGTTACCATGTTAACTATTAACACTGTTGACCACCATCTCCTACTCTCCATGCTGCACTCCATTGGTATTAAGGACACCACTCTCTCCTGGCTCTCTTCCCATCTTTCTGACCGCTCTTTCAGTGTATCATTTGCTGGCTCTACTTCCCCCCCCTCTTCCTCTCACTATTGGGGTCCCTCAGGGTTCAGTCCTTGGACCTCTTCTCTTCTTTCTCTACACAGCCCCGATTGGACACACACAATCAGCAGATTTGGCTTCCAATACTATCTCTATGCTGACGACACACAATTATACACTTCAGCCCCTGACCTTACCCCTGCGGTTTTAAAGAACACTAATGACTGTCTAGCTGCAGTTTCCAACATCATGTCAGCTCTCTATTTAAAACTCAACCTTTCAAAAACTGAACTCCTTTTGCTCCCGCCCTCAACTAACTGCCCGAAATCTGATATCTTTCAGTGTGCGGTGCCACAATAACACCTAGGCAGCAGGCTCGCTGTCTGGATGTCACGTTTGACACCGATCTCTCCTTCACTTCCTATATACAATGTCTTGTCCGCTCTTGTCGATTACACCTGAAGAACATCTCTAGAGACCGCCCCTTTCTAACCATGGAAACAACTAAAACCCTTACCGTGGCCCTAATCCACTCCCGCCTTGATTATTGCAATTCTCTATTAATTGGCCTCCCTCTCTCTAAACTTTCCCCTCCACAGCCCATCCTTAATGCAGCAGCCAGGATCACCTACCTGGCCAATCGTTACTCAGATGCCTCCGTTCTGTGCCAGTCATTGGACTGGCTGCCTATACACTACAGGATAAAGTTCAAATTGCTTGTTCTCACCCACAAAGCCCTTCACAGTGCAGCACCCCTCTCCATCTCCTCCCTCATCTCTGTCTATCACCCCACCCCGTTCTCTACGTTCTACAAATGACCTTCGACTAACATCTGCACTAATCTGATCCTCCCACTCCAGGCTCCAAGACTTCTCCCGAGCAGTACCAATTCTCTGGAATGCTCTACCCCAAGAAATCAGGACCATCCACAACTTGCATGGCTTCAGACGCTAACTAAAAACACATCTTTTCAAGGTGGCCTATCATGCCCCCTAACAAAATTCCTTTGTACTGTACATAGCCCATTCACTATCTCTCTCGACATAACTCTTCTTCAAACTCCACCAAACCCAAAAGACCTACACAGATTGTCTGGTGACCATTCATGTAACTTTACTTCTATCCCCCATTTCCTCAAGATGCCTGGACCATCAGTGTAATAAGCCCCTGTACTTTGTGTAACCCCCTATCCTGTTGTAGATTGTAAGCTCTTTTGAGCAGGGTCACCTTTATTTTTGCTTTATCTATTGTATTGTATTTTCTACATTGACTCTATGCTTATTGTATTGTTTTCTATTTTTGTACTGTATTCTTTTTCTAATGGAATTACTGCATTATATTGTGTATTCTCCTACTGTATAAAATATTGTGTATTTTCTTACTGTATTATATTTTGTATTTTTTTCTATTACCCACTGTAAAGCGCTGCAGAATATGTTGGCGCTATATAAATAAAAAATTTATTATATTACTATATAAATAAAGATTTATTATTATTATCCAGATCAGTATGAATATGCATGTATTTCTTTTTCTTTCAATTGTGAAAAAAGCTGTGAAATTTGTCTAGAAAAGAAAATTGCTTTAGTCGCCATTTTCCACAGCGTTTTCAATTTTCAAGATATGGGACTATATGATGGCTTACTTTTTGCGCCCTGAGCTGACATTCCTACTGATAACATTTTGAGGCTACAAAAAACGAAATTCTGGCATTTTTCTTTTTTATCATTAAGCCATTTAGCAATTGGATTACTTTACTTCATATTTTGATAGATGAGACTCTTATGAATGTAGCGATACCAAATATGTGTATTTTTAATTTTGTTATTGTTTTAATGCTGTTTTCAGTGTAGATCCTGTTGTAGACCCTACAAGCCCCGATGAAGTGGAGACCCTGTACAATTGCCCAGTCTGCCCCCCTAGACACTAGCCCTGCCTATATGTGGGAAAGTCAGTAAGCTGTTAGCTGAACGATTGGCTGAAGCATCGTTCAGACAACAGTCATCTAATGTGTGTTGCCAATTCTAGTTCGGAAGAAAACAATAAGAATAAATCATGTTTTATCAGAAAACAGACTTTAATTATGACAATAAGTATAATACTATGTATACCAAGGAATGTTTAGTGCAGTTAAGCAGCATTAAAAATAGCTTACAATGAAAAGATTTCAGTTTTTGAATAAAGCTCTTTAGCAGACTGCATGTGTTTTGTGTCTTCATGGTTACAGACTACAAAGAGACCACATACAGTCTGATTATGCAGAAATAACCATTACCCTACTATTTGTTCTCTGCTTCCTACTAAAAATATATTTGCCCATGTAAATTGGTTTATATTGGTTTAACGTCTAGACAGATGAAGGTAAGGATCAGGGAACATGTGCTTGACATTATAAAGGCAGAAATGGAAGAAGATTTGTCCCTGCTGAAACCTATTGCCAGACATTTCAAAACTGTGCATAACTGCAATGCCACCTTGTTGAGAGCGTTTGGGATAGACAAGGTACACGTAAACATCCGTGGGGGCAACCTTAAGAAGACCTTGGCACAGTTGGAGACTAGGTGGATAATGAAGATGGGGAGTGTACGCCCCAATGGTCTCAACGATATAGTGAGCTTTGCTTCATTCTTGTAGACAGTATGTGGGAAATAAAATGTATTTTTTAACAATTTTGTGTCTGTTGTTTAATTGAGTAATATTTTCTTTGTGAATTTTAGGAATTAGTCTGTGGAGTTTATGAAGATTACAGAGAATTGGATCAAGAACTTTGATGCACCTATCACTTTAATTATATGTACTATTAAATTTGTTGTACGCATATTTTATATATTGTTCACATAACTGGAGTCTCAAAATGTAGGGGCTCCTCATATTTGTATCTTAGTGAGTATGTTGATGTATGAATGACACCGGCCGGTGTTGATTGGAGTGTGGCACTTTTTGCACTTTATGGGTCCCAATATGTACGGACCTCCAATGAGTTAATTATTAATTATTCCCTAATTTGTTCAATGTCTCTGTAAGATATGCATCTTTTTCTTTTTTCTCTTTTCTATCCCCCTGCACTATCTGCCCACCAAGAGGTGGACAATTCCCTCATTGCTGCTGATTCGCCATAAAGCGAACAGCAGGCGATTTTCTATCACCTGAACGAGCGATGTGGGCAGTCCTGTGATGCGGCCGATCATGTGACCTGGACCGCATCACGTGATTTGGTATAGTGACGCGAGTTAAGGGCGGAAGTGACGTTCCGCGCCTCCACGAGCGTCTGGCAGATCAAATCGCTACAGGGGACGAGATTAGAGGTGGCGCGCGTACGTCACCTCCGGCTTTACCCCCGGAAGTGACGACAGACGCCAGTAAACTCCACACACATGTATAAATGGACCGCTCTTCCCATTCCTTGTCACCCCCCTCGGAAGAAGCTTGGCGAAACGCGTTAGGGGGCCACTGCCACCAATAGGTAACACTTTGACCCATGTTTTGAGCTGTTTATATGTACCCTGTGATCTGTGTATTTGTTGTGCACCCGTTTTGGGGCAAATTCACTTGTACTGTATTGTACTGTATTGATTGCAGAGGTCATATCTGAACTTGGCTCGTTTATTTGATTATATTCATGTGGTCACCTATATGTGTGTGCAGTGTTGCATCACTTTTTAAATACAGCTGGCGCTGTTAATTTTAATAAAGTGCACTTGCTTTTCAACTGTGGCCTGACTCCTGGTTGTTTTATATGAATTATATGTTGTTTTTGGAGGGCCTTATTTATTGCAAAAGGGTTTTTCTGAATTTTCTGTTGCTTTCTGTGTTTACAGATTCCCTGTGGTAACCCTTGTTTGTCACAAGATGGATATTAGATCTAGAGACCAGACCTGGTTATCTCGTGTTAATGCTGTTTTTAATGGTGATGTTGGTGTGACTGGGTCTACAAGTAATGGGCAGGTTGAGACCAAGAATGCCTTAAAGGTGCTCTATAAAAAGAGGCTGCGTTTATGGTGGAATAAAGCCTCACTAGAGAACTACCTATGTAAGAATTTAGTTCCAAGGGGACTAAGGGTAAGGGTTTTACCTTCCTTCCCCGTAGAGGATACCACTTTTCGGAGTAAATGGGAGGAAGCAAGTAACATCTGCTCCCGCACATTTATTGAATTGTTAATTGGCTTAAATAAGAAAAATCTGGATAGTCTTGAGACTGAAATTGAGTTGAACCAAAATAAATTGAAAGAAATATTATCAGTTGAAGAAATTGAAATCTTCAAGGTAGAACTAGATAAATTGTTTATCACTTGGGAGAAGGAAGTGCAGGACAACAAGGCGAGGAAGTTTCAGCGCGATTTGCATGATTACAAATCCCGCACGGTCTATAAGTGGAAACAGACCAGCGGAGGCAGTAGTCAGAATGTAGGGGACACGTCTATATCATCTGTGGCCTCAACGGATGATGAAGGGGAGACATCTAGTGGGAATCAGAGGTATCCCACCCGGAGAGGGAAACAGAAGAGGTTCTTCATGAGGGATGCTGGGAAAAGGAGAAGGACAGGAGTAGTGAAACCATCCACGTCAAACCTTCAGGTAATCAATCTATCTGATAAAAACCTGACGGATAGCCAGGTGGAAGTACTGAGCTTGGGTTTAACGTTCTCCCCCTCATGCAGATTTGATTACTTTTCTGCAGTAAAGGACCTACATCTCTTTGCCCGAAAACTAGTCCTGAAGAAATTGCATGGAAAACGTGAAGGCACCAACCACGTGTGGACGACACAAGAATTGGACACTATTAGAGCACTCGAGGAAATAGGGGATGACACAAGTATAGACACAGTAAGGGGTAAGTTCAACTTCCCTAAGGTGAAGAAATTTCCAGCTCTGAATCTATATCCCAACATAGAACTTTTTGTGAAGTTGGTTACAAATGAATTTCAAAAGATTCCAAAGGGAAATTTTGATGACAACATTACTGATAAACAGAGGTGTGCTATCAAAGAACTGAGTCAAATGAAGGATGTACTCATAAAAGCTTCGGATAAAGGTGGAAATGTAGTCATCTGGCCTACCAAGCTTTATGAACAGGAAGCGATGCGTCAATTAGGTGATAAGTCATGTTATACACTTTTGACATTTAATCCAACTATCTCTTTTCTTAAAGATTTGCAAGCACTGGTTGAAGATGCGTTCCTAACAGGTACCATAGACAAGGAAATTCGTGATGGGTTGATTCCAGTGTCACCGAAGACAGCCTGCTTATATCTGTTACCAAAGGTACACAAATGCACTCGTAATCCACCTGGGCGCCCAATCGTGTCAGGGGTGGGTAGCCTATGTGAGCAGGTTGGAAAGTATTTGGATCACTTCCTAAAACCAGTGGTGGAAACGTTACCAGCGTATCTCCGAGACACCAAGGACTTCCTTAATAAAGTGGAAGGGGTGGTATTGGAAGAAGATATGTGGCTGGTAACGTTTGACGTAGAGTCTTTATACACCTCTATACGCCATAAAGATGGAATTGAGGCTACTGAGATGTATTTGTCTATGTCTGATTTGGATAGCTCTTTGGTACGGTTTTTGTTGAATCTCCTGGAATTCGCATTGTCCCATAACTTTTTTGTGTTCCGCGATAAGTACTACCTCCAGAAGCAGGGTACTGCTATGGGGGCGGCTTTCGCCCCCTCATATGCAAACCTGTTTCTGGGGGCATGGGAACGTGAGGTATTTGTCACCAACCCTACGAGATTGGGGGAGAGTGTGGTGTTGTGGACACGTTACATTGACGACGTGTTTGTCATTTGGCAGGGCCAAGAAAGTGATTTGAAGTTATTCTTGGAAGAACTGAACAACAATACACTTAACATCAAATTAACCATGGCGTACAGCAAGATGGATGCTGAGTTCCTGGACGTGAAACTACAGAGAGAGGAGGATGGACATCTGAGGACGGATCTCTTCAGAAAAAGTACAGCTGTCAACTCGATACTACATGCCACCTCTGCTCACCCGTCCCACTTGGTGAGGAGTATTCCAGTGGGACAATTCCTGCGTGCCAGAAGGATATGCTCTAATGATAATATGTTCCATCAGCAGGCTGAAGAACTTACGGATAGATTTCTGGTCCGTGGATACTCTGGGAAGGTGATCCAAAGAGGGTACCGCAGAGCTGCACAAGCTGATAGGAACCTCCTCTTGCAGTCCAAGGTTAAGAAGAACGAACAGAACAATCAGGTGAGATTGATTGCGGGGTTCAATAATCAACGGCATAGAATGGAAGGGGCTTTAAAGAAGTTTTGGCCACTTCTAACCTCAGACTTAGGGTTGAGTGAGCATATCTATAAGTACCCGACAATTACTTATAGAAGATCACCCAATCTGAAGGATATTTTAGTGCATAGTCTGTATGAGGGCCCAAGGAAGGAAGGAATTTTTGGGTCAAAAAGATCAAAATGGGGCTTTTTCCCATGTGGAAACTGTGTCACCTGTCCAAATCTGGTGCGTGCGACCGAATTCTCCTCATGTGATGGGTCCGAGAAATTTCGGATTACCCAACACATTAATTGCAACACCACCGGTGTCATTTATTATGCCACCTGCCCATGTAAATTGGTTTATATTGGTTTAACGTCTAGACAGATGAAGGTAAGGATCAGGGAACATGTGCTTGACATTATAAAGGCAGAAATGGAAGAAGATTTGTCCCTGCTGAAACCTATTGCCAGACATTTCAAAACTGTGCATAACTGCAATGCCACCTTGTTGAGAGCGTTTGGGATAGACAAGGTACACGTAAACATCCGTGGGGGCAACCTTAAGAAGACCTTGGCACAGTTGGAGACTAGGTGGATAATGAAGATGGGGAGTGTACGCCCCAATGGTCTCAACGATATAGTGAGCTTTGCTTCATTCTTGTAGACAGTATGTGGGAAATAAAATGTATTTTTTAACAATTTTGTGTCTGTTGTTTAATTGAGTAATATTTTCTTTGTGAATTTTAGGAATTAGTCTGTGGAGTTTATGAAGATTACAGAGAATTGGATCAAGAACTTTGATGCACCTATCACTTTAATTATATGTACTATTAAATTTGTTGTACGCATATTTTATATATTGTTCACATAACTGGAGTCTCAAAATGTAGGGGCTCCTCATATTTGTATCTTAGTGAGTATGTTGATGTATGAATGACACCGGCCGGTGTTGATTGGAGTGTGGCACTTTTTGCACTTTATGGGTCCCAATATGTACGGACCTCCAATGAGTTAATTATTAATTATTCCCTAATTTGTTCAATGTCTCTGTAAGATATGCATCTTTTTCTTTTTTCTCTTTTCTATCCCCCTGCACTATCTGCCCACCAAGAGGTGGACAATTCCCTCATTGCTGCTGATTCGCCATAAAGCGAACAGCAGGCGATTTTCTATCACCTGAACGAGCGATGTGGGCAGTCCTGTGATGCGGCCGATCATGTGACCTGGACCGCATCACGTGATTTGGTATAGTGACGCGAGTTAAGGGCGGAAGTGACGTTCCGCGCCTCCACGAGCGTCTGGCAGATCAAATCGCTACAGGGGACGAGATTAGAGGTGGCGCGCGTACATCACCTCCGGCTTTACCCCCGGAAGTGACGACAGACGCCAGTAAACTCCACACACATGTATAAATGGACCGCTCTTCCCATTCCTTGTCACCCCCCTCGGAAGAAGCTTGGCGAAACGCGTTAGGGGGCCACTGCCACCAATAGGTAACACTTTGACCCATGTTTTGAGCTGTTTATATGTACCCTGTGATCTGTGTATTTGTTGTGCACCCGTTTTGGGGCAAATTCACTTGTACTGTATTGTACTGTATTGATTGCAGAGGTCATATCTGAACTTGGCTCGTTTATTTGATTATATTCATGTGGTCACCTATATGTGTGTGCAGTGTTGCATCACTTTTTAAATACAGCTGGCGCTGTTAATTTTAATAAAGTGCACTTGCTTTTCAACTGTGGCCTGACTCCTGGTTGTTTTATATGAATTATATACAGTCTGATTATGCAGAAATAACCATTACCCTACTATTTGTTCTCTGCTTCCTACTAAAAATATATTTGGAAAGAGACAGATTGAAGTAAGTCTGACTAAAG
This sequence comes from Allobates femoralis, assembly GCA_033576535.1. Classification (NCBI taxonomy): domain Eukaryota; kingdom Metazoa; phylum Chordata; class Amphibia; order Anura; family Aromobatidae; genus Allobates; species Allobates femoralis. The sequence goes on from JARQOC010000005.1 coordinate 394,511,216, forward strand.
GATAGAACTATATAAGTTTTTTGTAGCCTGTAACCATGTAGACCCATAGCTGTCTATAGGAAATGTAGACAGAAAAAGGAAGGCTATTTGCAATCAAGACTATATAGTTCTAAAAATGATTACATATGTGTATGTTCACTTCTATTGGAAAAGATAATGAATAATAAATGTAAAACATATCCTGCTTGATAGTTCATGTTACACAACTGTTCCAGGTCAGGGCTCTGCTCCCTTCTTCCAGGTCCACTAAATTTTGATCTGCTCCACGTAAGGCTTTGCATGTTACTGTGGCGCCCCTGCATCCAGGAGGCCACAAAGGGAACTGCAGCCAGGAAGGTAGGAGACGACAGTTGAACACCAACACCCTTACAGCCCACACACCCACGTACAGTAGAGGGCAGCACCCAACCCGGAGCCTGGGAACTCTAGGCAGGCGAGGGGTGGTGGGTTTAGAGCAATGGGCAAACACGTAGTCAGGTGACAGAAGGTAGAAAAAGTGAAGGAGGGGGAGAAAGGAGTCAGTAGGCCGAGGTAGGCTGAGCAGCAAAGAAAGAGGTCACACGTCCTGGCAGAGTGGGGTGTAGGAGCGCAGAATCTGAACAGAGCCAGTGTGAGCCGTAGAGAGAAAGCACGTCCGAAGCCAGCACCCCGGGAGTGTGAGGGAAGAGAGGGACAGTGACACTGGTCCCTAGCAACACGGTCGAGACGGCAGACTGCAGGCGGAGTAGCTCTCCTATGATACCTGAAGACACGGTAGAGAGCGCCTGGTAGAGCCTCACACGGGAGGACTATTGGAGGCTAGGCTGGAAGTAGAGTGTCGGCTCTAGAGGGGACCATAGTTTCACCCGGCATCCCCAGACAACCAATGGGGGACCACAGCTACACGTTAGGGTCCCTACCCCAAAGGACAGGTAGCTCAGTGGCAACCCGGAGGGCTCACAGGAGTCCGAGCCACCACCATAGTGTCCGGAGTCACACACAACCAAGTAAACAGAAAGAGAGAGAATCAACAGCCTGGGAAGGACGCAGAGACAGAATGAGGGGTCATAGTAGGAAAGACCTGGCTGCAGGGAGTAAAGGGAACCCGGAGGGGAAAGTGTGCCCGTGCAACTGAACTGAACTGTAAGAACTGTACTGAACTGTGAATTGAACTTGAGAACTTGAGAAGTAAACACGGTGAACCCTGAATACGACTCCCTTGCATGTCTCTGCCTGAACACGACTCCTTCCATACAGGTTCGCAGCAGATGGATGGATGGAGGGGGTGCTGAATGGGATGGATGGATGGAGGGAGGGCTAAATGGAATGGATGGATGAATGGAGGGGGGTCTGAATGGGATGAATGGAGGGGGGGCTGAATGGAATGGATGGATGGAGGGGAGCTGAACGAGATGGATGGAGGGGGGGTCTGAATGGGATGAATGGAGGGGGAGCTGAATGGATGAATGGATGGAGGGGGGGCTGAATGGGATGGATGGATGGAGGAGGGGCTGAATGGGGTGGCTGAATGGGATGGTTGGATTAATAGAGCAGGGGGCTGAAAGGGATGGATGGCTAGATGGAGGGGGCTGAATGGGATGGATGAATGGAGGGAGGGAGGGCTAAATGGAATGGATGGATGAATGGAGGGGGGTCTGAATGGGATGAATGGAGGGGGGGCTGAATGGAATGGATGGATGGAGGGGAGCTGAATGGGATGGATGGAGGGGGTGGGGGGTCTGAATGGCATGAATGGAGGGGGAGCTGAATGGATGGATGGATGGATGGAGGGGGGGCTGAATGGGATGGATGGATGGATGGATGGATGGATGGATGGAGGGGGGGGCTGAATGGGATGGATGGATGGAGGGGGACTGAATGGGATGGATGGATTAATGGAGCGGGGGGTTGAATGGGATGGATGCATAGATGGATGGGGGGGGTCTGAGAGGGATGGATGGAGGGGGGGCTGAATGGAATGGATGGATGGAGGGGAGCTGAACGAGATGGATGGAGGGGGGGTCTGAATGGGATGAATGGAGGGGGAGCTGAATGGATGAATGGATGGAGGGGGGGCTGAATGGGATGGATGGATGGAGGGGGGGCTGAATGGGGTGGCTGAATGGGATGGTTGGATTAATAGAGCAGGGGGCTGAAAGGGATGGATGGCTAGATGGAGGGGGCTGAATGGGATGGATGAATGGAGGGAGGGAGGGCTAAATGGAATGGATGGATGAATGGAGGGGGGTCTGAATGGGATGAATGGAGGGGGGGCTGAATGGAATGGATGGATGGAGGGGAGCTGAATGGGATGGATGGAGGGGGGGGGTCTGAATGGCATGAATGGAGGGGGAGCTGAATGGATGGATGGATGGAGGGGGGGCTGAATGGGATGGATGGATGGATGGAGGGGGGGGCTGAATGGGATGGATGGGGTAGCTGAATGGGATGGTTGGATTAATGGAGCGGGGGGCTGAAAGGGATGGATGAATGGATGGATGAAGGGGGGCAGAATGGGATGGATGGATGGAGGGGGACTGAATGGGATGGATGGATTAATGGAGCGGGGGGTTGAATGGGATGGATGCATGGATGGATGGGGGGGGGTCTGAGAGTGATGGATGGAGGGGGGGCTGAATGGGATGGATTAACCCCTTCCCGACCTATGACGTTGTGGGCCATCATAGAAGTCTGTGCCTTCCCGACCTGTTATGTCCCACGACATCATGGCAGAATCGTGTTCCCACGGCACCGGTGATCGGGGCCGGTGACATGTCACTGGTGCCGCGTGAACATGAGGGCCTGTACTTTGTCCTGGGGGGGTGGCTCCCCCCCCCTCGTGACTGAATTCGCTCTGATTGGCAGTTTAAACTGAACTACCAATCAGAGTGATTCACCGCTCCAAATCTAATTGGACTTCTCCAATCAGGTTTGGAGGAGTGGGTGCGCGGATGCCCTCCCCCTTCTCAGCCCTCTCCCACTCCAAGTTAACCCCCTGTCCCTGCCCTGGCTGCAACCCACCCACCACCGATCTCCTTCGTGCCCCCCTCCGGCATGCTGGCGCAGGCACCAGCGCGGTCTGGCGCCGGCACAGGCCAGTGCGCACCAGCGGGTGCCTAGTGCCCCTCAACCCTCCTGCCCCGGATCCCCCCTCCATCCATGATAACCCCCCCCCCCCCGTGTCCCCTCTCACCCGTCCTCCGTGGTGCCGCTGCTCCTCGGTGTAGTGCTCCTCCTCTTCTCCCAGGTTCCTCTTCCTCACCAGAGGATCTTGAGAGAGAGGAAAGTATGTATGTATGTACAGTGTTGGCCAAAAGTATTGACACCCCTGTAATTCTGTCAGATAATAGTCAGTTTCTTCCTGAAAATGATTGCAATCACAAATTCTTTACTATTATTATCTTTATTTAATTTGTCTTCAATGAAAAAAACACAAAAAGGATAGTCCTAAAGCCAAATTGGATATAATTACACACCAAACATAAAAACGGGGTGGACAAAAGTATTGTCACTGTTAGAAAAATCATGTGATGCTTCTCTAATTTGTGTAATTAACAGCACTTGTAACTTACCTGTGGCACCTAACAGGTGTTGGCAATAACTAAATTACACTTGCAGCCAGTTGACATGGATTAAAGTTGACTCAACCTCTGTCCTGTGTGTACCACATTGAGCATGGAGAAAAGAAAGAAGACCAAAGAACTGTCTGAGGACTTGAGAAACCAAATTGTGAGGAAGCATGAGCAATCTCAAGGCTACAAGTCCATCTCCAAAGATCTGAATGTTCCTGTGTCTACTGTGCGCTGTGTCATCAAGAAGTGTAAAGCCCATGGCACTGTGGCTAACCTCCCTAGATGTGGACGGAAAAGAAAAATTGACAAGAGATTTCAACGCAAGATTGGTGGATAAAGAACCTCGACCAACATCCAAACAAGTTCAAGCTGCCCTGCAGGCCGAGGGTACAACAGTGTCAACCCGAACTATCCGTCGGCATCTGAATGAAAAGGGACTGTATGGTAGGAGACACAGGAAGACCCCACTTCTTACCCCGAGACATAAAAAAGCCAGGCTGGAGTTTGCCAAAACTTACCTGAGAAAGCCTAAAACGTTTTGGAAGAATGTTTTCTCTTTTTGGGCAAAGGCATCAACATAGACCTTACAGGAGAAAAAAAGAGGCATTCAAAGAAAAGAACACGGTCCCTACAGTCAAGCATGGCGGAGGTTCCCTGATGTTTTGGGGTTGCTTTGCTGCCTCTGGCACTGGACTGCTTGACCGTGTGCATGGCATTATGAAGTCTGAAGACTACCAACAAATTTTGCAGCATAATGTACGGCCCAGTGTGAGAAAGCTGGGTCTCCCTCAGAGGTCATGGGTCTTCCAGCAGGACAATGACCCAAAACATACTTCAAAAATCACTAGAAAATGGTTTGAGAGAAAGCACTGGAGACTTCTAAGGTGGCCAGCAATGAGTCCTGACCTGAATTCCATAGAACACCTGTGGAGAGATCTAAAAATGGCAGTTTGAAGAAGGCACCCTTCAAATATCAGGGACCTGGAGCAGTTTGCCAAAGAAGAATGGTCTAAAATTCCAGCAGAGCATTGTAAGAAACTCAATGATGGCTACCGGAAGCGGTTGATCGCAGTTATTTTGGCTAAAGGTTGTGCAACCAAGTATTAGACTGAGGGTGCCAATAGTTTTGTCCGGCCCATTTTTGGAGTTTTGTGTGAAATAATCAATGTTTTGCTTTTTGCTTCATTCTCTTTTGTGTTTTTCCATTGAAGACAAATTAAATGAAGATAATAATACCAAAGAATTTGTGATTGCAATCATTTTCAGGAAGAAACTGAGTATTATCTACCAGAATTGCAGGGGTGTCAATACTTTTGGCCAACACTGTATGTATGTATGTGTGTGTGTGTGTGTGTACATGGGTTGATGGACGGGTGCATGTGTGGATGGATGGATGCGTGCATGGGCGCATGGGTGCGAAGATGGATGGGCGCATGGGTGGATGGATGGGCGCATGGGTGCGTGGATGGATGGGCGCATGGGTGCAACAAGGGATCAAGTCTCCTCTTGTTGTAGTCTCTGGGGTCAGAGTCATGGTGCACGGTACGGCAGATCATTGCCATACAGTGCACCATGACTGACCCCAGTGACTACAACAAGAGGACATTTGATCCCTTGTTGTAGTCTCTGGGGTCACAGTCATGAAGCACTGTATGGCAATTATTTGCTGTACCGTGCTTCATGACTGTGACCCCAGAGACTACAACAAGGGATTAAGTGTCCTCTTGTAGTCTCTGGGGTCAGAGTCATGGTGCACAGTACGGCAGATCATTGCCATACAGTGCACCATGACTGACCCCAGTGACTACAACAAGAGGACACTTGATCCCTTGTTGTAGTCTCTGGGGTCACAGTCATGAAGCACTGTATGGCAATTATCTGCCGTACCGTGCTTCATGACTGTGACCCCAGAGACTACAACAAGGGATCAAGTGTCCTCTTGTTGTAGTCTCTGGGGTCAGAGTCATGGTGCACGGTACGGCAGATCATTGCCATACAGTGCACCATGACTGATCCCAGTGACTACAACAAGAGGACACGTGATCCCTTGTTGTAGTCTCTGAGGTCACAGTCATGAAGCACTGTATGGCAATTATCTGCCGTACTGTGCTTCATGACTGTGACTCCAGAGACTACAACAAGGGATCAAGTGTCCTCTTTCTGTAGTCACTGGGGTCAATCATGACAACCTGCAAGGACAAAGAGGGCCATCTCAGCTGAGGGGCCCTGAAAGGAACAGATCCCAAAAAGAAACAGAGAAAGCAAGGAAACTCAGAGTTGCCGAGTTAACTTGAGTGGGGAGAGAGTAATGAATAGAGTTTGCCCCATAGGAAGAAACCTGGGTACCGGAGCCTGCACCTGTGAGTACTCTAAGTCTCACAGAAAATCCGTTAAACAGGGATATTGTAAATACGGCCGTGACTCCCAAAGTTCCCACAAGAGGGAAGCCAGAAGTGCAGTGGGAAGCTGCAGCATTCAACAAAAGGTTAACCCGACGGGTACAAAAGGGAGAGGAGACAGAACAAGAAGCAGCAGGAGGCCACATAATCTACAGGAGATCAGGCTTCACACTGGGAACAGAATAGAAGAAAAAGAAATGAACATAAAGGAGAGTTCCATCTCAAGCCAGAAATCCCAATTGCCGCCTGGAACTCTCGCCAGCATACCATCTGATGAACTGCTGAACTGTAAGCTGAAAGAAACTGTTCAAGTAAAGTTACCCGGTGAAGTGAAGCTTTGACTTTGCTGCAGCCTTTCAAATATAAACTGTTTTACTACAGCATTACTGCCCCGGTGGTCCAGTCCCGCCTGCGGGGACTATTCCATCTAAGCCGTAATACCACCGACCACCAGAGAACTGTGGCGGCGCTGGTGATCATCACCAGACTCAGCAGGTGGCGTCACGACAAAGACAACTTTTCCGTTGACCCCCAAGACAACATTTTCCGTTGACCCCCCAGGGCCTCGGCTTCGAGATGGCCACCCCTGACTTCCCTGACTAGAAGAGAGAGAGAGCCCCAGAGCCGAGTACCCCACAGCCCTGGGTGCGTGTCACATAACTCTCTGGTTTAGCAGAATAAAAATTCAAAATTTGAAAATTGTGAAATTTTCAACATTTTTGTCAAATTTTTTATTTTTTCACAAATAAACGCAAAAATGATCGACCTAAATTTACCACTAACATGAAGCCCAATATGTCACGAAAAAACAAACTCAGAATCGCTAGGATCCGTTGAAGCGTTCTAGAGTTATTAGCTCATAAAGGGACACTATAAAAAAATATTTTTATTAGAAAAAAAACAGACCCCATCTTTATTATTCTTTGGCATCCGACATAGTCCAGTGGGAAAGTCCGACGTAGTCCAGTTGGAAGGTCCGACGTAGTCCAGTAGGAAGGTCTGACGTAGTCCAGTGGGAAGTCCCTCGATGATTTCCAGTCTTTTACTTCCAGGAGAATGACAGGTCACAACCTTAGTAGGGTGATGGCAGGTCACGATCCTTGGTTCATAAACTGTCAATTATGATCCCATGATGGGATCACAATTGACCCTTTGTGAACCAGGGATCTTGATCTGCCATGACCTCACTGAGATCATGAGCTGTCAGTCTATGCGCAGACAGAGCTGTCTCTGCATAGACTGACAGTTCATGATCTCAGTGAGGTCATGGCATCTCAGGATGCTTGGTTCACAAAGGGTCAATTGTGATCCCATCATGGGATCACAATTGACCCTTTGTGAACAAAGGATCATGACCTGCCATGACATCACTGAGGTCATGAGCTGTCTGTTAGAATTCTCTACTCTGTCCGCGCATGCAGCTGGCAGACATTGCAGGGACCAGAAGGAACAGCACCAGGGGGATGAGGGAGGGAGATCGGGGGATGATGGGGGGGAAAACGGGGCAGGGCAGCACCATTTTAGGAGGAGGGGAGTGCAGGCTCTGTACCGGTAGCGGGGGCTGTGTACTGGTACCGGGGGCTGTGTACTGGTCCCGGGAGACAGGGCAGACATTTCTCTATCATGTCACAGGTGTGATCCTGTGGTATGACAGAGAAATCATTGTTTTTACCGGCGATTCTATATACCGTATTTTTCGCATTATAAGACGCACTTTTGTTCCCCCAACTTTTGGGGGAAGGTGGGGGGTGCGTCTTATAATGGTTCTTTAGTGCTGGGGAGGCTGAGTGCAGCTGTGCAGTGGTGTCCGGAGCCGGGGCGGGCTGGCTGCGGACCTCAGGAGGCAGCGGGAGGTCACGTGCTCCCGCTCATTAACCTCCTCCAATATGCACTGCACTGCCGCTGTCCATCACCTTGGTGCTGAAATCAGCACCAAGATCTGGACAGGGGTGCAGCGCATATCAGGTGTGCCTGCACTCACTTCCCTGTGCAGGCACAACTTGCCCCCAACACTGTTTAAAGCTCCCATGCTGGCGTGCACAGAATAAAAATAAAAAATCATTACTTCACCTTCCGACGATCGCGCTCCCTTCTGCCAGCTGATCGGTGACTTCCTGCTTTGGTCTCGGCATCGGGAGTGCATAGTGATGACATCCGATCACATGATGCACTCTGGTCACATGACCCGATGCCGAGACCAAAGCAGGAAGTCACCGATCAGCTGGCAGAAGGGAGCGCGATCGTCGGAAGGTGAAGTAATGATTTTTTATTTTTATTCTGTGCACACCAGCAGGGGAGCTTTAAACAGTGATGGGGGCAAGTTGTGCCTGCACAGGAAAGTGAGTGCAGGCACAGGGGTAAATGTGCCTGCACTGGGGGATGAGTGCAGGCACAGGGGCAAGTGTGCCTGCACTGGGGGCTGAGTGCAGGCACAGGGGCAAGTGTGCCTGCACTGGGGGCTGAGTGCAGGCACAGGGGCAAGTGTGCCTGCACTGGGGGCTGAGTGCAGGCACAGGGGCAAGTGTGCCTGCAGTGGGGGCTGAGTGCAGGCACAGGGGCAAGTGTGCCTGCACTGGGGGCTGAGTGCAGGCACAGGGGCAAGTGTACCTGCACTGGGGGCTGAGTGCAGGCACAGGGGCAAGTGTGCCTGCACTGGGGGCTGAGTGCAGGCACAGGGGCAAGTGTGCCTGCAGTGGGGGTGAGTGCAGGCACTGGGGCAAGTGTGCCAGCACAGGGGGGTGAGTGCAGGCATTGGGGAAAGTGTGCCAGCACTGGGGAAGGTGTGCCATCAATAGGGGATGTGTGCCATCACTGGGGGACGTGAGCCAGCACAAGGGGGTTATATCCCAGGATGAGGAACAATGTATCAAGATGAGGGTGCTATGAGGGACATGTGTCCTATATGATTTGTAAGACGGACACTTGCATTATAACACGGACCCCATTTAACATTAAAAAATATTTTTTTCTCTTTTTCTTCACCAAATTTGGGGGTGCGTCTTATAATCAGGTGCGTCTTATAAAGCGAAAAATACGGTATATTTATGTGATCACGGCTATACACCGGTAAACGGTGTAAAACCGTGATCACATGGCTGGTATCGGTAAAAACTGTCCCGATTTATAATGTGCAGAGTCTCAGCTACCCCCGGTAGCTGAAACCCTGGAGATTTTAGGGCACTGGGGGGCACTACAGGGCCTTTTCTGTTCTGGCTTGTTTTCACGTCCAAACAGAATAAGGACCCTGTAATGCTGCCATATATATACAGTGGGCCGTCACTAAGGGTGCTTTCACATCAGCGTTTTTCGTAATTCGCGGCAGATGCGGTGAAAAAAACGCATCTGCCGCGTTTGCCGCATAACCGTTCCACTTGCGGCGCGGTTGCGGTTTTTTCTCATGCAAAGTATAGGGGGACTTGCGGCAGATGCGGCAAGTGCGGTTTTGCACTTGCGGCAGGTGCGGCCCCGAAAAAAACCGCGGCTTACTGCGGTTTTTTTCGCGGCCGCACCTGCCGCAAGTGCAAAACCGCACTTGCCGCACCTGCCGCAAGTATGCCTATACTTTGCATAGAAAAAACCGCAACCGCGCCGCAAGTGGAACGGTTATGCGGCAAACGCGGCAGATGCGTTTTTTTCACCGCATCTGCCGCGAATTACGAAAAACGCTGATGTGAAAGGGCCCTAAGGCGTTAAACAATCAGCTGATCTGTCATCTCATTTAGGTCCTTGAACCTGATATTGATCATCTGATTGGTTTGCCGGCCGGTAAATCAATCAGATGATATTGCATCCGGATTGGACGTCGTGGGCCCTCGACCCAGGACTACATCGGGGGGGTTCTTTTCTACAAAAAAGATGGAGTCGCTAATTGTGTTCTGTTTTATTTCTAATAAAAATCTTTTTCTCTGTTGTTTTTTTTTTTTTATATGATCACTAGAAATTCATGGCGGTCATGTCTAATATTGGCGTGACCCCATGAATTTCGGGATTAGGTCCAGCTGATAATACAAAGCTGGCCCTAACCCCATTACTACTTAGTGAGCCACCGCACCAGGGCCCTGGATGAGCTTGATACAGCACCAGAAGATGGCACTTCTATGAATGCGCCATTTTTCGGGGTGGCTGCAGACTGTTTAAAAGGGAAAATAAAGTTTATCACAATGCCATCTGTGGTTTCTGGTCAGATTGGACCGGTGCTGCTTGTAGTGGTCCACGGGTGATAGATGTTGTGGCAGCTTCATGGAACACTCTCCTCAGATGGAGCGGACCCCTGGGTTATAGTGAAGGTGTAGATGTAGATGATGGTGGTAGTAGTTGTTGATGCAGAGAGATGCAGGGAGGAGTAGACAGACGCAAGAGTTGTAGCTCTTACTGGTCACCTGTACTTGCAGTTCAAGTCCATAGACAACCCAGCCGGGGTACTGTGTTTTCCAAGGTTGCAGCTTAGCTAGCTCACAAGTAGTCCAGGTCCACTCTGCTGAGACACGGAGTATAAAGCCTTTCCTTGCTGCCATGTTCTCTCTGACACTTTTCTATTCCTTCCTTCCCTGTTTCCTCGTGCTACAAGTCCCAAAGCATACGACTGCGGGCCCTTCTGAGCAACTGCCTTGCAAGTCCTCTCGACCCTCTGTAGTCCCTTCGCTTAGGAGAGTCCACAGTGTTGGTCACTGCACATAAAGTTCCGTGACCTCCTGTTTCTTGGCTGGTCCTGCAGATTCCAGACCTAATTGGCGCCGGTACCACTGTGCAGCTCGTTCCTCTACCTGGCCATCAGGCCAGCTGTAGATTTGGGTCCCAGGCCTGGAGATCAGCAGCCAACCCTCCTGGATGGGTCCTGCTTTCTCCCCAGCTGCCTGGGTTCCCTAGAACTCACTCTTCTCCTGCCATGTTGTTCTCCTTCTTTCTGTGTAACTACTCACTAACATCTCCCTCCAGCCATCAGATGGGGACTGCTCTATCAGCAAGCCTCTCCCGCACAGCATCTCCCTGGCCAGGAGTATGACACTACACCTATTGTGTAGGTGCAGTACAACTGTGGCGACCAAAACGCAGGGGCGCTACACATCAAGCAGGAGAAGTGCCAACAAAAGACCTACGTAAAACAGGAAAAACATCATTTCAGAGCAGGAGAATAACTAGATCTAACCAGGAAAGCAAAAGCTATATCTGGCAGCTTCCGGCACAAAGCTGCAAGCTTAAGTAAGGTGTGGTACCTTCTAATAAGCTGAAGCTAGGAGCTGATGACTTCAGCTGGACAACACACACATCCACTCTGTAAGACTGGAAAGTACTGCAAATTCCAGCCATTGTAACCTTTGTGGATGGGCGAAGCCTTAGCCAGAATGTCTGAGATCTCCTGTATCACCAGCATCAACCACAGATTGATTATGGCGGCACCTGATGACAGAAGCAGATGTTGCAGAAGCAGACTCAAGTGGGGGGCTTTGACACCATGCTACCTGTCTGCAATTTCCAGGATGTTTCCTGTCTGCCTATAACTTCCAGTACCTCTGATATCTTTTTCCACGCTTCCAGGACCTCTGCTACCTGTCTGTTATCTCTAAAACCTCTGCTACCTATTTACCATATGACACTACTGCCCTCTGCAGAGATTATCCATGAGCTATGTTCCCACCCGAATATTGGACTTTGAGGATCCACCTCATCTAGTCAGCCTAACAGTCCAGTTGTTCTTGCATAAGCCATAATGTATTTCCACTTTAAAGGGAACCTGTCACCAGGTTTTTGCAACATAATCTGAGAATAACATAATATAGGACCCGAGATCCTGATTCCAACAGTGTGTCACTTACTGGGCTGCTCAGTGTAGCTTTGATAAAAATCACTGTTTAATCAGCTGGAGATTATCATTAGCAGTCTACTTGGCCTGCTGCCAAATAGTCTGGCATATTCACAGAAATAACATTAATTTTATCAAAATGACAGCAAGCAGCTCAGTAAATGGCACATCGCTGGTATCAGGGTCTCTATTTCTACATTATGCTTCTCTCAGATGGGATGGCAAAAACCTGGTGACAGGTTCCCTTTAAGTCCTTGTGCACACAGTGTGTGTTTTATCACATTTTCATATGTTTTTGAGTGTGACTCACCGTTGCCGGGTTCTCAGGTCTCAGGCGTTGATTCCCTCATCACGGTTCCGCGCCTGAGGCTGTGGGGCCCGGTGGTCAGATGAATAGGGATTAAAGAATGGGGATGTTTCTTGATTGTCGTGACGCCACCTGTGGGTATCCGGTGATGGCACCGGCGCTGCTTGGGCCTCTGGGGGATGTGCGGCAGCTAGATGGGATGCTCCCCACAGGATGAGCAGGAGTCCCCGGGGCCAGGAGCTGGTTTGGATAGAATACGGCAGCTCAGTTGTTTTTAGTACTAGTCCAGGAAGAATGCAAGGACACATAAAGTCTTTTCTGTACCTTTTACTGGTGACAACAGGTACACTCGACCAGATGATGAAGCATACACTCCTGGAGTTTCCACAGCAAGCAGTGGTATAGGCTTCCTTAAATACACAGTTCTACAGGGTCTGGTGGATATGGAATCCTGCCAGACCGGGGTTGCACGTTCTGGTGTGACTTGATACACCCGAGTTTGCTGCACTGAGGGCACTATAAAGGGAGGTCAAATGCGTCCGTCCCCTCCCGGGCTCTCATTAGTTGGTACTTCAGGTGTCCAGGGAGCTAGACTCCCTTGATGGGGGTGCTAGTTTCTCTGCAGCCTGCGCTGTGGCTCCTACAGCTCGGACCCAGTGACTGGATTGTTAGGGTGAGTTGAAGTAACTCCTCTGTCCCTGTAAGGTCTTTGCCTCCTGTTCCTATGACCCCTATTGCGAGGGTCTCTCACTTTCCGGGTGTGCTGGTATGGGCCTAGTGTGGCTCCAGTACCAGGTCAGCTCTTCTAGCTGTTCACAGTTCTAAAGTGACTGCACACTCCACTGTTTCTCCCTCCAGGACCCGATTGGCCCTCTACCTCTAAGTGGTGCATGTGGTATGTGGAGCTCTGGGTTTAACCATTTCATCACTGAGACGGAAGATATTACATCTTCAGTCAGGGATGCAATACCTGTCTGTGATGCACTCGTTGCGGGGCGCCACAAGTGCAGTTTTGTAAAAAAAAATGCAAGCAAATCATTATGGCGGTAAAGTCAATGAGAATCCTGAAATTTTGTAGATTTGGTGGCAAAATAAATCTGCAGCCTGTCAATTTTTACAGCGTTTTTCAGTATTTTTCCACCCCAGAATGCTTGACAAACAAATGTAAAAACACATACAAAAAATGCACCAAAAACGCAGTGGAAACGAGGCAAAAACGAATAGTTTTCTTCCAGGAGATGCAGATTTGGTGAAGAAATTTCTGCAACCAAATACAGTATATACTCGTGTATAAGCCGACCCGAGTATAAGCCAAGGCCCCTAATTTTACCCTCCAAAACTAGGGAAACTTATTGACTCGAGTATAAGCCTAGGGGCGGAAATTGAGCAGACTCATCACGGTATACAGCCCCTCTCATCATGATAAATGGCCACCCATTACTGGTATATAATCCCCCATCACTGGTATATAGGACCTCCATCACTGGTATATAGGACCTCCATCACTGGTATGCAGTTCCCCCCCATCAGAGGTTACAGCCCCCATCAGTGGAATATAACCCCCCATCAGTGGTATATACAGGCCCCCAATCAGTGGAATATACAGCCTCCCCATCAGAGGTATATACAGGCCCTGTTCAGTGGTATATACAGGCCCCCCTCAGTGGTATATACAGGCCCCCCCATCAGAGGTTACAGCCCCCCTCAGTGGTATATACAGGCCCCCATTAGTGGTATATACAGGCCCCCTTCAGTGATATATACAGACCCCCTTCAGTGGTATATACAGGCCCCTTCAGTGGTATATACAGGCCCCCCAGTGGTATATAAAGGCCCCCTTCAGTGGTATATACAGGCCCCCAGTGGTATATACAGGCTCCCCCAGTGGTATATACAGGCCCCCCAGTGGTATATACAGGCTCCCCAAGTGGTATATACAGGCCCCCCCAGTGGTGTATACAGGCCCCCTTTAGTGGTATATACAGGCCCCCCAGTGGTATATACAGGCCCCCCAGTGGTATATACAGGCCCCCCCTTGCTGTCGCACACCTGTAAAAGAATAGTGCGGTGCCCCGCAACGAGTGCGTCACAGGAGGGTATTGCATCCCTGACTGAAGATGCAATATTCTCCGTCTCAGTAATGACATGGTTAACCTCAGAGCTTCATACCCTACATGCACCATTAGAATAGAGGGCCAATCAGGTCCTGGTGGGCGGAGTGTAGGAGTAAAGTGTAGGAGAATGTAGGAAAGGAGGGAGAGAAGAAGTGGTCGGGGAGGAACGTAGGAGAAGAGGGCTCTGCACAGTTCCGTGCAGCCCTGCAGACCACCTACCGGTTGGCGCCATTACTCAATGCCCCAAAACCGGAACCTGGGCGATCATCTAAACGGGTCCAAAATACACCCGCGCCCATCAACTACGGAATCACTGGTTCCGAAGCGAGTGAGTCGTTCAACGCTAATCAGCAAACCAGCAGTGTGGGGATCGCTTTTTAGGAGCACCTCACTTCAGCCGCGACTAGAGCCATCTTGCCAGCAGAGTACCCACCATAAGGAATCAGGCTCCCCTCACACCGGGCTGTATACACCGGCAGGGAAATTGAAGTAGCCCCCTTGTACCCGAACTTGGCGCACTAAGGCGACGTCGGCAAATAGAAAAGTTAGGAACGGAGGAACACCGCAGAGCTCTGAAACAACACCGGTCATTGCTGGGCCCACCCGGTCCGTTACCCGTTAACTGTATACCCTGTATCATCTACCGGTTACAGTAAAAGACCCATTACAGAGAACACTGGTGTCTGTATTTCTTCAGAGCTGTTTAACTTTGCATGCTAAGTACTACAAAGCTGCCGTGCAACATCAGGTGCAGCTCCTGGCCCCGGGGAGTCCTGCTCCTTCTGCTCCTCCTGTGGGGAGCATCCCATCTTGCTGCCGTCCATCCCCCGGAGGCCCAAGCAGCATCGGTGAAATCACCGGAATTCCCGCAGGTGGCGTCACGACAATAAAAGCTACACTTTATCTGTTCAGCCAACCACTATTGATCTGGACCACCGGGCCCCACAGCCTAGGGCGCGGAACTGTGACATGAGAAGCAACGCCCGCGAAGTGATTACCCGGCTACGGTGAGTCAATAGCGCATTCATACTTATCCTCCTCGCTCTTTCCCCACGCGTCCTCCTGTCTTCTTCCTGCTTGTACCCGGCATC
>JARQOC010000005.1:394526577-394685906 GCA_033576535.1 Allobates femoralis
AATCCACTGCAGTCAGTTACTGAGGCAGCACCATTTTTGCAACATCAGGTAACATAAAGAAGCACCCTAAGGCTGTGTTCACACTGGGCGTTTTTGGGCTGTTTTTGCTCAGCAGTTTTTGTAGCCAAAACCAGGAGTAGAGCAATCAGAGGAAAAGTCTAATAGAAACACGTCACCACTTCTGGATTTAATCACCCACTGCTGGTTTTGGCTACAAAAACTGTTGAGCAAAAACAGCCCAAAAACGCCCAGTGTGAACACAGCCTAAAGGTACCTTTACACGCCGCGACGGCAGGCTGGAAACATCGCGCTACTTCGCGTGCACGAGCACGCCCGAACGGCTACAAACGGTCAACGCAGCCTCTTTACACGCCGCGATAAGGGGCGCTACGCTACGCTACATCTATAGCTGGCTACATCGCCGGGTGGCGGAAGTAGCCATCTGTAGCGTAGCGTACCATGTTTACACACCGCTCCAACAAGCTACTATGGGCGGACCCGGTGCAGCAGGGATAGCACATAGGCGTGCAACAATCTTGGATTACGAGCCGTCCGTACGATGATAGGACAGCGCAATATCATCAGGATTGGCCAGGCATCGCAGGAGGCTGATTAATACAGCACGCTCGAGTAATTGTGTAGTGTGACTGGTCAGCTCCTTAAATATCCCGCCCTATGCTGCGACTACCAATCATAAAGCAGGAGCGACCTCCAATGATCGCAGATGGGGCGCGGTAACATGGCGACTGTGTCACGCCTTAGATACATGGCAGCCACATCGCCGGGTGTCCAGAGTTGCCTTCCGTCGCTTCTTTACACGCCGATACAGCTCGCTGCAATCGGCGATGTTGCCTTAAGTTTATGAGCAGAGACCATAAACAAATGTATCTATCGCCGGCTGTAGCGTCGCCTCTTCAGACGCCGCTACTACAGGCGATATTGACGCTACAAGCTACAATTGTAGCTTGTAGCGCGATGTTTCCAGCCTGCCGTCGCGGCGTGTAAAGGTACCTTTAGGGCTAAGACACAGATCGAAAAAAATTTCGGATCTGAAATTCGGGTCTGAATTTGCGCAATTTCGGATCCAAAATTTTTTTTGGACATCTGAAATTCGGATGTAAATTAAATGGGAAAATGAAAAAAAAATAAATAAAAATTTCGGCCTGAAATTCGGTTCCGTTTACAAGTACAACCGAATTTCGGACCGAAATTTTTGTTCACATTTATTATAATGGGGCTGAAATTCAGTCTGAAAATGAATATTCGGACATGCATCCGAATTTTTTTTTCGGATCGGCCGATCCGAAAAAAATTCGGACGTGTGTTTTACCCCATTGAAATCAATGCATTTCAATGGGGTCTATTTTTTCGGACGTATTTTAGCCCTTAAGAGGGCAATATGAATAGGGGTTAGTTTGCTATTTAATAGCTATAGCAGGTAGATTTAGGGCTTTTAAACATATTGGTATACCCAGAAATCTCTCATTACAGTGAAGATGTAGCCTCTCTGACTTTACCAGCACAACAAAGGCAGCAAAATGTCTAAATTAAAAGCAGAGATGTATACTTTCCATGGCCGTTGGCAGTTTAGCTAGCATCAAACTGGTGACAAATTCCTTTAATAGATGTCAACCAGTGTCATTTGTTATGTTAAGATGACTGTAACAAGGGAATTTTGTCACCAGTTTTTCAGTGTGGAGTTCTCTCACTGTTTGGTAGGCACGGTGGTCAGACAGCAGAAACCAACTTATGTTATTTAATTATAGAGATTTAAAGGAGTTCTGTCAGGGCAAAAAAATAAATTATACTCCCCTGCTCCTGCAGACGCTGCCAGCAGTCCATGGGTCCGTCCTCTGGTCGGCGGTGCTGTGGTGTCACTTTCCTGACACTGCCCGGCCTGGAGTGCTTCCGGGTCGGGCTGTGTGCAGCGTCTTTTTGCGTCATATGATGCGTCGGGGGCAGGCTCCAACCCCCTGATGACACTGTTGTTCCCACCCACCAGCGTCTCACAAATGTGAGCAGAGACTACTAAATTCAAAGTCCCTGTTCTTCCCATCCACTTTGACGTGCTGGTGGGTGGGAAAACATGGAAACTCCATGTGCGTCAATGTGGGAAGGGACAGCCGGTAAAGCCTTCTGCAGTGACACTGTAGGAGTGATCCCAGGCTGTCCCCGCCCACCGTGTCTCCATGGAGTGTATCCTTGGGTTTGCCTTCCATCCGCCACTTTGGCCTGTACGCCAAAGGGCAGGGATACCTTGAGGCAAGCTGTTCCCTGCCAGTAGTATTATCCGGACACCTTCCCCTCTTCTGAGCACTTTGGTGTTTGCTCATCACAATTTATATGCAAATGAGCTCCACAAGCAGGATTAGTCCCCATTGTTATGAGGGGGGCTATTCCCATTCCTTACTGGAGTTTCACAGTGCTGAAGGGCTGCATAATGCCCCTCATTACCATGAGAACTCCTGCCATGCTCATTTTCATATAACATTTTATAGCTTAGATTAAATAAGATGTTGCCTTCCTCTGCACTCTGCCCACTGTTCCATGGTTTACCTATCTTAGTAAAAGTCCACGCTAAAAAACTAGTGACAGACTCCCTTTAAATACATTTGTATTATCTTGGTTATATTATAATCAACCAGATATTTCTACATGTCAAGATTCAGGTACATTTTTTTCTTTTATATCAGCACTGATGCATCCCAAAACAATGACTCATTAGGAAGATTAGTTAATGATGAATATAAAAACCCAAATTGCAAAATGAAGAAAGTTATGGTTGAAAAAAGGCCACATTTGTGCCTTTTTGCCATAAGTGACATCAACCCTGGAGAAGAAATTACATACAATGGTAGTTTCCCTTGGAGAGAAAAGGTATAATTATATTACTTTGTTAGAATATTCAATCTAAAGACATTTATTGGGTGTCTAAAACTACAAATTACTAAATGTATCACTACAAAGACCAGACACCCATTTAATATACAGTGTATGGAAGGTGTCCTATCTACTGATCACAGCTATCAAGTGAATTAAGGGCCTGGTGAGATCAATATCCACATGGCCATTATTGTTCCACAGAAGTGTCTTGCAGTACCTTATTCACCTCTCTTCACATATCAGTTCTTGGCCAAAATAAGCATGAATAGAAGTATTTATTCAGTGTTTGAAAACACAGGTATCTGACGCGTTTAATTGACTATCAAAAAAAGCCATGTATTACAGTCCCATTGATTTCAATGGGAGCACACACACACTTTGCCATTTAAGCGCAGCCTGTTCTCCTCACCTATTAACAGTGAGAGGGGCAGCTGAAAAAGCTGAATGCTCTTTAAAAGCATCAGTTTAAATGACAATATCAAAAAAGCGTCTAAAAAAACTGAAGACAGATGCCTGTGTGTTTGAGCCCTTGTCAAAAATGTAATGAGCACAGGGTAGCAGGAGAAATGTATAAACATCTGTAAAGTATGATGTATAATAATAATAATAATAATAATGCTTTATTTATATAGCGCCAACATATTCCGCAGCGCTTTACAATGTAGGGTTAGAGTACAGAAAATAATACAGTAAGTAATTACAATAGAGAACAAATAAAGTACAATAATTGGATACAAAACAATAGGCATAGAATCAATGTGAAAAAAAATACAATAAATAGAGCAAGAAATGAAGGTGACTCTGCTCAAAAGAGCTTACAATCTACAACGGGATAGGGGTTGTACAAGGTGCCGGGGCTTATTGCACTGGTGGTCCAGGCATCTTGAGGAAATGGGGTATAGGGCTAAGCTTACATGAATGGTCATCAGTCTGTGTAGACCTTTATGGTTTGGTGGAGTTTGTAGAAGAGTAATGTCCAGAGGATAGCCCATTCACTGTCTACAGTACAATGGACTTGTTAGGGAGGTATACATTTCAGGTTGATAAGGAAATAATGGGAGATATACACCTATGCTTTAAAGGTATATCTCCATGCTTGGATAACTCGTGTCCGCAATTATCATTACCCTTTGCTTGCGAGCCCAATAAATCTACGCCACACAATGTCGTAGAGTTTTGGAAAAGGTTGTATTGTATAATTACAATGGACGAGGTTAAATACCTCCAATTATGTCACATGGTGAGGTAACAAAACATCTGTTAATTTACAGAAGATAATTGGTTAGTATATATAAACATGGGTTATATTCGTCATGTGGGCTCCATTTCAACGAATTTCAGTTTAGTTATGAGTACACAATACCAATGCAGCATCCTACCTTTGGAGGCAGTATTGGACAAAGAAATTACTAAGAAAATGATATGGTTAGACAGAAAACTGGTTAACAAGTATACTAATAAGTGTATATACTTCAACTTATCCTGGGTCTTAATGTCCAAGGATAGCCACATAGGCAATATAGATAGACTACTTAGGACATTACAGAATGTGCTGAACACTTTGTGTTTAGAGAAAGCAGAGTTAAAGGTCACAGTCTTCTAGACATCTAATAAGAGACTTGACTACACATTGAACAATACTTTAGAACTATAGAACTTATCTATCTAGTGAATTCATAGATATTTCACAACAAGGTCATGCACAAGTGGAATACTCACACAACTTCAGGTCATGCACCAAGTGGGGACATTCACCACATCCAGACTTCATAACCAACATTCAAAGCACCCTGCCTCTTCCTTTCAGGTCACGGTGCTCGTGGGGACATACTCACACACATTTCAGGTCATGCACCAAGTGGAGACATTCACCACATCCAGACTTCATTTCCAACATTCAAAGCACCCTGCCTCTTCCTTTCAGGTCACAGTGCTCATGGGGACATAGTCACACACATTTCAGGCCATGGATCAAGTGGGGACATTCACCACATCCAGACTTCATAACCAACATTCAAAGCACCCTGCCTCTTCCTTTCAGATCACAGTGCTCGTGGGGACATATTCACACACATACTTCAGGTCATGCACCAAGTGGGGACATTCACCACATCCAGACTTCATAACCAACATTCAAAGCACCCTGCCTCTTCCTTTCAGGTCACGGTGCTCGTGGGGACATACTCACACACATTTCAGGTCATGCACCAAGTGGGGACATTCACCACATCCAGACTTCATTTCCAACATTCAAAGCACCCTGCCTCTTCCTTTCAGGTCACGGTGCTCGTGGGGACATACTCACACACATTTCAGGTCATGCACCAAGTGGGGACATTCACCACATCCAGACTTCATAACCAACATTCAAAGCACCCTGCCTCTTCCTTTCAGGTCACAGTGCTTATGGGGACATAGTCACACACATTTCAGGTCATGCACCAAGTGGGGACATTCACCACATCCAGACTTCTTAACCAACATTCAAAGCACCCTGCCTCTTCCTTTCAGGTCACAGTGCTCATGGGGACATACTCACACATACTTCAGGTCATGCACCAAGTGGGGACATACTCACACATACTTCAGGTCATGCACCAAGTGGGGACATTCACCACATCCAGACTTCATAACCAACATTCAAAGCACCCTGCCTCTTCCTTTCAGATCACGGTGCTCGTGGGGACATATTCACACAAATTTCAGGTCATGCACCAAGTGGGGACATTCACCACATCCAGATTTCATAATCAACATTCAAAGCACCCTGCCTCTTCCTTTCAGGTCACAGTGCTCATGGGGACATAGTCACACACATTTCAGGTCATGCACCAAGTGGGGACATACTCACACATACTTCAGGTCATGGATCAAGTGGGGACATTCACCACATCCAGACTTCATAACCAACATTCAAAGCACCCTGCCTCTTCCTTTCAGATCACAGTGCTCGTGGGGACATATTCACACACATTTCAGGTCATGCACCAAGTGGGGACATACTCACACATACTTCAGGTCATGGATCAAGTGGGGATTTCACCACATCCAGACTTCATAACCAACATTCAAAGCACCCTGCCTCTTCCTTTCAGATCACGGTGCTCGTGGGGACATATTCACACACATACTTCAGGTCATGCACCAAGTGGGGACATACTCACACATACTTCAGGTCATGCACCAAGTGGGGACATTCACCACATCCAGACTTCATAACCAACATTCAAAGCACCCTGCCTCTTCCTTTCAGGTCACAGTGCTCATGGGGACATACTCACACATACTTCAGGTCATGCACCAAGTGGGGACATTCACCACATCCAGACTTCATAACCAACATTCAAAGCACCCAGCCTCTTCCTTTCAGGTCACGGTGCTCATGGGGACATACTCACACACATTTCAGGTCATGCACCAAGTGGCGACATTCAGCACATCCAGACTTCATAACCAACATTCAAAGCACCCTGCCTCTTCCTTTCAGGTCACGGTGCTCGTGGGGACATACTCACACACATTTCAGGTCATGGATCAAGTGGGGACATTCACCACATCCACACTTTATTTCCCACATTCAAAGCACCCTGCCTCTTCCTGCCTCATAATGTCCCAATGCTTTTTCAGAATTGCTTTGATGGCTGTGTGGCGTATGCTGTACTTAGTCACAAAGGATGTCATGAAGTGCTCTGGTGTATCTTGTGGTATATCTTTGTTCTCAAACAGATCATTAAATGTTTATACCTGTTTTTTTTCGCAGAAAAATGCTGCTGACAGATTGGCTAGAACTGAACAGGGAAGGTATAATAACCACAAAATGAAAAGCATTGTAGATGGAGCATTTTCTCACTTTGTATTTCTTGGGTAATTGGAAGTTTGTTTAAAAAAAAACAGCATGGTCTTGGTGTGGTGATTTTTTTTTTCAATAAGTTAGGACTCTCCCATACGAATGTATTTGCCCGTCTGTGCAGTGTCCGCAATTAGAGACCAAAGCTTTGGTCCCTATTTGCGGACACTTCACAGACGGGCAAATACTCTTGTGTGGGCGAGCCTTAAATGTAATTTCTCCTATAGACCTCCATTGTTAGTGACCTAACAGCAGAAAAATATCTTAGTCCCCAGGTGGTTAAAACCCTGAGATGTGTGTATTTACAGATGTCCTCAGATGGTCATTGTTCATGAAACGGTCCTCACAAGGATAGTAAAAGTCAGGTTCCTTATTTTAAGCAATATTGATTAGCTCAAGTGATAACTGTAATTACACATTGCACTTAAATATTCCTATCTGATTGCCTTGTTAATATCACTGCAGGGAAAGGTAGTCCCCACAATACATGTTCCAGTCAGGTGTCCCCCTAAAGCACTTAAACGAGTATGTGTGTGTGACCGTGTGTGTGTGTGACCGTGTGTGTGTGTGTGACCGTGTGTGTGTAGTGGACCGTGTGTGTGGGGTGACCGTGTGTGTGTGTGTGACCGTGTGTGTGACCGTGTGTGTGTGACCGTGTGTGTGTGTACCGTGTGTTGTGTGTGACCGTGTGTGTGTGACCGTTGTGTGTGTGTGACCGTGTGTGGTGTGACCGTGTGTGTGTGTGACCGTGTGTGTGTGACCGTGGTGTGGGTGTGTGTGGACACCGTGTGTGTGTGTGACACCGTGTGTGTGTGCGTGACTGTGTGTTTGACCGTGTGTGTGTGGGGGCTGTACAGGGGACAGTGTGTGTGTGTGCGGGGGCTGTACAGTGGGCTGTGTCTGTGGGGGGGGGAGGGCTGTACAGAGGGCAGTGTAACTGGGTGAGTGGGGCAGGTTGTACAGTGGGAAGTGTGTGTGTGTGTGGGGAAGATGTATGCTATATGGAGGGCTATGAGGCTAAATTATTGTGTTATACTATATGAAGGGCTGTGACGCTGCATGACATTATCTGGAGGGGTGTGACGCTGCATGACATCTGGAGGGCTGTGACGCTGCATGACATTATCTGGGGGGATGTAACGCTGCATTATATTCTCTGTAGGGCTGTGACGCTGCATAATATTATATGAAGGGCTGTGATGCTACAGTATATCTGGAGGGCTTTGAGGCTGCATTATATTGTCTGGGTGTCTAGGAGTCTGTATTATATTATATGACGGGTTATGAGGCTGCATTATATTATATGAAGGGCTATGAGGCTGCGTTATACTATAATGGAGGACCATATATACCAGGATAAGGGCATATTCCAGGAGGAGGACCATATATTGTAGGATGAGGGACAGTAACACATAATGAAGGGGAGAGAGGTCAATTCGTGAGTCTTTATAGGATTTAGACCATTACATGGGGCCAGTGGCGTAGCGTGGCGGGAGGCGGTCTGCCCCAGGCGGCACGTGTGTGTGGGGGCAGCAGCAGAGACGGGGATTTGAAGTTCCCGCCCAGGCAGCACATCCGTCGGCGGCGGTGGCTCAGGCAGCGCTGCGCCGGGTAAGTGTGTGAGGAGCAGGCGGCAGGGCGGGTACAGCTTCAATGCCGGTGTCAGTACACTGTGCATCGATTCGCGCTGTGATCTAGTAGCTGGGAACAGCCGAAGATGGGGCACAGGGGTGCAGAAATGGGGCACAGGGGTGCAGGGATGGGACATAGGGGTGCAGGGATGGGGCACAGCACAGGAATATGGATGGGGCACAGGGGTGCAGGGATGGGGCACAGGGGTGCTGGGATATGGATGGGGCGCAGGGATGGGGCACAGGGATGCAGGGATGGGGCACAGGGGTTCTGGGATATGGATGGGACACAGGAGTGCTGGGATATGGATGGGGCATAGGGTTGGGGCACAGGGCTGCTGGGATATGGATGGGGCACAGGGGTGCTGGGATATGGATGGGGCACAGGAGAGCTGGGATATGGATGGGGCACATGGGTGCTGGCATATGGATGGGGCACATGGGTGCTGGCATATGGATGGGGCACAGGGGGGGCAGGGATATGGATGGGACAGGGGTGCAGGAATATGAATGGGACAGGGGTTCAGGGACATGGATGTATACAGGGGTGGTCCGGGTGCCTGGTGCTGGTGCCGAGTGCAGGCGAGCTGGAGACCAGGAGCCGCAGAAGAAGAAGCTGCTGGGATGAGGGATCTGAAATCAGGAGCGTGGAGTCAGGTAAGGCGCTGTTACAGCCAAAGATAGCAGCCTGGGGGAGACAGAATGGGATAGATGGATAGATGGGGCGGCCTGGAAGAGGGGGCAGAATGGATGGATGGGGCAGCCTGGAAAAGGGGGCCGAATGGGATGGATTAATGAATGGACGAGGCGGCTTGGAAAAGGGGGCAGAAGATGGATGGAGGAGGGGGGCATGGAAAAGGGGGCAGAAGATGGATGGATGGGTGGATGGGGGAGAAGGTACATGGAACGTAGGGGAGAAGCTACATGGATGAAGGAGAGGCTGCGTGGAACATGGGAGGGGTATGGGGGGGGGGAAGTATGAACTGCATGGAACATATGGATGGAGAATGAGCTGCATGGGACATATGGGGGGTGACCAGTATGGGATAATGTATTGACTGGTTTTGGTGATTATTACTGTATTGACAATGGTTCTGGCAATATACTGACAGGGGTTCTAGTAATGTGTTATTGTATTGCCGGTGGTTCTGGTGATGTAGTCATGTGGATGTTGTAATCTTTAACTTAACAGACTTGATCCTAAAACATTATAGACATTGCTTCCGGATTATCAACGACCAAAGGGGCGGCAGTTGAGGCAAATTTTTCGACCGCCCCGGGCGCCACAAACAGTTATTACGCCACTGCATGGGGCCTATACATCTGACCAATGTAGGCGCGCGGGGAAAGGTGGGGGGGGGCCCAGGTCCAAATTTCGCATCGGGGCCCTTCGGACTCTAGTTACGCCACTGTGGAGAAAAGAAGGGGTCCGAGAACTGAGCCTTGTGGGACCTTGAAAGTTAGGGGGTAAAATGAGGAGGCAGTGTGGGAGAGGGAGACGCTGAATGTCCGGTCTGAAAGGTATGAAGAGATCCAAGCAAGGGCCAGGTCAGTGATACCAAGAGATTAAAGGATCTGTAGCAGAAGGGAATGGTGTACAGTGTCAAAGGCAAAAGATAGGTCAAGGAGCAGGAGAACTGAATAGTGCCGTTTGCTCTTGGTGATTATTAAGTCATTGGTCACTTTCATTAGGGCTGTTTCAGTGGACTGGTTCGGTCAGAAGCCAGATTGAAAGCGGTCAAAGAGAGAGAAGGAGGAGAGGTGGGAGGACAGCTCGAGGTGGACGTGGTTTTCCAGTAGTTTGGAGGCGAAGGGGAGAAGTGACATAGGGCGGTAGTTGGAAAAAGAGGATGGGTCGAGGGAGGGCTTATTGAAGATGGGTGAGATCAAGGTGTGTTTGAAGGATAAGGGAAAGACACCAGTAGTGAGAGATAAGTTGAAGAGATGGGGTAGGGCTGGGATGAGGACCGAGGTGAGGCTGGGATTGAGATGGGATGGAAGTGGATCAAGGGTGCTGGTGGTGAAGTTAGATTTTGTCAGAAGGGAGGAGAGATGTTCTATCATGGTGGAGAAGCTGGCTTTGGAAGAAGAGGCAGATGATGTTGTGAGGACAGGCTATGGGGACAGAGGATCAAAGCAGATTAGGGAATTGAAGGTTTTAAATAGTT
The DNA here is from genome assembly GCA_033576535.1 of Allobates femoralis. NCBI lineage: Eukaryota > Metazoa > Chordata > Amphibia > Anura > Aromobatidae > Allobates > Allobates femoralis. The sequence goes on from JARQOC010000005.1 coordinate 394,537,107, forward strand.
GTTTGGAATTGTGAGACAGGGAGGTTATTAGAGAAGAGAAATAAGCTTGTTTTGCCGTGGCGAGAGTAGACTTGAAGATAGTGAGGGACTGCTTGAATGAAGTAAAGTGTTCAGCGGAATAGGATTTCTTTCATCTCTGCTTGGTGACCCTGGAAGCTCGTCTAAGTTCTTTGGTGAGGGTGGTGTGCCAGGGTTGCCTGTTTGGGCGAGCTTTGTATGTGACAGGTGCAGCCAAGTCAAGGGCAGAAGTTATAGTGGTGTTATATAGGGTGGTGGCAGCATCGGCGTCATGTAGGGAAGCTATGTCCGCAAGAGGGAGAAGGGATTCAGAGAATGAGTTTAAATCTATGTGTTTTAGGTTTCTGCGAAGATTATTGAATTTGTGGAGTGGGGGTGGTGTCGTAGGGGAGGAGAGGGAGGAGAAATTTAAAATGTCTGGGAAATGTGAGTCACACAGCTGAGGAGTTGTGGTTAGCTCTGGAAATCGAGTTTAATCAATGGATGTCTCCACTCAACCTGCAGCCAGGGAAGGTTGTGTGCGACAATGCTGCAAACCTGGGTGCGGCCCTTCGCCGGGGCAAGGTGATACACGTGCCTTGTATGGCTCACGTCTTGAACCTGGTCATCCAGCAATTTCTAGCCCACAATCCCAGCCTAGATGCGCTTCTGCAGAGGGCATGGTCGCTGTGTGCTCACTTCCAACATTCGCATCCCGCAGCTCAACGACTTGCATCGCTACAGAAGTCGTTCAGCCTGCCGGTTCACCACCTGAAATGCGATGTGCCGACATGATGGAATTCCACTCTGCACATGTTGCAGCGACTGTGGCAGCAGCGACAAGCCCTGGTGCAGTATGTTATGACATATAGCCTTGGCCAACGCGATCCATAGGTGTGGAAAATCACACTGCTGGAGTGGTCTCAGATCAAGGACATCTGCACCCTTCTGCAGAGTTTTCAAATGGCTACTAAGATGTTTAGTGCTGACGATGCCATTATCAGCATGACTATTGTGGACATCTACATGCTGGAGCACACTTTAACCAGTATTCGGAGTCAAGTGGTTGGCCAAGAGGAAGGGGAGGAAGTAGAGGAGGAGGCCTATGCAGAAAACAAGATCTTAAAGGTCCAGACGGTCGGCAGCACCAAGGCGGCTGGCATGGGAGGGTGGGGGAGAGGAAACAATGAGAGCGCATGGTAGCAGCCAAACTGTTGATGAAGATGCAGGAGCTGAGAAAGAAATGGAGGATGAACAGGCGATGGGCATGGAAGACTCAGCAGATGAGGGAGATCTTGATCACATTTCTGTTGTGCGAGGTTAGGGGGAGAGGACATATGAAGCAAGCGTGAATGTTAACCCGTCGCCACTAACACAACAAGGACTTGGGCCTCCTGGATGGGCAAGACACATGAGTGCCTTCTTGCTGCACTACCTGCAACATGATCCTCGGATTGTTAGAATTCGAAGTAATGCCGACTATTGGGTTGCCACACTGTTAGATCCCCGGTTCAAGAGTAAATTTGGCCAAATGCTTTATGCCCTGGAAAGGGACGCATGCATGCAGGAGTATCAACAGAAGCTTTTAGACCAGGGGTGGGGAACCTCAGGCCCCAGGCGGCCCTCATTGACCTTTTCTGCGGCCCCCGGGCAGATTCTTGGGGACTGTAGTGCTTGGGCTGGCAGCCAGGTTTTTCACCCTGTCTACCCTTTCAATCCAGCTCCACAGTGATCCCTATGCCCCCATCCTCAGACTCCCCAGTGATCTCTATGCCCTCAGCCTCTCCTGTGATGTCTATGGCCCTAGCAAATCTGGAAAAGCATTTAAAAAGCAACATGATCAATATCACCAACACCAAAGAGAAGAAGCCGTAGCCATCACTTATGGGGGGAGTTGATTATTTAACCAAATACAGCTGGGTAATTTTTAAGTTGATCATTTTGTGTGGCCCCCAAAGGCTGGTAGAGATTTCCAAATGGCCCCCAGCAGAAAAGGTTTCCCCACCCTGTTTTAGACAATCTTAGTACTGCTTTTCCCCAAAACACCAGCGTGCACATAGTGAATATCGCAGTTCTACCTTTCCAACCCGGGGAACGTCGAATCGTCATCACTGAAACATTAACAGTAACAGTGTATGTGGTAACAACAATTTTGTAGAATAGTTTCACCTTCTTTTTAGACCATCCTTTGCAACGCCAGAAAAGAGAACAAGTCTGACACATAGTGAATGCGTAGATAGGATGGTACAGGAGTATGCACAGCTGAATATCGATGCCATGACCGTGGAACTGGAGCCTTGTGCATTTTGAGCTCCAAAACTGGAAAAATGGCCTGAGCTCACCACTCATGCCTTGGAGATTTTGTCATGCCTCGCAGTCAGCTTTCTCTCTGAATGTGTCTTCAGCGCTGCTGGTAGTGTGCTGACGGATAAGTGCACGCGGCTGTCCAGTGACAGGGTAGACAGACTAACTTTTTTTAAGATGAACAAATCATGGATCTGCAAGGACTTTTCCACCCCTGTATCAGCCTGGGAGACTAAACCTTTGTGTACTTTTCAATGTGCTGCATTAAAGGGAACCAACCACCCCAAATGACCCCCCCGGACTGTTAATATGTGTCCCTACACCCAGCACACACATTTGGGGCAATCGTTTTTGCTTTAATAAATCGTGACGACTGGGTGTTACCTAGCTTTGTCCACGTGCAGTGTTCGTGCTTGTCAGCTTCCTCACAGGCACGAACACTGCACGTGGACAAGCTAGGTAACACCCAGTCGTCACGATTTATTAAAGTTTATATTGCTATATCTTAGCTTCTACTAAACAGTTTTTTTTAGCAAAAACTATTGCCCCAAATGTGTGTGCTGGGTGTAGGGACACATATTAACAGGCAAGGGGGGTCATTTGGGGTGGTTGGTTCCCTTTAAACTTCCCATTTCAATATTTCAACTCTGGGGCAATTGAGGTCACTTAAGTGGTGGCTGTGCCTAATTTTTTTTAGAAAATGGAGACTCTTGTTTTGGTCTCCTTGCTGTTTGTTGCTTGACTTGAGTAAGGCTCTCTGAGCTCAATACTTTTCCCTGACACTTCTGCCCTTGTTTCTGAATATTCAACCTTTTTGTCCATCGAATTTGTGATTAAAAAATGTGCTGTATTCACATCCACCATATTTGGGTGGTTAAAAGCAGTGATTACTACATCCCCCTTAATGTTTGTGTAAACTGCTTTTGGCCATCTAACCAGTTTTTTCAAATGTGCTGTATAGACATGAACATTTTTTGGGCCCTTTAAAGCATAGTTTGGCCAATCTCCCTTGATCACTAAGTCTATAGAGGTCACTGATCTACTTGACTAGTTTTTCCTGTAATACTCCACAATACTTATAGTTGTCCCACCTGTGTGTGGCAGGGCATAACATTGATGGGAGCGCTTGCATGAGCTTTCAGTTTATCCGGTCCAGTAGGCCCAAACAGGTCACTGATCTACCTAATTTGTTTCTGTTACTTTAGCACCTGCCTCACGGACACAAATACTTTTACCCTTTCCAACACGCCTATTCAGCTTTCTTCACAACAGAGCTACACCAATGCCTGACACACTGCTACTAGCCAAAAAGGATTTACTGGGCTAAATGCAGTAAAAAAATGGATATTACAGACAGGCGGTGTAGCTTTCTTCACAACAGTGCTACACCAATGCCTGACACACTGCTACTAGTCAAAAAGGATTTACTGGGCTAGATTTGGACAGATGCTGTAAAAAAAAGCTTGCATGGCACTAGAACAGACCTGCCTGGCAAAAATGTCTTTTAAGCCCTCAAAAGGGCTGTTCTTGGAAGTAGTCCCTAAGCCTATCAACTATCTCTCTAACTTGCAATTGAATCGCTATCTAACTAGCTTTCTTTGTAGAGACCTGCCTGGCAAAAACTGCTTTTAAGCCCTCAAAAGGGCTGTTCTTGGAAGTAGTCCTTAAACCTATCAACTATCTTCCCTATCTAAGTTGCAATGGAATCACTATCTAACTAGCTTGGTCTGTATTTTACACACTAGCACCAGCAGCGGTGCTGTCTGACACTGAGCTGCAGCACTGAGAAAATTGCGAGGAGGGTAAAATGGTCGGGTCTTATATGGCAAGGACATGTGACATGCCAAGCCAATGACACCAACCCTTGTGTGCAAAAAGTACACTTTGCCCTATGCATGCTGATAGATAGGCTGACAGACCGGACCACCCACAGTAAGAGCGGCAAAGAAAAAAAAATGGAGATCTGCATTACCGTATATACTCATGTATAAGCCGAGTTTTTCAGCCCAAAATTTGGGCTGAAAAGTCTCCCCCTCGGCTTATACACGGGTCTATACGGTACACATGGTGTGGTGGCTGTGGTGGGGGCTGTGGAGGCTGGAGGAGGCGGGGGGAGGCTGCTGTATAAGCGGCCCCGTCACGTGGGGCCGCTCATTAAATATGCACTGCTTCCCCCTGTCAATCAGCGGCAGGGGGAAGCAGTGCATATAAGCCCCCAAATGCTGGCACTCGCCCCCCCTTGTAAGGGCCCCCCCCCGCTGCTTATATTACCATCCCGGTCTTCTGATCAGCGCCGGTCCTCGGTGCTCCGTCCTCGCTGCTCCGTCCTGCTACATCCGGAATCTCCGGCCGTCGCAGGCATATGACGTCATCGCGCGACGGCCGGAGATCCCGGATGTAGCAGGACGGGAGCAGTGAGGACGGAGCACCGAGGAGCGGCGCTGATCAGAAGTCCGGGATGGTAAGAGAAGCAGCGGGGGGGGGGGCCCTTGCAAGGGGGGGCGAGTGCCAGCATTTGGGGGCTGCTGGGTACCCCCAGGGGGCTGCTGGGTACCCCCTAGGGGCTGCTGTGTACCCCCTAGGGGCTGCTGGATACCCCCTGGGGGCTGCTGGGTACCCCCTGGGGGCTGCTGGGTACCCCCAGGGGGCTTCTGGATACCCCCTGGGAGCTGCTGGGTACCCCCAGGGGGCTGCTGGGTACCCCCAGGGGGCTGCTGCGTACCCCCTGGGGGCTGCTGGGTACCCCCAGGGGGCTGCTGTATATACCCCTGGGGGCCTGCTGAATACCCCTGGGGGCCTGCTTTATACCACTGGGGCTGCTGTATACTACCACTGGGGCTGTTATATACTACCACTGGGGCTGCTGTATACTACCACTGGGCTGCTATATACTACCACTGGGGCTGCTGTATACTACCACTGGGGCTGCTATATACTACCACTGGGGCTGCTGTATACTACCACTGGGGCTGCTATATACTACCACTGGGGCTGCTGGGGCTGCTGTATACTACCACTGGGGCTGCTGTATACTACCTCTGGGGCTGCTGTATACACCACTGGGGCTGCTGTATATACCTCTGGGGCTGTATATACCTCTGGGGCTGCTGTATACTACCACTGGGGCTGCTGTATATACCACTGGGGCTGCTGTATACTACCACTGGAGCTGCTGTATACTACCACTGGGGCTGCTGGGGCTGCTGTATACTACCACTGGGGCTGCTGTATACTACCACTGGGGCTGCTATATACTACCACTGGGGCTGCTGTATACTACCACTGGGGCTGCTATATACTACCACTGGGGCTGCTGTATACTACCACTGGGGCTGCTATATACTACCACTGGGGCTGCTGTATACTACCACTGGGGCTGCTGTATACTACCACTGGGGCTGCTGTATACTACCACTGGGGAGACCTGTATACCACTGGGGGGGGCCTGTATACCACACTGCTGGGGGCTGTATACCTGTGCTGGGGTCCACCCTCGGCTTATACACGAGTCAATAGGTTTTTCCAGATTTTTGGGGCAAAAGTAGGGGGGTCGGCTTATACACGGGTCGGCTTATACAAGAGTATATACGGTATTTCACCACAAACGTCTCCCCCCGTCCCCTTCCCGCCCACTACCGTATTCATTCCTAGACACTGAAACGCATAATAACGTTGAACAAAAGCATTACTGTGAAAAGTCAGTAACTCTTTTGGTCAACGAAGCGTTATTGAACATAACCTCGAATTACCGGATTTTTAGCAAATTGTTCGAATTTGTTGAATGACTGGAACATCGCCCAAAAAGAGGTCTAATTTGAAATTGGCGAACAATTCTAATCGAACATCGCTCATCTCTACTTAAGAAGTCTATCTGATTATTGGAGGATCCCTTTAGGTGGACTGCAGACAGGGATAGAAGAAACTGCTTGGCTCAGCGGAAGATTTGACTTGAGATTGACTTTAGGTTATCGAATCTCGTGCTCCCCTGATGACAGAGATGTGTCACCATAGTGATATTGTCTGAATAGGCAAGAACATGTGTGGCCCTGATCAGGCTGTGAGATGCCAGGAGGGCTTATTCTACTGACTTCAACTCCCTATAGTTGGATGACCGGGAGCTGACTGCCTGACTCCAGAGACCCTGGAGTGGGGTGTGAGATACTATGGCTCGCCAGCCTCTTTTGCTGGCATCTGTTGTCAGTGTGACAACAGACGTCTGGGACCAAGCAACACCCCTGCGGGGATTTTTGCCTTTTACCACCACAGGAGGGAAATTGCTACTTGACCTGATAGACAACATTTTTTGTTTAGAGTAGTAGGAAGCCTGTTCCAGTTTGTCAGTATGTCATCCTGAAGACTGCGGGAGTGAGCTTGGGCCCACAAAACTGATGGTATGCAGGATATCATGGAACCCAGGGCGGACATAGCTGTTTGAAGGGTAGGAGCCCTTTGTGTCTTCAGTGCTATGATTTTGGAGATCAGAGTCAACTGGTAATCTTCTGGGAGAAATGACACCTGTTTGGCTGAATCCAGCATCACCCCTAGGAACCTCCTTGTAGTGGAGGGTTGGCGTTGTGACTTCTTCATATTTGGGATCCAGACCAACGACTTGGAGAGTGTTTAGCTATGTTCTTATATGGCTCCTGAGAGTCTGGGCTGAAGGAGCACTGAGAAGGATATGATCCAAATATGGTACTAGGCAGATGCCTTGTGTTCTCAGGAAGGCAACTACTTCTGACATGATCTTTGAAAATACCCTTGGAGCCAATGAGATTCTGAAAGGGAGCACATTGAACTGATAGTGGTAGACAGTGTTGTTGTGGAAAACGGCAAATCTCAGGAATTTTCTGTGCAGATGGAAGTAAGCATCTTTTAGGTCTATTGTGACCATCTGGTAATGATGCCCTATTAATGGAACAGCAGATTTTATTGATCCATCTTGAACCTACGATACTTTACGTGTTGGTTCAGACACTTCAGATTGACGATAATACTACAGTAGCGTCTCCAGATGCTTTTTTGACCAAGAAGAGGTGGGAGTAATTGCCTACTCCCTGCTCTTCCCTCAGTACAGGGGAGATTACCCTTGAATGCAGCAGATCCTGTAGGTTGGTATACAGGAAATCATAGGCTCCCTGTGAAGGCAGGGCAGTGACCCAAAGACCCAGTGGGGGAGAGGACTCAAACTCTATGAGTAGTCCCTCTGAAATTGACCCGCTTCAGGACCATGGGGTACTCGAACCCGGGCGTTGATTTACTTGGGGATGTCACGGGGCCTGTTGCCCGGGCCTGTGGCCCTGGTGGTCGCTGAGAAAGGGAAAAAATAAAAAAAAGTGTTTGTGACGCCACCTATGGTTCCGGTAATGGTACCGGCGCTGCTTGCAGACCTCCGGGGAGATGATGATGCAGCTAGTTGGTGACGCTTCCCGTAGGAGGAGCGGGATCCCTGGGGCAGTTGAGAATAGGGATTTACACAGGGAAGCGGCTCTGCAGGTAAAGGCGCTGACAGTCTCTGATAAGGGCAGGATCAGGGGCCGCAATAACAGACACACACTCAATGCGACTTTGTTTCCGTAACTTTTACTGTTGATGTTGCAAGGTAACGTCTAGGGTACAGTCCAGGTGGTCGAGTGGCAGTTCAGGATTTCCACACCCGATGAGTTGTGAGGGGTCCTTGTTACTGTGTGTGTGTGCTCTAGTCCTGGCCTATCTGAAACCTGGCCCTGACCTCTCCTGTGTCCCTCACTTGTATAGCAGGCGATGAGAGCTCTGCAAATAGGCACCAATATTTCCACTGTGGCCCCTGGCTCTGTTGGTGGCTGTGCTACAAGTGCTGCGCTAGGAGAATGAAGTCTCCCTGGCCCTTCAGCCTTCTCTGCTGGGCTAACTGGACCCATGCAGACTCGGACTCCGGCGTATGAGTTACTTCTGTTGCTCCTCTGGGGTGAATCGGCCTGGTTCTTCTTCCCCCTTTCTGGTTCGCCTTGCCTCCGACCCTCACTCTTGGGTCCCTCACACTGGCTAGGCTCCCTCACTGGCATGGGCCTAGCGTGGCACCTTTCACCAGGATGTCTTTACAGTCCTCCCTGGAACTGCACTGCCTAACTCCGCCCCCGGGCCAGAATTTATAGAGGGCTTTGCCTGAAGTCGGCAAGTAGAGCTCCCCCTTCAGGTCTGGGATGGAAGGTGTTGAGTGTAAGTTTACCTGATGTGAAAATCCCTCCCTGCACCAGGTGTTCCTGTGGCATCTGAACCGTAGGGGTGCCACAAAATGACTTTGAGGAGCCACTGGCAACTGGTGATATTCTGCCATTGGGGTAAAAAGTTTGTGAGCCTCTCCCCCCACCAGGACAGAGTCACTCTCTGTCCTGTTATTGGGTAGGTACGAGTATGATCTTGCCCTTCGGATAGCTCCATCTACCTGGCTTTCCCTAGCTTTTAGCCTGGGAGGCCTGAGGCAGTGAGGAATGAAAATTGCGTTTTTTCGTAGATTTCTGCTCCTTAAGAGCCTTCTTTTTGTCTGTCGCCTTTTCTAATATGTCGAGAGCCGGTCCTAAGACCAACTCTCCCTTGAAAGGTATGAAGCAAAGCTTCATCTTAGATGTAGCGTCTCCACTCCACATTTTGAGCCACAAGGCACGTCTGGAGGAGTTGGATAAGATGAAGTTTTTGAAGCCATACAGACGGACTCTGCTAATGCATCGGCCAGGAAACTGGTAGCTTGCTTAAAGCGAACCTGTCACCTCCTCCAGGCATCTAAAGATAACATAGCCACCTTCTGCAGCACTAAGGCTGCATTCTGACAAGGTGTCTATAGCATTTATGCTCCCTTGATTCACTGAAATAAAGACTTATATAAAATCTGTTTCAAACCTGATCCAAGACCGGGAGGCGGGTTTTCAAGTGTCTGTCTCCCTCCTCTGTGGTGTCAGTCATCCCTGTCTGCTCTCTGTGTGCCACCTCCAGGGCCACCTCCCTGCATTACAGAGCTTTGTCAGCTCTGCTACAACATAGAGCTGCTGGTATAGGAGACCCCACAGTAGTAAATCTAGCAGGAGGACGAGCAGACATAGCACTGCCTACTACGTAGCAGCCCTTGGGCTGAGCAGTTTTCACTTTCAGTTTCTTGTACCCAGCAGCATTGCTCCTCAGCCCCTGATCTAAAGCACAAACTCAACTCTGCTGCACTGCTGACAGCTCAGCTCAAGGGCTGCTATGTAGCAGGCAGTGCTTTCTCTGCTCAGGGTCCTCCTGCAAGATTTACTACTGTGGAGTCTCCTATAATAGCAGCTCTGTGTTGTAGCAGAGCTGACAAAGCTCTGTAATGCAGGGAGATGGCCCTGGAGGAGGTGCACAGAGAGCAGAGAGGGATGACTGACACCATAGAGGAGGGAGACAGACACTTGAAAACCCGCCTCCCGGTCTTCGGTCTGGTTTGAAACAGATTTTATGTAAGTCTTTATTTCAGTGAATCAAGGGAGCATAAATGCTATAGACACCTTGTCAGAATGCAGCCTTAGTGCTGCAGAAGGTGGCTATGTTATCTTTAGATGCCTGGAGGGGGTGACAGGTTTCCTTTAAGCAAAGGAAGGGAGTCCAACAATTCTTCTCTAGGAGTTCCCTGAGAGATATGGTTCTCGAGTTGATCTAACCATCTAAGCAGAGATCTGGTGACACAGGTACTCTCGCCACCTGCACATCCACCTTCAGGATGTCCCATGTAAAAATGTTCTCGTCAAACGGAAATCTGTTTTTTAAATTAGTTTTAAGCCTCTTTTCTAAGGATTCCCATTCCTGTGTAATGAGGCTCTATATGTTTGCGAGGACAGGGAAGCCAACTTGTTTTACTGACTTTAGCCCCACAAACATTTAATCTTGGACAGTATGGAGGACCCTCTTCCAGGCCCATAGTTCTACGTATGGCACTAATGACCTCACCCATATCCTCAAAACAAAATAGGAATTTTTTTATATCCGCCCTTCTGGATGATGAGGAGTCATCCATTTTGTTAGAATCTGAATCATGAAGGTCTTCTGACCCTGAATCTGAGGGGTCTGTCTAAAGCTTCCTTTTCTTAGGGGAAGGAGGATCAGGTACAGGAGTTGTAGATGTTAGGGAGGACGGGATCTCCTGCTTCACCATGGAGAATAATTCATCCAATAGAAATGGTGTTCGGCCCTGACAACCTTGTGTGTGCACCCCTGACAGAGCTTCTTATCCCATATTGAGGGAAGCTTCTTGCAACAAATGGGACATTTGAGGATTTTCCCATAGACTTCTTATCAGCAGCCTTGTCTCCCTAAGGCGGCCGTCACACGGGACGATTTCTTGCCCGATATCGTTTAAGCGATCTCCTTTTTGATCGCTTAAGCGATATCGGGCAAGAAATCGTTGCATGTAATCAAGCGATTTAAGATGTTAAATCGCTTGATCGTGACATCGCTGATCTGAGGTCCGGTTCTCAGATCTAGCGATGAGCGATTTGACGATCTGTCTCATCGTGGTGTATAACACCACGATGAGCGATCTCCCAGCGCAGAGTCTATGCTGGGAGATGGTAACTATGGTACACGTCGGGTAACTAAGCGACGCGCGGCGCCTAGTTACCCGATGTGTACCTTAGTAACCAGCGATCTCGCTGGTCCACAGCGCTGGTGAGTCTGTCTGTGTGACATCTCACCAGCGATGTGAGCGATATTGTAAGCGATTGCGCGTGCACGTGATCGCTTACAATATCGCTATAGATATCTCAGCGTGTGACGGCCGCCTAAAATAGAGGATCAAGTTGCCATGAAATATGTTAGAAAGTGACCCACCTACACCACATATGGGGTATCAACATACTCAGGAGACATTGCTCAACAAGTTTTGGGGTCCATTTTCTCCTGTTGCCCTTTTGAAAATGAAAAAATTGAGGCTAAAAGAACATTTCTTTATAAAACCATACTTTTCATTTTCATGGGTCAACAGAATAAAATTCTGTGCAGCAGTTGGAGGTTCAAGGTGCTCACTATACATCTACATAAATTCCTTGGATGGTCTCGTTTTGAAAATGAAGTCACTTGTGGGATGTTTCTACTGTTTAGGCACATCAGGGGGTCTCCAAATGTGACATGGTGTCAGCTAATCATTCCAGCCATTCAAAAAGTCAAATGTTGCACCTGCCCTTTCGAGTCCTGCCGGGCACCCAAACAGTAGTTTTATGCCACATATGCAGTATTAGAGTACTCATAAGAAATTTAACAGCACATTGTATACTGCAATATCTCCTAATAACTTAGTGAAAATCAATATTTGAGGCTAAAGTCACATTTACGTTTGAAAAAGTTTGTTTTTTTTCTTCTGCATTGCCTTTGTTCCTGTGAAACACCTAAAGGGTTAATAAGCTTTTTGAATGTAGTTTTGTGTAGTTTGAGAGGTGCAGTGTTTAGAGTGGTGTCACTTTTGGGTGTTTTCTGTCACATAGGCCCCTCAAAGTCACTTCAAATGTGATGTGGTCCATAAAAAATCGTTTTGGAAATTTTGTTGGAAAATAAGAAATCACTGAAAAACTTTCAAACCTTCTAATTTCCTAACAAAACTTTTTTTCAAAAAAATTGTGTTGATGTAAACTAGACATGTGGCAAATGTTATTAGAGCGAACCTGTCACCCCCCCGGACATCAAAAGCTAAAATAGCCACCTTCTGCAGCACTAAGGCTGCATTCAGAGAAGGTGTCTATAGACTTTTGATGCCCTATATACAATGAAATATGCACTTAGATAAATGCTTACACTTAAGAAGACCGGTGATCGGGAGGCAGGGTTTCGTGCTCCTCTGACCCCCTCTTGTCAATCATTGTGCTCGCCTGCTGCTGCCTCCCTCACTGTCAAATGAACGCATGCCTCCGTTCTCCTGTATGACGCCGCGCATGCGCTGTGCGCCGGGTGTCCAGGAAGCGTCGGGCAGCGCGCACAGCGCATGCGCGGCGCCATTCAGGAGAACGGAGGCGCGCGTTCATTTTACAGTGAGGGGAGACAGCAACAGGCGAGCAAAATTTCAGTTTTTTTTCCCAAATAAACACAAAAAAAATATCTTAAATGTACCACAAACATGAAGTCCAATATGTCATGAAAAAACAATCTTGGAATCACTGGGTTCCGTTGAAGCGTTAAAGTGACTCTGGTCAGAATTGGAAAATTGGTCTAGTCATTAAGGTGAAGGGGTTAAAGCATTACTCCAGTGGTGCAATTAAAAAAATCAAATGCTATAGTGGTGCTTTAAAATCTGTTTTAACCAGTTCATGTTCAGTTTGGGCTTTATAATTACTATAACTTTATTGGCTAGTGGCGTGATTCATGCAAACATTTTGTGTAACCAACAGTTTAGTTTTTCAATTTCTAGGCATAAAATGGATTTGTCCCCAGATTTCACAATACAAACCGTGGTATTAAAGAGAATCTGTCAGTAGGATCAACTCTTCTAAGCTGTCTATGTTGACATGCAGGTCATAGGAAGCTGAATAAAATGACACCTTGATATCTGCAATATATTTTATTTTAGCGAAATCCATGTTTTTCTTATGAGTAAAGGAGCTGTTCCAGGAAATGGGGAGAACACTGATCTGAATAAATTCTACCTCAAGAACTTATAATAAATGTACGGACTGAGCAGGGTCTCCTTACCCAAACTCAACAGTCTCATATTTGATGATAAGGAAGTTGAGTTCAGGTCAGGAGACCCCTGGTCAGTCCGTACATTGTGGTCTACACTTGAGTCGTACAGCATAGTTGTGTGAAAATGGCCTAATTCTCACTATGCAAATGTTGTGCAGTTATCCACCCAGACTGTAAGAAATTAAACCTGATGCACCAAAGGGCACAACTAATTTTAGGAAAAGTCTCTTTGACATTATAACCATACATTTTCAAGCCCTACTATCAGTCGTTCATTGGTCTCCTAGTTGAATATTAGAAGTCAGCCATGTTTAAAACCTATAAAGTATAATACAGCGTCTAGTTATCTTATGTGTAATGGAATGTAAAATCCTGCAGTTCTGCTTCTTTACCCTCAGTTTGTAATAGCACATCTGAAAATGGAAAAGCTGAGTCACAGGACGTGAAGCTGAAATGATTGTAAAGGTGGAATTTGTAACCGTTGAAAACTAAAACAATGTCAGCATTGAGAGGAACAGTGAAAAAGGGGCTGAAAAAAGAGACACATCATTAAGGAATTTAGCACTTCCATGACCCAACGCCATCAAAAATAGGGAAAAGCGTCTTCATGCCTGCCGATATAGCCTAAAGAAAAGTCTAAGAGCAGCTGCACAATTGCCAAAGCTGCAAGTAACGGCAGTATTTACCCTTTACTATACGTAATTCATCCATACATTATTAATGGCTGAAGAGTATATCAGACATAAAGTGCTAGTCTAATATTTCTAATGAAAAAAAATGATAAGGTGGCATAAACCATTCCATTAAAAAAATCTTTCTTTCTGTTCCCTAAAAGGAAGGATGTAGGTGCTTGTAGGCGGCGTTAAAGACGACAGTCAATTTGCGCACAAGTGCACTTCAACAGGTTCAATGACACATTGATCAGCATGGACAAGGACAGCAGGGTGTGATGGGCAGTACACAAAAAAATCACAGCAGGTATACAATGAAACTGAGCCAGATGTGCAGATACACATGGAACAGTAACAGTACAGGAAACAGATAATTCCATCATTGATGCAATTAATCACAGGAAGACCTCCATGAAAATGAAATCTGGTAACATCCAACATGGATGCAGTTAATCACAGGAATGATAGAATAAATTGATGTAGCCTGTTATCTTCTAGCAGACCATTAGTTAATAGCAGTGATGCATACAAACTGGAACTTGTAGTAAGGAAATAGTTAGCTAAAGGTGTGAGGTTGCGACCAGCAATATTGTAAATGGCCGGTATGTATCGCACAGACGGAGATCTGCAGCAATGTGAAGCTGAAGTATTTGCTTGGAACTCGTAATCCTATGAGGTTTAGTAAATACCTACAGGGCCAGGTTTCGCCGGATAGTGAGAAAGTGATGGGTGTAACTGACCATCAACACACCTCCCATGGGTGTATCTCCTGCGTTATAGTGAGACTGCTATTGGATCACATTATCTGTGATGCCAGTCAGGTCCTGGAAGTCAACAGGCTTGCTAGCAGCACATGGAGAGGAGATCATGTGGTTGCAGAATGTGAGGGCTTTGAGGCTGGGAAGCTACCATCCTGCTGGAAACCTGGACTGATAGAAGTTAGTCTGAAGTTGATGACAGATTCTGATTGGTGGTCCAGTGAGGCAGCTGTCCAAGACATCTGGACTTTCAGGAGACAGTGTATGGAGCAGCCATTCACCTGGAAATGTAACCTCAAAGACAAGAGGTTTTATACTGCCTGTGGTCAAAGTCTGGGTATTGCGATACCTCCACTGGATTACTGTGGGAGCAGAGGTATCCAAAACCCTGTGGGCGGATCCCGCCTTTGAAATGGACTATAAATAATGTATGTTTCTGTGAAATGTGCAGGTGTACCCGCTGAAGAAAGGAACTGTACATTATACCTGCTTTTGTACGGCCTGAGGACGGCATATGTTTACTTTGCATAAAGCGGTTTAAGTGTATTATAATAAACAGAAATGGACTTGTTTAAACAGAAATAGGTGCAGTGTTTTTGAATTCTGCTGCCAAGTAAATGTACCCCAACACGTTCAGTGACCACTGCCTCATATAAGGTGTGAGAATGGGGCAGTGCAGCCTTGTCGCTAGGGGCAATGGTCCAGGAGCACAAGTGTGGATTCAAGCATCTTGTCGTGGATCGGGGGTCCTCCAAGATTCAAGTGAATTGCTGTGAAATGGCGGGCTCCCAAAGACTTGAACAGCTTGCTGTGGATTGGCGAGTCCACAAAGTTCTAGGTGGAGCTTTACAGAGCTGTTAAAGCATCTGGTGTGGATCAGTGTCCAGTGACAGCTGTGGAAGCTGAGCAGACATGAGTGGAGCAGTGCATTCAAATGGAATGGAGTGGTGGTTATGTGACCTGCGGCAAACAGCCCTGAGCAAAGATACACCTTCAGAGGAAATAGAAAAGCAAATAAAGATGGCCATGAAGGGGGCAGCAAATTCAAATGAAGCTGAAGAGCGGTTAAAGTGCTGATACAATCTCAGCAGCAAGCATTTGAAAAGCAGCAGCAGGAACAGTGGGAACTGTTGAAGTTTCTCGGTGGGGTGGTAATGGCCCAGGGCAACACCTGGGGCACTGAGGTACTGTGTGAATTGGTTCATGAGACTGTCATGGGAAGTCCATGGAATGTATCCAAAAAAGGGTGATTGCCCAAAAGGGGAAAAATCCCAAAAGGTGGGCAGAATCCCCAAAGTAGTAATTACCCAAAAGGAGGCAGAGTCCGGAAAAGAGGTGGCTGCCCAATTGGGGGCGGTGGCCCTAAAAGGGTCCTCCTTATTACTACATACTACTATATAGGAGTACCTTCCTTATCACTACATAAAGTCTATAAAGGAATACCTCCTTACACTACATACAGTCTATATAGGATTTCTTGCCATATTATATATACCCTCCTTAGCCCTACAGTCTGTATAGGAGTACCCTCCTTAGAACTACATAGTCTACACTACTGTTCAAAAGTTTGGGGCACTTAGAAATTTCCTTATTTTTGAAAGAAAAGCACATTTTTTTTTAATTAAGCAAACATTAAATTAATTAGAAATACACTCTATACATTGTTAATGTGGTAAATGACTATTCAAGCTGCAAACGTCTGTTTTTTAATGCAATATCTACATAGGTGTATAGAGGCCCATTTCCAACAACCACCACTCCAGTGTTTTAATGATACATTGTGTTTGCTAACTGTGTAAGAAGGCTAATGGATGTTTAGAAAACCCTTGTACAAGTACTGTATGTTAGCACAGCTGAAAACGGTTTGGCTGATTAGAGAAGCTATAAAACTGACCTTCCTCTTTGAGCTAGTTGATAATGTGGAGCATTACATTTGTTTGTTCTATGAAACTCTCAAAATGGCCAGAAAAAGAGAACTTTCATGTGAAACTCAACAGTCTATTCTTGTTCTTAGAAATGAAGGCTATTCCATGTGAGAAATTGCCAACAAACTGAAGATTTCCTACAACAGTGTGTACTACTCCCTTCAGAGGAGAGCACAAACAGGCTCTAACTGAGCAACAATACAAGTACATTAGAGTCTCTAGTTTGAAAAATTGACGCCTCACAGCTCCTCAACTGGCAGCTTCATTAAATAGTAGCCGCAAAACGCCAGTGTCAACGTCTACAGTAAAGAGGAGACTCCAGGATGCTGGCCTTCAGGGCAGAGTGGCAAAGAAAAAGCCCTATCTGACACTGGCTAATAAAAGGAAAAGATTGATATGGGCAAAAGAACACAGACATTGGACAAAGGAAGATTGGAAAACAGTGTTATGGACAGACGATTCAAAGTTTGAGGTGTTTGGATCACAGAGAAGAACATTTGTGAGACAGAGAACAACTGAAGAGAAAATTATTATTTCAAATGAAAATCATTATTTCTAACCTTGACAATGTCTGGACTATATTTTCTATTCATTTTGCAACTCATTTGATAAATAAAAGTATGAGTTTTCATGGCAAACACAAAATTGTCTGGGTGATCCCAAACTTTTGAACAGTAGTATATATAGGAGTACCCTCCTTAGCACTGCATAAAGTCTATATAGGAGTATCCTTCTTAGCACTACAAAATTTATATGAGTACCCCCCTCAGCACTACATACAGTCTATAAAGGAGTACCCTCCATGGCACTACATACAGTCTATATCGGAGTACCCTCCTTATCACTACATAAGTCTATATAGGAGTACCCTCCTTAGCACTACATACAGTCTATATAGGAGTACCCTCATTAGCACTACAAACAGTCTATATCGGAGTACCCTCCTTAGGCCGGCTTCACACTGGTTTTTTTCAAAACGGATACACTCGGATCCAAAATCGGATCCCATATATCCCCATGGAGCTCAGATCGCATGTGTGCCTTTTGCCATCCGATTTTGGCACCATCCGATCCTGTCCGATTTAAGCAAGGACACAAAATCGTAGCCTGCTGCGATTTTGTGTCCGACAAGCACAGCATCGGATCCGAGCCCCGATCACATGGAAGCCTATGGACATTGGATCCGATGTCGGCTCCGTGGTCCCTGTCCTCCCTGCATCTTCCTCCCCTCCACTTCTCTATCCTGTCCCCCGCTATTCTATGCTGTCCCCCCACTATTCTAACCTCTTCCCTGTCTTATTCCCTATCCTTTTCCCTATTCTATTCCCTCTGTTTGTTAAAAAAATAAAGAAAATCCCTCCATGAGGATACATTACCTTACGGCGCCTCCAGGGACTGTCACCATCTGTGCAGAAGGGCCTGTGGTGATGTCAGAGAGCCATTCAGCTGACGTGTCAGGTGACCGGCTCTGTGACATCATCACAGGTCCTTCAGCCACCAGATGGTGACTGTCGCATGAAGCCGTCGGAAGGTAATGTATCCTCATGGAGGGATTTTTTTTTATTTTTTACATACTGGAAGAGGAGAGGACAGGGGGGAGGAAAGGGGGGGAGGATAGAGGAAAGGGAGAGCAGAGATAGAAGAGGGACAGACAGGGACAGATAGAGAAGCAGAAGTGTACTTGTAATTGAAATAGCTTGTATATCAAAACAAATTTTCTATTAAGAAAAAAATTAAAACACAGATGATTCGTTCCCCAGACTAAAAATATTGAGGGGGCGTGGCCTGTAGCCAGATGTGAAAGACTCAAATCCTAGAGCTCCTGTGCCCACAGACAAGCTAGTGAGACTTTTTGCCTTTTTAAAGGCAAATTGTCTCATCAAAGCGACAAGACCAGTAAGAATAAAATATTGGGCTTCATTTGAGCCATTTTGAGTCAAAATTGGTGAACATTTCATCTCAGAACACCGTCTAAGGATATGGCCTTCCAAGGGAGTGGTGGAGGCGCCATTTTGGAATAACTGATTGCATCATACTAATAAGCGCCTATCCCTTGTCAAGCTGATGAGAATATCTGTTCAAGCTACATTTTAATAAATTAACATTGGATTTCATCTTTATTCAGTCAGAAAAGCCTGATTTATCACCATACTATATTATAAACTAGTTCTGCGCTTCTTCTTTTATACAGCCACTGTCATGTGTGACACATATACCCAAAATCATCTGTGTTGCCTCACCTGAGGTACACTGATGACATATGAAACTGACCACTATGTCATACAAAATTAGATTTTATTTATAATTTCATAGATTTACATTTATTCAGGTACCAATTACAAGCAATTAGAATAAAAATATTACATAAAAAATATTATTATACAGGTGCACTCTGCAAATAACATATATTGCTTATGGACTTCCTCTGATTATATATACACATATAGATTTTATACAAAATCTATGATCACTAGCACTCCTTGTATGTGAGATACTTTCTGGTATAAAACAGTATTATACAATGCCATTCAACCCTAAGGGTATGTGCCCACATAGTGGTTTAACGTCGGTTTAGCAGCGAAAACCGCCGGCGGTTATAGCATAGGTTTTATTTAAATTTATGTAAATCCTAAGCAGCATTAGGACTTACAAGTAACCCTATGTAATTTAGAAAACGCTGTGCACACATAGTGGGTTTATGTGAGCGGATCTGCCAGAGGTTGAGCGGTTTCCTAGCAGTTTAGCAGCATACAGCATGTCAATTCTTCTCAGCGTTTTTTGATCGGTTCCATGAACAAAATCCTCCATAGAAAACCGCCGGAAAAAACGCTGGAAAACGCTGTGCACACGCTGAAAAAACAGCTGGGAAACAGCTGGAGACTTCAGAGCTCAGAACTCTAGGCTCCTGCAAATTTTCACCGGTTTACTGACGGTTTGAACGTCACTAAACCACTATGTGGGCACGCACCCTTAGAATATTTCAACTACGCATTCCTTACCAAGGTGCTTCTAGGTGTTAAGACAGCACTATTCAATACCATTTACCCCTAGTGATCCTTGCACTATATGTTCATTACAGGTGAGGTGCTCTCTTGTCTATAACAGCATTACACAGCATTATACAGGAGCTTTTCGTACTATAGCCGCCCCCTCCAGTGCTTTATATAGTTGAATGCTGCCTTTCTTACCTCAAACCTGTGCAGTAACGTCCAATTGTGTTTGCAGAGTGCCACCATCCGCATCGGTTGTGCAAACACAATTGGACGTTACTGCACAGGTTAGAGGTAAGAAAGGCAGCATTCAACTATATAAAGCACTGGAGGAGGAGGCTATAGTACGAGTGGGTTTCGTCCTCCAGGCCTCCTGGTCAGTGTTGGCCCAGTCTGTCCTCCCTGGACTTGCAGCTCTCCCTGTATCGGCCAGATTTGATGGCCAGACTGTGGGCACTGAGTCTATATTGGCTCAGGATCTTGCGGTCTCTGGGGTCTGGGACTTTATCCAGATATGGGGCCAGTCTGTAGTCTCTCTGTAGACTCCGGTACATGGTCAGTTTCTTTGAGATGTTTATATCGGTCTTCCAGTCACTGACATACCTCTCCTGGCCATCGTCTACTATCTTCCTGATTTCGGCTTTTGTCAGGTTGTTGTATTTGATATTCTGGTCAAGTTGGGTTTGGGTGAGCTGTTACGGGGGTCCTGGTTTTTTGGTTTCACCTACATGTATAAGGAAGGGCTTTATGGTGATGGGAGCTTGCATATTTCAAACTTTTTTAACAAATAAAAAACTGACCGGCGGCCACCGGGAGATCAGCTAAAGCTGCCGCAGCTCTCCCGCCGGTGTCAGCGGGGAGAAACAGCTGATCTGACAGCTATTTAAATCTCCCGCGCTGACACCGAATAGGTGAGGTCGGCGTGGGAGATTTGAATCACCGATCAACTGTTTCATATCTCCTGCACCGATATCACCTTATTCGGTGTCAGCGCGGGAGATTTAAACAGCTGTCAGATCAGTTGTTTCTCCCCGCTGACACCGGCGGGAGATCAGCTATGCGGGAGGAGATCTCTGCCGCTGATCTCCTCCTCCTGGCCGTCCCCAGAGACAGCTGATTGGCTGCCCGGGCACCATACTAATGTGAACGCATGCGGAGATTCTCCGCTGCGTTCACATAAGTATGTGCTGCGTTTGCGTCTGCATGCCCTGCGCATGCAGACACAAACGCAAGTGTGAAGCCAGCCTTAGCACTACATACAGTCTATATAGGAGTACCCCCCTTAGCACTACATACAGTCTCTATAGAAGTACCATGCTTAGCACTACACAGTCTATATAGGAGTACCCTCCTTAGCACTACAGTCTCTATAAGAGTACCTTGCTTAGCACTACACAATCTATACAGGAGTACCCTGCTTAGCACTATATACAGTCTATATAGGAGTACCCCCCTTAGCACTACATACAGTCTATACAGGAGTACTCTGCTTAGCACTACATACAGTCTCTATAGGAGTACCATGCTTAGCACTACATACAGTCTCTATAAGAGTACCCTGCTTAGCACTACACAGTCTATATAGGAGTACCCTACTTAGCACTACATAGTCTCTATAGGAGTACCCTCCTTAGTTCTAAATACAGTCACTATAGGAGTACCCTGCTTAGCACTACAGTCTATATAGGAGTACCCTCATCACTACATACAGTCTCTAGAGTACCCTACTTAGCACTACATACAGTCTCTATAGAAGTATCCTACTTAGCACTACAGTCTATATAGGAGTACCCTCCTTATCACTACATACAGTCTCTATAGGAGTACCCTATTTAGCACTACAGGCTATATAGGAGTACCCTCCTTATCACTACATACAGTCTATATGAGTACCCTCCTTAGCACTACAGTCTATATAGGAGTACCCTCCTTAGTACTAGGCTCTATAGGAGTACTCTCCTTAGCACTACATAGTCTCTATAGGAGTACCCGGTTTAGCACTACATACAGTCTATATAGGAATACCCTACTTAGCACTACATAGTCTCTATAGGAGTACCCTCCTTAGTACTACATACAGTCTCTATAGGAGTACCCTGCTTAGCACTACACAGTCTATATAGGAGTACCCTCCTTATCACTACATAGTCTATATAGGAGTACCCTACTTAGCACTACAATCTATATAGGAGTACCCTCATCACTACATAGTCTATATAGGAGTACCCTTCTTAGCACTACATACAGTCTCTATAGGAGTACCCTACTTAGCACTACATACAGTCACTATAAGAGTACAATATTATTATTATTTATAGAGCACCATTCATTCCATGGTGCTGTACATTTAAACAATAAATGTTTATTGAACAAAGTTTTCATACAAATCAAACAAGACATCAGTAATATACTATAAGGAGTCCATGTATAAAACAAGGGTCAAGAGGGGGAGGGGAAGGGGAGAGGAGGTAAAAAGGGGGGGGGGAAAGGAAAGTCCCCCAGGGGGAATCACAAATTCACATTTGACACTTTCTGAGATAAGGCTATGAACATATAAAGCATTCAGACAGTTCCTGAACTCTGGATCTGTTTCTGGGCTTATACTTAAGTCTAAACTCACATTCACACTAAAATTAAACTTAAGGTACCGAGTCTACACCATGGCTGCAACATGTTCCATAGTACACCTTACATACGGTATTAAGAAGGGATCGGTGTAGCAAGAGGATGAGAAGCCCATATGTGCTATGCATCCAAAGTCTGTTTTCTAGTTGGCAGGTTTTGCGCCAGGTAATATTCATGAGCAAAAATAGAGTTTACCCTGTTCACCACTTCCGATAAATTAGGTGGGGTCTGCGCCTTCCAGTAGGATGCAAAGGCCAGCCTGGCAGCCACCAGGATATAAGTCAGGGTCCTCCACATAATGGGGGGATATAACTCCAGGCCAATATGTAGGAGTGCCAATTGTGGCAAAAGAGGGATCATAAAACCTGTGACCGACTGGATCAGGCGCTTGACCAGAAACCAAAAGGGGGTGACTCTCTGGCAGGACCACCACATGTGGGCAAGATTACCCTTCTGTCCACATAGTCTCCAGCACAAAGGGGAGGCATGTCTCCCAAATCTGGCCAAACGGGCTGGCGGAAGGTACCAGCGAAAATGTAATTTCTTTAAGTTCTCTAGATGGTTGATACACCTAGTAAGTTTAGCCATGCGTTGGGACGCTTTCTCCCAGTTCTCTCCGTAGTAAACTGGAGGTTCTCCTCCTATTTCTGCATGTAAATCAATTTCTCCGGATCGCCCCTGGCCAGGAGAGCCTTATATATATCCGGGATAAACCCTTCAGATCTGATGGGGTGGACAGAAGGAAGCCCAGGAAGGCAGAAGGAGATTGTCTCCCCGTCAACCAGTCTCTAGCCTCAGTGGCCATGAAATGTCTCAGTTGGAGGTATTGTAGGAACAAGGTTCGTAAGGATGGGTCACATTCCGTCAATGTGTCAAATGACACCAAGTCTCTTTCCGTCATTAAGTCTGCTAGTGTGTGAATTCCCGCCACTTCCCATTTAGGAATCTCTAAAAAGGGTAAATGTAGGCGAAGTGCATTCAGAGAAATGTCAGAGGCCGGTAATCTAGTCCAGGATTTTGGTAGACCCCTCCAGTGGAGAAGCAGGGTACGTGTCGTGTCTAGTTTAAATTTCCTTTTTAGTTTGGTCAAGGATTCTGCCTCGAGAATAGTCCGAAGTCCCTGGAGTCCGACCCCGTCAACAAAACTCTCAATCTGCATCCAACCCAGGTCTCCAGCAGATATCCAGAACCTCTTTGCTTCCTCTAATATGACTGCCCCATGATAAGACTTTAAGTCTGGGACCCCCATCCCTCTTTTATTCATGTGAAGTGACATAACTCTTTTGGGGACCCTCGTTTTTTTGTCAGCCTATACGTATCTATTAGTCATGGACTGCAGTTTGTTCATTAACTTGCCAGGTATAGCAACAGGCATACAGGGAAACAGTAGAGAATCTTTGGTAAAAGCATCATCTTAAACGCCTGCGTTCTCGCCATCCATGTCAAGGCATGTAGGGGGTGTTTACTCATGCCATCCGACAAAGCTTTCACCAGGACCTCAACATTAGCTTGTACTATCTGAGGAGTGGGGCCTAGAATGATGCCTAAATATGTTATGCCACCCGGGCACCATTGAAAGGGGATCCTTTCTGATAAGCTGGAAGACAGAGACAACGGGACACCTATTGGTAGTACCATAGATTTTGAAGCGTTTAGCTTATACAGGGACACTCGTGCAAATTTAGTGAGACCGACATAGTCGCAGGGAGAGAAATTTCAAGGTTCGTGCAAGCAATTATGATATCGTCTGCGTACAGGCCCATTTTATGGTCCAGTTCTCCAACCGCGATTCCCGATATCAGCGGGTCAGCCTGGAACAGGGCCGCAAGAGGTTCTACCACCAAGGCGAAGATTACCGGTGAAAGCGGGCAACCCGGCCTCGTGCCATTGGTAATTTGGAAGCTTCTGGACAGGAACCCGGAGGTGAGGACTCTGGCATTCGGGCGGGAGTAAAGGCTAAGGATTGCCGACACAATCGGCCCCTCAAAGCCAAACTTCCCTAAGACAGCCCGAAGGTATCCCCAGTGCACCCTATCAAAGGCCTTTTCAGCATCAAGCGACAGGAATGCACTGGGGACCCCCCTAAGCTCTGCCACTTTTACCAGGTCCACCATCCTCCTGTTGCCATCCTTAGCCTGCCTCCCCAACACGAAGCCCACTTGATCCGGGTGAATTAAGGAAGGTAGAACTCGAGCAAGTCTGGACGCCAGTAATTTTGAGAATATCTTCAGGTCGCAATTTAGCAGAGAAATAGGCCTGTAGCTAGCAGGAGAATCATGTGGTTTGCCCGGTTTAGGTATGGTGGTGATGGTCGCCTCCAAGGCAGCGGGTGAGATGGCTCCCTTCGCCTGCCACAAGTTGAATACTCGTAAAAGATACGGGGACAGCTCGGCTGCAAAGGTATGTATGTATGTAGTATGTATTGGAAAAGCCATCTGGGCCCGGGGCCGAGGAGGGTTTAGTGGAGGAAATAATTTTGGCGATTTCTTGTGTCGACATGGGCATATTTAGTTCTGACAGTTGGTCTTTAGTCAGTGACGGGATTGACAGGGTCTCAAGAAAGGCATTAACCTCGTCCATGTCAGGACTGGGGCTGTCTCTCTACAGTCTCTCAGGTTGTACAGGGATTCGTAAAACACCGCAAACATCTCCGCTATCTCCTCTGGGCTCCTCACTACCCTGCCATCCACAGTATTCATAGAGTCAATCATTGTCATAGCAGATCATTTTTTTAGTCTCCTGGCCAGGAGCGCCCCAGCTCTGTCTCTAGCTGCATAGTGTGACGTCTTAACTGTTCTCAAATGCTTCTCATATCATGGAGCATCAGGGCTCTCAGCTGATTTCTGAGCAGGAAGATCTGAGCGGAGTTATTTGACCTCGGGTTTGATTTATTTAGGTCTTCCAGGACCTGTAATTGAGTCAGCAAGTCCTCTCGAGTTTTTTCACGGGACCTTTTCAGTTGAGAGGCTTTCTGTATCAGCGTGCCCCTTATGACGGCCTTGTGGGATTCCCATAGAACATCGTCCGCTACATCTCCCGTGTCATTGAGGGCAAAAAAGTCTGACAGTCCCTTACCGATCGCCCCAACCACAGCCTGATCTGACAGCAAATTGGCATTAAGTCGCCATGTACGCGGAGGGGGATTCCTCCCGTCAGGGCAACCTCCAACGACAACGGCGCATGATCCGACAAAGTGATCAGACCCATTTCCGCACAGGCACAGGCCACAAGAGTGTTATCATCGACCAAAAAGAGTAGGACCTGTGCCTGTGGCAAAAGAACGAAAAGTCTTTCTCTGATGCATGGAGGGAGCGCCAGATGTCGTGGAGGTGAAATTCCCTAATCAGGGGGCCCAGCTCCTTGCCCTTCCCACGGACGGGGCAGTACTATCCATGAGTCTGCTGGGGACCAGGTTGAAGTCTCCACAGACAATCACCTTGCCAACTGCCACCTGCTTCAGACGTTCAAACCAGGACCTAAGGAATTTAATTTGCCCAATATTTGGTGTGTAGACATTTAGTGATGTGTAAACTGACCCTGCGATCTTACATATCACAATAAGAGCACGACCCATAGGGTCAGGGATAACCTGAACCATTTGAAATTGAACAGAGTTTCTAATGAAGATTCCCACCCCTGCTTCTTCTTGTCAGGGTGGTTCGCAAAAAACAAATGGGGAAAAAGTCGGTGGCTCAGTCTGACATTATCCGCTGCTAGGAGGTGGGACTACTGGACGCATAGGATATCCGCTTTAGAGCGGAGGGCCTCTCTCCAGAGGTAGGAGCATTTGATAGGGGAATTCAACCCCTTCACATTAAGTGAAACAAATCTCATAGTCACCTAGTTTTGTTTCCACAATTCACAGTGCCAGTATGATGGAATCAATGTGGAAGAGGACCCCCAGGGGGTGGGAGAGGGACAGGGAAAGAGAGGAAGATAGGCGGATAGGGGGACAAGGAAAAGAACAATATATATGGGGATAGAAGACGAAAACAAAAACACTGAACACAAATGTAAACTTATTTCAAGGCAAATTGCCAAGATGCTGGGGAGAAAAGGGGGACTAGACCACCCCACCTCAATGGATTTAAGGCAGAACGGTCCCTCTGCAGGAGCTAAGGTCTAATACGACTTCCAAGGAGGTCTCAGAGCCTCCTGCTATTCAAGAGATCAGTCACAACCAGCCCTGTATGTTCATAATAAGTTCACGGCCCTTCAGACCTCTCCATCTGTTGTCTCCGGGCCACGCATCTCCAGCGGGGCTCTTTTTGTTGGGGTCGCTGTTGCAGTCTTGGGGAAGTTTTAGTCTTGGAAGGCTTTTCTCATTTTAGAAGGGGAATTAAAGTATTGTCTCGAACCTCTGTAGCGAAATATCACTGACACAGGGGAACCCCAAATGTATGAGATCCCCTTGTCTCTCAGAATGGCACAGTAGGGGGCAAAGTCTCGTCTTCTGGCCAGGGTTCCGGGGGACAAATCTGGGAACACAGAGACTGCCCTGAAGGGGGTAGGGAGCTCCGGATGATTTCTCATTGCGGCCAGAAGCTTTTCCAGCGGTTTTGTAGAGGAGAAACAGACTAAAATGTCTCTTGGGACATGTTCAGTCTTGCAGGTTTAGGTAGCCGAAAAAGTTTATCAATTTTCCTTTCTGTGGCAGGCATATCAGGGAGAGTTACCTCCATAAAGGTTGTTACCGTGGCCATGAGGTCTTCCTCCTCTCCCCCCTCCGCAACTCCTCTCAATTTCACATTGTTAATACGATGTTTGTCCTCTAAATCACTGACAGCCGCCTGTAACTGCCTGACCTCTGAATCCACCTCTGCAAAGTCATCTGCGAGGCTGTTATGGGCCGCAGCAAAGTCCACCATTTTATGTTCTATGTGTCCTGTTCTTTCACTTATGGCTGTTAGATCTGCTCTTAGATCAGCAATCATGCCCCTCATATCGTCCTGCAGGGACCTGCGGAGGGATTCCAGGAAGCATCTCAGACATCCCTTTGTCCAGGGGCGTATCTAGGGGGGTGCAGCCTGACTTTTTGCACCGGGCGCCGCTCAGTGGGGGGCGCCGGTGCCATCATCAGGTGACCAGGCATCCGGCGCTGGCACTGCAGCGCCGCTGCCAGAACTAATCTCCTCCTCGCCGCATATTAGCACGGGCGGCCGTGGAGAAGTGCGTGCACACACAAGCCCTGCTGCTGGTCCGCCCCCTGGCAGTTACCACCCCCCCCGGCTGACGTCACCCGGCACCGCACAGTGGGACAGAGAGGACTGGAGAAGAAGAGCCTAAACAGGCGAGAGGGGAGGGGGGGTGGTGGCTGACCCGGCTGGGAGTTATGAGGTGTATATATGTATACATCAGGCGCAGGCACACACTATGAGGTATAATATTATACCTCATGGTGTGTGCCTGCCTGGTGATGTATACATATATACACCTCATAGTGTGTGCCCAATATATAAGATATATACACCCATAGTGGTGCCTGATGTATACATAGATATACCTCAGGTATATATATGTATACATCAGGCACACACTATGGGGTGTATATATACTGTATATATATTAGGCACACACTATGAGGTGTATATACTGTATATATGACACACTGTATATATAATGTGTATATATATATAGGACTGCACACAGAGCACAGCTGTATATAGAGGACAGGCTGCACACACAGCACAGCTGTATATAGATGACAGTCATCTATATACAGCTGTGCTCTGTGTGTGCAGCCTGTCCTCTATATACAGCTGTGCTCTGTGTATTATGTGTTTCACTGCTTAGTGTCCCCCCCTTCTCCAGGGCCAGCAGGGCTCCGGAAATAGTCTGTGGTCACCACCTGCAGAACCGCTACTTTGATGGGGCCGTTACACGGGATGACATCGCCGGATTTATCACCGGGGGGGGGGGGGGGGCGCCAAAATTAAATCCTTGCCCCGGGTGCCAGAAAACCTAGTTACACCTCTGCCTTTGTCACTGGAGCCTCATCATCCTCTCTGGCTCCTGGCCTTCTCCTCCATGCTGAGAGCGAGGAGAGCAGTGAGGTGTTGATGATCCCGCCCCCTGTGCCATGCTGGAAGCAGCAGATCTCAGTGTCCTTCCTACCCCAAAGAAGTCTCTCACCGAGTGCTCGGTATCTCTGCATCTGGAGCCGCCTTTAGACATCTCAGTCTGCTCCTGAGGTAATCCGATCTCACCCCAGCAGGTTTAGGAGGTCTTAGTGGCTGTTATGTGCCGTTATTAGGGCTTGGTGTGCAGAGCTCCTCACTAAGCGTCCTGCTCCATCAGATGCAGGACACGCCCCCCCCATGGTGCTGTACATGAGAAAGGGTTGTATACAGACAAGTTACAAATATAATGAACAAAGTGACAGACAGATACAGAGGGGAGAGAGGACCCTACCCTTGCGGGCTTACATTCTACAGGGCGATGGGGAGGGAGACAGTAGGTTGGGTCTGCTCGGGTGGTGCTGTATTGCCAGGTCCGGTGGTGGTGGAGCGCAGGGTTCAGTGGTGTTGAGGCGGCACTTTGGTCATTACAGGTTGTAGGCTGTTCTGAAGAGATGGGTTTTCAGGTTCCGCTTAAAGGTTCTGAGTGTAGGGGACAGTCGGACGTGATAGGGTGCGGAGTTCCAGAGGATGGGGATGCTCGGGCAAAGTCTTGCAGGCGGTTAGATGAGGAACGTACAAGTGTGGAAGAAACTAGGAAGTCTTGGGAGGATCGAAGATTACGAGTTGGATGATATCGGGAGATTAGTTCAGAGATATATGGGGGGAC
The DNA here is from genome assembly GCA_033576535.1 of Allobates femoralis. NCBI lineage: Eukaryota > Metazoa > Chordata > Amphibia > Anura > Aromobatidae > Allobates > Allobates femoralis. Next base: position 394,565,819 of record JARQOC010000005.1, read on the forward strand.
AGATTGTGGATGGCTTTGTAAGTCAATGTTAGTCAATTAAATTGGATATGCTGGTGAATTGGGAGCCAGTGGAGGGATTTGCAGAGGGGAGATGTGGAGGAATAGCGAGGAGAAAGGTGGATTAGTCGGGCGCAGAGTTAAGGACAGATCGAAGTGGTGCAAGAGTGTTATCAGGAAGGCCACAGAGTAGGAGGTTGCAGTAGTCAAGGTGGGAGATGATGAGGGCATGCATGAGTAGTTTAGCAGAGTGGGAGTTGAGGAAGGGACAGATTCTGGCAATGTTTTTGAGCTGGAGACAGCAGGAGGTGGAAGGCTTGGATGTGCGGTTTGAAGGACAATGCAGAGTCAAGTGTTACTCCGAGGCAGCGGACTTCAGGTACAGGGCAAAGTGTGATGTCATTTATTGTGATAGATAAGTCTGTCAAGGAAGGTGTGTGAGATGGAGGAAAGGGGATGAGTTCAATTTTGTCTACATTGAGTTTTAGGAAGCGGGAGGAGAAGGAGGAGGATATGGCTGATAGACACTCCGGGTTTCTGGACAGCAGAGAGGTGACATCTGGGCCAGAGAAGTAGATCTGAGTGTCATCAGCGTACAGGAGATACTGGAAACCATGGGACTTTATGAGTTGTCCGAGTATAGATGGAGAAAAGGAGAGGCCCCAGAACAGAGCCTTGAGGGACCCCAACAGAGAGGGGATGGGGTGAGGAGGTTGTGTGGGAGTGGGAGACACTAAATGTGCGGTTGGAAAGATAGGAGGAGATCCAGGAGAGGGCAAGGTCAGTGATACCAATGGAAGAAAGGATCTGTAATAAGAGGCAGTGGTCGACTGTGTTGAATGCAGAGGACAGGTCTAAAAGGAGGAGGACGAAGAACTGTCTGTTAGCTTTGGCCGTGAGCAAGTTGTTAGTAATTTTGGTCAGGGCAGTTCAGTAGAGTGGTGAGGGCAGAAGCCAGATTGAAGGTCGTCGAAGAGAGAGTTGTATGAGAGGTGGGATGAGAGTACAGTGTGGACATGCTTTTCGAGAAGTTTGGAAGCGAACGGGAGCAGAGATATGGGCCGGTAGCTGGATGTAGAAGCGGGGTCGAGGGATGGCTTCTTTAAGATAGGTGTAATTGTTGCATGTTTGAAAGCAGAAGGAAAGGTACCAGAAATTAGTGATAGGTTGAAGAGGTGGGATTAGGGGTGGGATAAGTTTTGTGGTGAGGTTGGGAAGGAGATGGGATGGGATAGGGTCCAGTGCACAAGTGGTGAGGTGCGATCTGGAGAGGAGGTGTGCAAGTTCTCCTTCAGTGATGGTTGGGAGGAGGGTTAGTGGGGGAGAGGATTGATCCGGTATACATGGGGGTTGCGGTGGTTGGGTAGCAAAGACTTGTCTGATCTGGTCGATCTTGTTGGTGAAGTATGTTGCAAAGTCTTCTGCAGAGATACGAGAAGTAGGAGGGGGCAGTGGGGGGCGGAGGAGGGAGTTAAGTGTGTTGAATAACTGCCTGGGCTTGTGGGACAAAGAGGATATGAGGGTAATGAAGTAGTTTTGTTTAGTGGTGGTGAGTGCTGACTTGAATGTGATAATTGCTTCTTTGAATGCTGTGTAGTCTTCTTGTGAGTGTGTTTTCTTCCAGGGCCGCTCTGCAACCCTAGCCGCTCGCCGCAGATTTTTAGTGGAGTCTGTGTGCCAGGGTTGTCTGTTGATTCATCGTGTTTTGCCATGAGTGACAGGGGCAACTGCATCAATAGCTGATGTGAGTGTTGAGTTATAGAAAGCTGTGGCATTATCTGTGTCATGGAGTGAGGATATGGATGATAGTGGTAAAATGGTGTTTGAGAGTGTGTGTGTCAAGATGTGTGAGGTTTCTGCGAGGGTGTGGGAGTTGGGGGACATGGGTGGCAGATGAGGAGGCCGAGGATGAGAAGGTAAGTAGATGGTTTTCAGAGAGGGGGAGAGGGGAGGTTGTGGGTTTAGTTAGGGAGCAGAGGCGGGTGAAGATGAGGTCTAGTGTGTGTCCATCTGTGTGGGTGGCTGTGGAGGACCATTGAGAGAGGCCAAAGGATGAGGCAAGTGAGAGGAGTTTGGAGGCTATTGACTGGTGGGTGTCAATGGGGATGTTGAAGTCACCCATTATGATGGTGGGGATGTCAGCAGATAGAAAGTATAGGAGCCAGATGGAGAATTGGTCAAAGAAGGTAGTGGTGGAACCTGGTGGTCGATAAATGACAGCCACTTGTACAGTAGGTTGGAAGGAGAATATATACGAACAGAGTGCACTTCAAAAGATGAGAGTATAAGGGAGGGAGGAAGAGGAATTGGTTGAAGATGCAGTTGCTACAGAGGAGAAGACCCACTCCTCCGCCGTGTTTGTTGCCAGTGCGAGGTGTGTGGGAGAAGTGAAGTCCACCGTAACAAAGCGCAGCAGGGGAGGCTGTGTCGGAGGGTGTCAGCCATGTTTCTGTGAGGCCCAGGAAGGAGAGTCTGCTAGAGGTAAAGAGGTCATGAATGGAGTGGAGTTTATTACAAATGGAGCCGGCATGCCAGAGCGCTCCAGAAAGAGGAGGCGGTGGAGAGGGGGGTCAGGGGAATGGGTTTTATATTTAGGAGATTGCGGCTGTTTCCTGCAGGTCTGGGTTGATAGGAGGGAGGAATAGCGGGGAAAGTTGGCTGTGGGGTCCTGGGTGGGAGATATGTCGCCAGCGGATAAGAGAAGCAGAGAGAGGGTAAGCAGGTGGGAGAATGAGAGTGGTCGGCTTGTTTTGTGTTTCCGCAGGAGGGGTATGAGATTGAGGAGCAGGTCAGCAGAGTAGCTCAGGTGGGGAGATAAGAGAGATGAGGATATAAATATTTGTGCAGGGAGTGAAGGAGCTTGGAGTAGTGAAAGAGGGAAAGGATTAGTGGAGCAATTACTGTTAGGGCATAAGTAAGCATTGTGCAAGTGTTAGTGGGAAAGTAAAGTGTTAAAAAAATTTCAACAGACGGGCATAGATTATACCTTCTGGTTTATCTCTGCAGACCACTTAACGAATCACACTTTATGAACACACAAAGGCCAAGGCACACAGGCTTGCCCACACTAATTTACACATCTAAGGGTGCTTTCACACAGCGTTTTTCTGTGATCCGTGGCTGTCCGTTGTAAAGCGGCCAGCCACGGATCCGTATTGGCCCCCATGTTAGTCTATGGGCACGGATCACATCGGATCTGGCCTTATTGGCATCCGATTTTTGTCGGATCCGATTCGGGAAGATTTTTTGCTGTGCCCAAAATCGCAGCCTGCTGCGATTTTTGGCACAGCGGGTCAAATCGGACCGAATTGGATCCAACTTGATCTGTGCCAAATAACATGGGGCCTATGGAGCACGGGTCCGAGGAAACAGCTGATCGTTCCTCAGATCCGATTTTAGTGTACTGAGCATGCTCAGTACACTAAAATCGCTATGTGCCATCTAATTTCAACTTCTGCAATGTATATTCATACATTGCAGAAGTGACATCTAGTGAAAATAAGGGGTTAAAAATTAAAAAAAAAACTTTATTCTCACCTCTCCGGCGATCCAGCACTCTATTCTTCTAGGACCTGGCCTGACGTCACAGTGCAGTCACATGACCGGTTACCGCGGTAATGGTCATGTGACTGTGACATCATGCTAGGTCCTGTGGATCAGAAGACAGCTGGAAGCACCGCGGGAGTCGTGGATAGGTGATAATAAAGATTTTTTTTATTTTTTAAGGTCTGGAAAGAGGGGGATAAGGAGGGGTCAAAGAGGGGGAAGAGGGGGCAAAAGAGGGGAGACAGAGGGGACAATGAGGGGGCGAGAGGACAAAGAGGGGAGACAAAGGGAGCAGAGAGAGGAGGGGAGAAAGGTGACAGGAGGTAGAGAGGAGGGGGACGAGGTGACAGGAGGAGCAGGGAGAGGAGGAGAGAGGATCCAAACTGATGCTGCAAAATATCGGAATCGGATGCCTATTTGGCATCCGATTGCAGGCATCAGTTTGGATCCGTTGCTGTCTGAGGGGTCCTGCAAAAAGTCTGATCCCCTCAGACAGCACAAAAACGCTGTGTGAAAGCAGCCTAAGGCTGGTTTACACGATTTTGTTAAATCCGATGCTGTCCGATAAAAATGAGACAGCATCGGATCCGATTTAGCCCCCATGTTCTCCAATGGGGATCGGATCAGCTGTGCACTTAATGGCGTCCGATCCGATTTTTTTCAGGAGCCAAAATCGGAGACTGCTCCGATTTTGGTATCCGATTCAAAAATCGGATCCATCCGATCTGATTAAAATAATATGGGAGTCTATGGGGGATCGGATGGAAAATCGGATCCGATATCGGGTATTGAGCATGCTCAATACCCTAGACCACTCCCAAAACCTCCCACAGCCCTCCCCCAGCCATTTAAATCGGATCGATAAAAAATCGGATCAGATGGCATCCGATTTTGAGCATCTGATGCTGTCCGATTTTCATCGGACAGGATCGGATTTAACAAAATTGTAATGTGTAAGTAGCCTAAGGCTGCTTTCACATAATGATTTTGTGCCTGTCCGTGGGATCCGACTTTGAAGGAGGATCCCACGGACAGGCACGGATCCATACGGATCCCTGCAATCGTATGGCAAATAGCCATCCGATCCGATTCACGGATCCTGCAGTCCCGTCTTTCCCTGCTGCCTCCTCCATCTTCTTCCCCCCGCTACTCTATTCTGTCTCCCTCTATTCTATTCTGTCCCCCTGCTCCTCTATCCTATTCTAATCCCTATCCTGTCCCCTCTTGTCTTCCTGTGTGTAAAAAAAAAAAAAAAAAAATCCTCCTCCTGGAGTATACATCACCTGTTACCGCTCTGCTGCGTGAGAGCCGGTGACAGGTGATGTATACTCCGGGAGGATTTTTTTTTTTTTACACACAGGGAAGACAAGAGGGGACAGGATAGGGATTAGAATAGGATAGAGGAGCAGGGGGACAGAATAGAATAGCGGGGCCACAGAAAAGAGTAGGGGGGGAAGAAGATAAAGGAGGCAGGAGCAGGGAAAGACAGGGGATACGGAGCCGATGTCCATAGGCTCCCAATTTGTGGGCACTCGGATCAGTACTGATCCGATGCAGTCCGATTTGAGTCACAGACACAAAATCGTAGCAGGCTGCACATCTGATCTGATTCCCATAGGGGACCATGGGATCCAATTGTATCCATTTTGAAATCGGATACAATCGAATGACCGAAAATCATGATGTGAAAGCAGCCTAAGGGGTGCAGAGAATGAACCAGGTGAGTAGAAGGGAGGGGTCAGAGGAGGGAGACAGGACACAAAGCACCAGGGGAGAATTAACGGATTGCGGTTAATACAAATATTTGGGGCAAATCAGCAGGAGAGAGAGACACAAAGCAGCATGAAATAATAGGGATATTTGTAAGTTACAAAGGAGATGGAGGAATATGCCATACCAGAAGACATATGCAGGCACATGGAGTTTGGGTACAGGAAAAGTTAGTAGATACAGCAGTGGTACAATAAGGCCATACCCTACTTACCACTACATATAGTCTCTATAGGAGTACCCCCTTAGCACTACAGTCTATATAGGAGTAACCCCTTAGCACTACATATAGTCCCTATAGTACCCCCTTAGCACTACAGTCTATATAGGAGTACTCTCCTTAGCACTAGTCTCTATAGGAGTACCCGGTTTAGCACTACATACAGTCTGTATAGGAGTACTCTCCTTAGCACTAGTCTCTATAGGAGTACCCTCTTTAGCACTACATACAGTCTGTATAGGAGTACTCTCCTTAGCACTACATACAGTCTGTATAGGAGTACTCTCCTTAGCACTAGTCTCTATAGGAGTACCCTCTTTAGCACTACATACAGTTTGTATAGGAGTACTCTCCTTAGCACTAGTCTCTATAGGAGTACCCTCTTTAGCACTACATACAGTCTGTATAGGAGTACTCTCCTTAGCACTACATACAGTCTGTATAGGAGTACTCTCCTTAGCACTAGTCTCTATAGGAGTACCCTCTTTAGCACTACATACAGTTTGTATAGGAGTACTCTCCTTAGCACTAGTCTCTATAGGAGTACCTCTTTAGCACTACATACAGTCTGTATAGGAGTACTCTCCTTAGCACTACATACAGTCTGTATAGGAGTACTCTCCTTAGCACTAGTCTCTATAGGAGTACCCTCTTTAGCACTACATACAGTTTGTATAGGAGTACTCTCCTTAGCACTAGTCTCTATAGGAGTACCCTCTTTAGCACTACATACAGTCTGTATAGGAGTACTCTCCTTAGCACTACATACAGTCTGTATAGGAGTACTCTCCTTAGCACTACATACAGTCTGTATAGGAGTACTCTCCTTAGCACTAGTCTCTATAGGAGTACCCGGTTTAGCACTACATACAGTCTGTATAGGAGTACTCTCCTTAGCACTAGTCTCTATAGGAGTACCCTCTTTAGCACTACATACAGTCTGTATAGGAGTACTCTCCTTAGCACTACATACAGTCTGTATAGGAGTACTCTCCTTAGCACTAGTCTCTATAGGAGTACCCTCTTTAGCACTACATACAGTTTGTATAGGAGTACTCTCCTTAGCACTAGTCTCTATAGGAGTACCCTCTTTAGCACTACATACAGTCTGTATAGGAGTACTCTCCTTAGCACTACATACAGTCTGTATAGGAGTACTCTCCTTAGCACTAGTCTCTATAGGAGTACCCTCTTTAGCACTACATACAGTTTGTATAGGAGTACTCTCCTTAGCACTAGTCTCTATAGGAGTACCCTCTTTAGCACTACATACAGTCTGTATAGGAGTACTCTCCTTAGCACTACATACAGTCTGTATAGGAGTACTCTCCTTAGCACTAGTCTCTATAGGAGTACCCTCTTTAGCACTACATACAGTTTGTATAGGAGTACTCTCCTTAGCACTAGTCTCTATAGGAGTACCCTCTTTAGCACTACATACAGTCTGTATAGGAGTACTCTCCTTAGCACTACATACAGTCTGTATAGGAGTACTCTCCTTAGCACTAGTCTCTATAGGAGTACCCTCTTTAGCACTACATACAGTTTGTATAGGAGTACTCTCCTTAGCACTAGTCTCTATAGGAGTACCCTCTTTAGCACTACATACAGTCTGTATAGGAGTACTCTCCTTAGCACTACATACAGTCTGTATAGGAGTACTCTCCTTAGCACTAGTCTCTATAGGAGTACCCTCTTTAGCACTACATACAGTTTGTATAGGAGTACTCTCCTTAGCACTAGTCTCTATAGGAGTACCCTCTTTAGCACTACATACAGTCTGTATAGGAGTACTCTCCTTAGCACTACATACAGTCTGTATAGGAGTACTCTCCTTAGCACTACATACAGTCTGTATAGGAGTACTCTCCTTAGCACTAGTCTCTATAGGAGTACCCTCTTTAGCACTACATACAGTTTGTATAGGAGTACTCTCCTTAGCACTAGTCTCTATAGGAGTACCCTCTTTAGCACTACATACAGTCTGTATGGGAGTACTCTCCTTAGCACCACATACAGTCTCTTTAGTACTCTCCTTAGTACCACATACAGTCTATATAGGAGTACCCTCCTTATCACTACATACAGTATAGGAGTACCCGGCTTAACACCACACACAATTGACTGCACCAACGTATAATCACTGTAATCTCCCCGCCCGCACTCTCTATCTCTTCCCCACAGCCGTTCTCTCGATACCCATAAACCCCTGCGGTGTCTGTGCGCCCCTCCCACCCAGTGTGACACGTGACTGCAGCAGTACGAGCGGAAGTCACAGCAACATTCCTGAAACCGACCAATCGGAACTTCCACACACCCATCCCAATGTCACGTGACCGGCAGGAAGGCGCGGCGGGCGAAATTCGAAATTTTGAGCCGTTTGCATTAGTTGTTGTTAGTGAGTGAGAGAAGCCGGAGACACCGGAGCACGAACACTGCCCAGCCCCAGACATGGACCCGTTCACCGAGGTGAGTACAGCACGGCGCCCCCTCATTACTGTGCTCACAGGCGGTGTCCTCACACAAGTCGCAGCATTCCTCAGGGACAGGTTGCCGTTTGCTGTGTGATGTGGGTCATCATATGCCCTGCGAGCGGTCTGCCATTCATCACACCCCCGCTCTCCTGTGGACACAGTGCAGGCGGCCCCTTGCCTCAATAGTGACCACGGCTGCTACCTATGTCTGTATGGAGGGCTGCCCGTGTATTACAGGGGTCCTGGCTTCACAGAGCCCTGATCCCCACATGACAATTGCTGCCCGTGTATTACAGGGGTCCTGGCTTCACAGCAGCCCTGATCCCCACATGACAATTGCTGCCCGTGTATTACAGGGGTCCTGGCTTCACAGCAGCCCTGATCCCCACATGACAATTGCTGCCCGTGTATTACAGGGGTCCTGGCTTCACAGCAGCCCTGATCCCCACATGACAATTGCTGCCCGTGTATTACAGGGGTCCTGGCCTCACAGCAGCCCTGATCCCCACATGACAATTGCTGCCCGTGTATTGCAGAGGTCCTGGCTTCACAGCAGCCCTGATCCCCACATGATGATTGCTGCCCGTGTATTACAGAGGTCCTGGCTTCACAGCAGCCCTGATCCCCACATGACAATTGCTGCCCGTGTATTACAGGGGTCCTGGCCTCACAGCAGCCCTGATCCCCACATGACAATTGCTGCCCGTGTATTACAGGGGTCCTGGCCTCACAGCAGCCCTGATCCCCACATGACAATTGCTGCCCGTGTATTACAGAGGTCCTGGCTTCACAGCAGCCCTGATCCCCACATGACAATTGCTGCCCGTGTATTACAGGGGTCCTGGCCTCACAGCAGCCCTGATCCCCACATGACGATTGCTGCCCGTGTATTACAGAGGTCCTGGCTTCACAGAGCCCTGATCCCCACATGACAATTGCTGCCCGTGTATTACAGAGGTCCTGGCTTCACAGCAGCCCTGATCCCCACATGACAATTGCTGCCCGTGTATTACAGGGGTCCTGGCCTCACAGCAGCCCTGATCCCCACATGACAATTGCTGCCCGTGTATTACAGAGGTCCTGGCTTCACAGCAGCCTGATCCCCACATGACGATTGCTGCCCGTGTATTACAGAGGTCCTGGCTTCACAGCAGCCCTGATCCCCACATGACGATTGCTGCCCGTGTATTACAGAGGTCCTGGCTTCACAGCAGCCCTGATCCCCACATGACGATTGCTGCCCGTGTATTACAGGGGTCCTGGCTTCACAGCAGCCCTGATCCCCACATGACGATTGCTGCCCGTGTATTACAGAGGTCCTGGCTTCACAGAGCCCTGATCCCCACATGACAATTGCTGCCCGTGTATTACAGAGGTCCTGGCTTCACAGCAGCCCTTGATCCCCACATGATGATTGCTGTCAGTGTATTACAGGGGTCCTGGCTTCACAGAGCCCTGATCCCCACATGACAATTGCTGCCCGTGTATTACAGAGGTCCTGGCTTCACAGCAGCCCTGATCCCCACATGACGATTGCTGCCCGTGTATTCCAGGGGTCCTGGCTTCACAGCAGCCCTGATCCCCACATGATGATTGCTGCCCGTGTATTAGAGGTCCTGGCTTCACAGCAGCCCTGATCCCCACATGATGATTGCTGCCCGTGTATTACAGAGGTCCTGGCTTCACAGCAGCCCTGATCCCCACATGATGATTGCTGTCAGTGTATTACAGGGGTCCTGGCTTCACAGAGCCCTGATCCCCACATGACAATTGCTGCCCGTGTATTACAGAGGTCCTGGCTTCACAGCAGCCCTGATCCCCACATGATGATTGCTGCCCGTGTATTCCAGGGGTCCTGGCTTCACAGCAGCCCTGATCCTCACATGACTATTGCTGCCCGTGTATTACAGGGGTCCTGGCTTCACAGCAGCCCTGATCCCCACATGACAATTGCTGCCCGTGTATTACAGGGGTCCTGGCTTCACAGCAGCCCTGATCCCCACATGATGATTGCTGTCAGTGTATTACAGGGGTCCTGGCTTCACAGAGCCCTGATCCCCACATGATGATTGCTGTCAGTGTATTACAGAGGTCCTGGCTTCACAGAGCCCTGATCCCCACATGATGATTGCTGTCAGTGTATTACAGGGGTTCTGGCTTCACAGCAGCCCTGATCCCCACATGATGATTGCTGTCAGTGTATTACAGGGGTCCTGGCTTCACAGCAGCCCTGATCCCCACATGATGATTGCTGTCAGTGTATTACAGGGGTCCTGGCTTCACAGAGCCCTGATCCCCACATGATGATTGCTGTCAGTGTATTACAGAGGTCCTGGCTTCACAGAGCCCTGATCCCCACATGATGATTGCTGTCAGTGTATTACAGAGGTCCTGGCTTCACAGCAGCCCTGATCCCCACATGATGATTGCTGCCCGTGTATTACAGGGGTCCTGGCTTCACAGCAGCCCTGATCCCCACATGATGATTACTGCCTGTGTATTACAGGGGTCCTGGCCTCACAGCAGCCCTGATCCCCACATGACGATTGCTGCCCGTGTATTACAGAGGTCCTGGCTTCACAGCAGCCCTGATCCCCACATGACGATTGCTGCCCGTGTATTACAGAGGTCCTGGCTTCACAGCAGCCCTGATCCCCACATGACGATTGCTGCCCGTGTATTACAGGGGTCCTGGCTTCACAGAGCCCTGATCCCCACATGACAATTGCTGCCCGTGTATTACAGGGGTCCTGGCTTCACAGCAGCCCTTGATCCCCACATGATGATTGCTGTCAGTGTATTACAGGGGTCCTGGCTTCACAGAGCCCTGATCCCCACATGATGATTGCTGTCAGTGTATTACAGAGGTCCTGGCTTCACAGCAGCCCTGATCCCCACATGATGATTGCTGTCAGTGTATTACAGGGGTCCTGGCTTCACAGAGCCCTGATCCCCACATGATGATTGCTGTCAGTGTATTACAGAGGTCCTGGCTTCACAGCAGCCCTGATCCCCACATGATGATTGCTGCCCGTGTATTACAGGGGTCCTGGCTTCACAGCAGCCCTGATCCCCACATGATGATTACTGCCTGTGTATTACAGGGGTCCTGGCCTCACAACAGCCCTGATCCCCACATGATGATTACTGCCTGTGTATTACAGGGGTCCTGGCCTCACAACAGCCCTGATCCCCACATGACGATTGCTGCCCGTGTATTACAGAGGTCCTGGCTTCACAGCAGCCCTGATCCCCACATGACGATTGCTGCCCGTGTATTACAGAGGTCCTGGCTTCACAGCAGCCCTGATCCCCACATGACGATTGCTGCCCGTGTATTACAGGGGTCCTGGCTTCACAGAGCCCTGATCCCCACATGATGATTGCTGCCCGTGTATTACAGGGGTCCTGGCTTCACAGAGCCCTGATCCCCACATGACGATTGCTGCCCGTGTATTACAGGGGTCCTGTCTTCACAGAGCCCTGATCCTCACATGACGATTGCTGTCCACCTTCCTCTCTTCTAGCTGCTAACGTGCACCAGGAAAACGCATGTTTTTTGGTGCAGATTGTTGTTATTTTTTCTTGTGTAGCCAATGACTGGAAGGGCTACATACACCCCAACAATTCACGTGGTCACTATTTTGTCTTGACCACAATCTGCCATAAGCATCATCGGCTCAACACTTCAGAATTCTAATAGACTTTGCTGGGGAAGGACACACATTCAGGTTTGTGGCAAAATGTGACACAAGAACACAGCATGGGCACACAGCCTTAAAGGATGGTTGTCTTCCAGATACATTCATAGGCTGTGGTAGCTATGAAAATATGTGGGTATTAAGGAGAACCAGAAAGCTGATAGTTGCAGCCAATCTTGTATTAGCCCAGTCAGGTATATGTGACCCTGCGGCATCTCGGACAGATGACATCCTGGCGGTGTCTTCCTGACCACTGCCCGGTATTGACAGGTCTCAGACCTGTCACTTCAGAGCAGCAGGCGGGGAGGGAGAAGCTCCCGGGGACCCACCTGTCTAACTAGTCAACAGCATGGATCGCTCCCTAGTGGCTTATACAATGTGTTCATGTGTAATTTTGCATTGTTTCATTAAAGGCCCCGTTACACGGCACGACATTGGAACAATGTCGGCAAGAATCTCATGAGCACGCGGTCGTTGGGACATCGTTTTGACACCGTTGGTGAGATGACACACGTCTAAATATCGTGGACGACACACCAACGATGTTGTGAGCAAGTATTGTTCACACAACCCAGGAAGCAAACCCTGCTCATTGCTGTGAATCGGCAAAGCCGCAAACGGCATAGTTGTCGCAGTGTCACATACAACGATATATGAAGTTGGTTGATCGTGTGGTTTGGGAACATGTTCTCAAACCTGTGATCAGCGATTCAACGATTTATCGTGACAACTTGGCAGAGTCACACGCAACGACGTCTCAACAATGTCACTGGAACACCTCCAAACCTGTAACTTATCAGCGATGTCGTTTATGATGTCGTGCTGTGTAACAGGGCCTTAAAGCGAACCTGTCACCCCCCCCTTCCCCCGGGACATCAAAAGCTAACCTATCCACCTTCTGCAGCACTAAGGCTGCATTCAGTGAAAGGTGTATATAGTATTTAGCTGCCCTATATACACTGAAATATGCACTTAGATAAAATTTGTCAGTTACCAAGACTGATGACCGGGAGGCGGGGTTTCCTGCGTCTGTGCCGCCCCTGTCTTGTCAGCCACCCCTCTGCCTCAGCGTTTGCTTGTGGCCTCCACCCCCTCAGCGCTCCGTAGCCCGCGCCTGCGCTGTGCTATAAGTTGCCAAGCGTGCGCACTGCACGACAACTTCCTGGTGTGTTGGTGCGTGCGCAGTGCGCCTGCCCCGCAGTGGATTATTCATCATCCTCACTGCGGGGCGGCACATCATGTGCATGCACATTTGCAGCGCTCCTGTCAGCCGGACGACGCTGGATGAAGCCGGAGGAGCGCGATAGAGGTGGCGGGACAGCGGCAGGGATAAGTATATTAATGTATCCCTTTACAGGATTGCTGCACAAGGGGGGGTGCCCTGTATACTGATCTGTATACTGATTTGGGGGGGGGGGCTGCTGTATACTACCTCTGGGGCGGCTGCTGTATACTGATATGGGCGGGGGGGGCTGCTGTATACTACCTCGGGGGGGGCTGCTGTATACTACCTCTGGGGCGGCTGCTGTATACTACCTCTGGGGCGGCTGCTGTATACTACCTCTGGGGCGGCTGCTGTATACTACCTCTGGGGCGGCTGCTGTATACTACCTCTGGGCGGCTGCTGTATACTACCTCTGGGGCGGCTGCTGTATACTACCTCTGTGGGCGGCTGCTGTATACCTGTGCTGGGGGTCCACCCTCGGCTTATACACGAGTCAATAGGTTTTCCAGGTTTTGGGGGCAAAAGTAGGGGGGTCGGCTTATACACGAGTATATACGGTACTTATTTTTAATTTGGCACCTCGGTGAACCCATTAGTATAATGTTTATTAGAATTCAATTACCCCCTATGAAGGTTCACTGGTCATGTCAGCTACTTCAGTCCACCTTTGCTTTTTATATATACTCCTCTTTCCTGCTGTTATGTATTTTGCTGTATTGGTTAGTGTTATCTTATCCTGAACACACATCAAGCCTGACCAGCCTTTAAAGCAGGGGTGGGGAACTCCAGGCCTCAAGGCTGCCAACAGTGCAGGTTTTCAGGATTTCCTTAGTATTGCACAAGTTATAATTGAGTCACCTACGGAGGTGATGATTCGCACCCCTTTGCAATGCTAAGGAAATTCTGTAAATATGACCTGTCGACAGCCGTCTGCTGTGATGGTGCTATAACCCCTTCACTTCTTGGCGTCTTTCTTTTTATTTTATTTTTTTGTCCCTTCCTCCAAGAGCTATAACTTTTCTTTTATTTCTCCTTCAACAAAGACATGAGGCCTGTTTTCTTTTTTGTGGGATGAGTTGTACTTTTGATGTACATTAATTTTTTCCAGATTGTGTGCTGGAAAAAAAAAGTGTAACTGTGGTAGAATTGCATAAAAAAGTGCAATTCCACATTTTTATTTTGCACGTTCACTGTGTGATAAAACTGACCTGACAGTATGATTGCCCTGCTCAGTACAAGTTTGTAGATACCAAACATACGGTATATAGTTTTTTTTTTTTTTTTTTTTATATTATGTCAGTGATGGAAAAATGAGACATTTCCAAGACCTGTAACATTCTCATTTTTCGGGACCATGTGACCACTTATTTTTTACTTCTTGAGCTGACATTTTTAATACCATCTTGATGTAGATGCAATATTTTGATTGCCTGTTATTGCATTCTATTGCAATGTTGCACAGACAAAGAAAAATGTAATTAAAGGGATCCTGTCACCCCCAAAACACCTCTAAACCTATTAAAAGCTGTCCCTAGAGCATATTAACACTTTCCCTACACTCGTTTTACCTCCTAAATGCAGCAAGTGACATTGAAGAAAAACGTTTTTATAGTACCTCATTAGTGATGATAATGAGTGACTATGCTATTCATAGTCACTCATCCAGGCTGCCCCTCTTCTTATCACGCCTGAATAGGCGTGATCTACATGCCAGATTCAAAATCGCGCCTCCCCGCTGTGTCCTGTGTCGTCCGAGGCTGCAGTGTGGCTGGGTGACGCGATCCGCGTCATTCCCGGCGCCGGGTGACGTATTTCCACCGGCGCCGCGCTGTCAGCTTCAAAATGCGCACTGCGCGCAGTGCGCATTTTGAAGCTGACAGCGCGGCGCCGGTGGAAATACGTCACCCGGCGCCGGGAATGACGCGGATCGCGTCACCCAGCCACACTGCAGCCTCGGACGACACAGGACACAGCGGGGAGGCGCGATTTGAATCTGGCATGTAGATCACGCCTATTCAGGCGTGATAAGAAGAGGGGCAGCCTGGATGAGTGACTATGAATAGCATAGTCACTCATTATCATCACTAATGAGGTACTATAAAAACGTTTTTCTTCAATGTCACTTGCTGCATTTAGGAGGTAAAACGAGTGTAGGGAAAGTGTTAATATGCTCTAGGGACAGCTTTTAATAGGTTTAGAGGTGTTTTGGGGGTGACAGGATCCCTTTAATGCATTTTTACTTTTTTGATAGACCGGACAATTGTGAACGTGGCCATAACCAGATATGTGTATTTTATTTTTGATTGTTTTATTTTAAATTGGGCAAAAGGGGGTGATTTGAACTAATATATATATATATTTTTTTTTTTTTGTGTGTGTGTTTTTTTTTAAGCCTGTACGGTCTAGTGGCTTGTGCTATACAGAGTCTTGCTGATACACAGCTCTGCGCATCACAAATAATCATACCCTGTGAACACCGGTGCTCAGCCAGCCTTCACAGGAGGTGAGGAGAGTGACATGGGCCATCATCTGACCCCTTGCTGTTAATACAACCATTGGTGTACACTGATCACATCACAGGGTCACCGATGAGCATGGCGAATGGTGCGGTTCCACCAGTGCATGTTAGATCGCACTGTCCGGATTTAATAATGCAACCTAAGTGGCTGACAGGCAATCCAGCCATGTCTGTTACCTGCACATATCAGATCAGCCGACATGCAGGGAAAGATGTGAGCTCTGCGCATGAGCCCACGGCAAAGGAGAGAGGCGACCAAGGATGTACCTATATGTGCCTGGTCATTAAGGGGTTAAATGTAAGGACCCCGTTCCTATTCTCCGTTTCCACAGCGTCATCTTGTGACCGTAACTTCTGACTGACCGGAAAGTTGAAGTTACGGCACAGGTGCTCATTGCATCTCTGAGAGCCAGAATGAGGCCACATCAACACTTCTATGTTGGTCGTAAGGGCTAAGGTACTTGGCATCTGGGCTAGGTAGCCATGCCCAGGAGCTGTGGTTCTAACCGCACATGTAATATTAGTATAGGGATAACATTTGTTTGTGAAGCCAGTTTGGATAATCCGCTAGATGTAGCTGGCACTGCAACTGTTGAACCCTTCCGAAGCAGAGCTGGCTCCCAGGGAGATGAGGAGGGTAGTGGTGAAAGTAGATA
Organism: Allobates femoralis; assembly: GCA_033576535.1. NCBI lineage: Eukaryota > Metazoa > Chordata > Amphibia > Anura > Aromobatidae > Allobates > Allobates femoralis. The sequence continues at coordinate 394,581,926 of JARQOC010000005.1, forward strand.
GCAGGAGATTGTCTTTGCTTAAACTTTTACTGCAGGTTTCTATAACTGATCCAGGGTATACATTCACCACCAGGCAGGGGGTCCAGCCAGTCTCATGAGAATTGTAGTCCACTCTGCTGTGTGAGTAATATGGCCTTCCTGCTGACTTTCCTTGAATTGTAGGTTTGTTGGTGCTTTTATTTGTCCAGTACTCCCTCTAGGTTGGCATGGGTGCCCTCCTGCCAGGTTGGTAGTACGAATCCCATGGGTATTCATGCCTATAGCAGTTCCCTGATCCTATTTACTACTGATGCCCCAGAGTGCTCCACTTGAGTTGCTGGTGAGCTTGAAATTCACCAGCATCCAGTTCTGCCACCAGGCCCAAAAAGCCTGCGTGACCTAGGGACTTACTGCAGAGGTTCCTTCAGAGTTGCTCATACTGCCTCCTCACTGGGCCTCTTTCACCTACTCTCTGTTCTACTACACCACATCTAAAGCTGCTTTCACATAACGATTTTATCAGTTCCGATGCTGTCCGATAAAAATCGGACAGCATCGGACCGATTTTCGGACCCCATGCAACCCTATGGGCATCGGACCGAATCGGATGTGCACTAAATGCCATCCGATTTGGTCCGATCCGAATCTGTCCGATTTTTATTTCGGTGCAAAAATCGGAGCTTGCTCCGATTTTTGCACCGAAAATAAAATCTGACAGATTCGGATCGGACCAGATCGGATGGCATTTAGTGCACATCCGATCCGACCCGATCAATTTGACATGGGGCCCTATGGAGCAATGTCCGAGGAAACATCTTATGTCTCCTCGGACCGATTTTAGTGTACTGAGCATGCTCAGTACACTAAAATCGCTCCAAAAGTGAATGAATGGGTTAATTAAAAAAATAAAAAAACTATGCTCACCTGTCCACGAGGCCCACGTCGTCTCCCGGCGTCTCCGGTGTCTCCAGGTATCTTGCCGTCTGTGCTGATAAGACCTGCCGTGATGTCACAATCACATGACTGCCAGGAACCAATAGCCGGCAGTCATGTGATTGTGACATCACGAGAGGTCCTGGCAGCACTGAAGACAGAACAGCAAGGCACCGGAGACGCGCGGGACCGTGCAGGAGTCGTGGACAGGTGAGAAAGGAGAGGAGGAGAGGGGAGGACAAGAGGAGAGGAGGAGGAGGAGGACAAAAGGAGAGGGGGAGGACAAGAGGAGAGGAGGGGGACACATGGGGGGGCCGGAGGACACATGGGGGCAGCACATTGAAGGACTGGGGATGGACTCATAGGAGGACCGGGGGCCAAGAGGGGAGGACCGGGGGTGCAGAGAGGAGACACAGGGGATAAGAGGGGAGGACAGGGGAGACACAGGGGATAAAGGAGAGGACCGGGGGAGAGACATGACAGCTCTCAGGGAGCGATCTGACAGGAGGGCAGGCATTCTATTTTCTGTCGGAATCGGGTGCCTATTTGGCACCCGATTCCAGGCATCAGAGGAATCCGATGCTGTCCGATTTTATATCGGACAGCATCGGATTTTACAAAATCGTTATGTGAAAGTAGCCTAACCTGTTCCCATTACCAGGGAGTGTGATGCATACTAAATCAAAGAATGTGAGGCAAAAGAGCGCATAGGGTCTTATCTCTAGACAGAGAGGGACCATTGCCTGATGAAATTTGCTCACCTTGTCAGGTTGTGTAAACCCACAGCCAGTATTGACGCCTGTGCAACTGCCCTGAATCCACACTTTCACGTGCAGCGTGGCAAACAACTGGAAACAGGACGAAGTGTCGGTGATCGGCGCTGCTGGGAAAGAACCAGAACCCGAGAAGTCTGGTGTGGTGTAACTTTATTCCGACATGTTTCAGAGCAGCATTATCCTGGATTATCAAAATAATCCCTGAGGAAGGAGCAGAGGCTGCTCTGAAATGCGTCGTAATAAAGTTACACCATTACACCAGACTTCATGGGTCCTGGTTCTTTCCCAGCACGGATCACCGGCACTTCGTCCTGTTTCCAGTATACCAAATCAAGCATCCAGTGCACAGTCTCCTGATAAGGGAACAGGAAGTATGTGTTTGCGTCAGATACCCAAATTCCCATCAGACATAGCAATACCATTTTGTGGCGGCTGGACACCACACTCCCATAGAGATGTATTGAGTTGTAACCTTCAGCGGGCACCATGAAACACTGGAGCTATCGGAAGGTCATGTTCCACCGCAGACTGACAGATTGCTGATGGAAAAGGATGAAGGTGGAGGAAGGAGAGAGTATAAGTTTGGGGGTCAGAGGACTAAAGCTTCAATACAGCGATGCTATAAAAAAAAAAAAAGAAAATGCTGTAGTGGTGTTTTAAGTATTCTATAGAATAACATGTCTGCTGACAGTGGTGTTTTGACAGCATCTATATTGTACAATGTATAAATGATCTTAAAAAATATTTTTGTGAAAATAATAAAATGGTGTCTCTAGATGCTGCAGTGTTCAATATTTAGCCTACAGGTCTTAGGCTGAGGACATTACATGCCAGTTAGTCCGTAAGATGACCACAAACAGAAATGGAAACCCAAACGTTAGTAGCAGACGTTAGGCTGCCTTCAGACTTGCAGATGCATCTGCAGCATTTTGCAGATGCATCTGCATGCAGACCGCGGCCCCTATGTTTATAATGGTGCGCACGGCGGTCTGCAGATGCTTGCGGACCGCCGTGCGCACCCATTCACTCCTATATGTGATCTGTGCGCACGCGGATGCCTGCGTACAGATCACACACTCTCGTCCGCACCAGGGACGCGACATCTCGAGATCTAAGAGATCTGCACTTTTCCTTTTTCTTCTGTCAGATTTTTACATTAGATATTGATTGGACTGTTACATTTAATGTTAACCACATTCCCCTATACGTTGCCTGAATGCTGCTGCTTTTTCAAAGCTGTAAGTCGTGATGACGCCGTGTAACATTCACCCATCATCTGTTTTTTCCATAATTGGGAAGAAGAAGTTTCTCTGCAGAAAACATGTGGTAGTTTATGGGCAAGGTTCCAGCAAATACTTGTGGAAATATGCTCCGTGCAACGGCTTCACTGTAGCAAGCTACAGCATGAGGGTGTGATGGGATCGGCCAGAGGTTGTCTGACAATGGAAGTGTAGTTACAGTGTTTCACTATTGGCCTGTTCAAATGTAAAAGGGTGCGGCTCCTCCTTACATATTTTGTCAATGACTAACCTTTTTTTTTTTAATTACATGGTATGGATCTAAATAGATCTAAGTAGAGACTTGTAATACAGAGCTTGATGGCTGGTTGCAGATTGAGTTGATGTATATCTATAGATTTAACATGTCTTCAAAGCACCACTCCATTATTTATTGCATAACTGGATTAATGCTTTAAATCTGATTCCCCTGTCCCCTCTTATACTCATTTTCTGCCTTCTTCATCTGTTTCCAGCATCGCTCCAGTCGGTCTCAGTCTACTGTGGTTTGTGACTTGCCGGAAGCTCCAGTGTTTCGTGAAGCGAGCCAGAGGTCACAACTCAATGTATCTCTGAGAGCATCGCTCTGGCTCTCATAGTTACAATAAGCACTTGGAACATAACGTCTGACTTTCAGCCAGTCAGAAGTTACAGGCATAACATGGCGCTGCAGGACTCGATCGGCGCCAAAAAAAGGATGAAACAGAAATATAAGAATGGAGGGGCAGGAGACTTACGATTAACCCCTTGACGTTACGGAGACGTCTTGGAAGTCGGTGACTTCCCGACCCATGACGTCCCCTAACGTCATGGCGGGATCGGGTCATGCAGCATCGGCGACATGTCACCGGTGCTGCGGGAACGTGAGGAGGTGTACTTCATCCCGGTGGGGTGGCTTCTCCAATCAGATCTGGAGAGGTGCGTGCGCGCGTGCTCTTCCCCTCCTCAGCCCCCTCCCACTCCAGATCAATCTGAGTTTCTGTGTTCAGAGTCATGGTGCACGGTAATGCAGATCATTGCCATACAGTGCACCATGACTCTGACCCCAGAGACTACAACAAGAGGACGCTTGATCCCTTGCTGCAGTCTCTGGATGTAGCAAAGGCGATTAGCATCGTGGGACCATCATTTGGAGGTGATCGAGCTTAGTGGGACCTTTGTTGTGGACTACGTTGGATCTTTATAATAAAGATGGAGCCCGAATTTTTTTTTTTTTTCATAAATAAAGATATTTGCCTGTGTGGTAATTTTTTTTTTTTTTTTTTTTTTTTTTTTTTTTTAACTATTTACTAGAGATTCCTAATGGCCGGGTCTAACATAGTGCCAGCTGCCAATAAAAAAAAAGCTAACATTTACCCCTATATTACCCAGTTTACCACCGCACCAGGGCAACTGGAAGAGTCTTGGTACAGCACCAGAAAATGGCGCTTCAGTGAATGCGGCATTCTCTGGGGCTGCTACGGGCTGCAATTCGCAGCATGGGGGGCCCAGAACGCTTGGGCCTCTCCATGCTGAGGATTCCAGCCCCCAGCTGCCTAGTTGTACCTGGCTGAACCAAAAATATGGCGGAGCCCCACATGTTTTTTATTTTATTTTTAAGTTGGATCTATAAATTAAAAAAAATGGGCTTCGCTGTATTGTTGGTTGCCAGCCAGGTACAAGTTGGGGGGCTGGAATCCTCAGTGTGGAGAGACCCAAATGTTGTGCGCCCCCCATGCTGCGGATTGCAACCTACAGCGACCCCAGTAAATAGTGCATTCATTGAAGGCGCCATTTTATGGTGCTGTACCCAAACTCTTCCAGTTGCCCTCATGCTGGTGGCACACAGGTGAACTCCATATGTGACATAGTGTCCTCTAACACTTTCAGTGGAAAATTAGTCCCAATTATTAGTGGACACCATGTTCCGCATGGAGAGCCCCTGTGTGCCTAAACATTGGAGCTCCCCCAGAAATGGCCCCGTTTTGGAAACTAGACCCCCCCCTTCCCAAGGAACGTATCTAGTTGCATAGTGAGCACTTTGAACCCCCAAGTGCTTCACAAATTGATCTGTAAAAATGAAAAAAGAAAATATTTGTGAAACAAAAAGTACTTTTTCATTTTTACGGATCAATTTGTGAAGCACTTGGGGGTTCAAAGTGCTCACTATGCATCTAGATACGTTCCTTGGTGGGTCTAGTTTCCAAAATGGGGTCACTTGTGGGGTAGCTCCAATGTTTAGACAGACAGGGGCTCTCCATACGCGACATGGTGTCCGCTAACAATTAAATTGGAAAATTAGCTCAAATTGTTAGCGGACACCATGTCGCTTTTGGAGAGCCCCTGTCTGCCTAAACATTGGAGCTCCCCCACAAGTGACCCCATTTTGGAATCTAAACCCCCCCAAGGCATGTATCTAGATGCATAGTGAGCACTTTGAACCCCCAGGTGCTTCACAAATTGATGCGTAAAAATGAGAGAGTACCTTTTTTTTTTTTTTCTTTCACAAAAATGTTCTTTCAGCCTCAATTTTCTCATTTCACATGGGCAACATGATAAAATAAATCCTAACATTTGTTGGACAATTTCTCCGGAGTACACAGATACCTCATATGTGGTCATAAACCACTGTTTGGGCGCACGATAGGGCTCAGAAGGGAAGGAGTGCCATTTGACTTTTTGAATGGAAAATTGGCTCCAAATGGCGCTCGTTACCTTCCGAGCCCTGTCGTGCGCCCAAACAGTTGTTTATGACCACTGTGAGGCACCTCCGGCGTGGTCCCATGGCTGGGGTGCATTACATGGGCTTGCAGCACAGGTGCCTGTTCACATGAGCCTGTTTCACTGAGTGTGAGTGCTGTAAGACTGAACCGGTGCACAGTGGGTTAGGATTTGAGAGGTTGATGAAACCAATGAGTGGCCGAGAGAGCAATGTGTGCCGATTGCTAACAGCCCCAGGTGTGGGTGTGTCAGGTGGGTGTGGCGAACAGGACTTAACTTGCCAGGTGTGTGTGTGTGTGTGAGAGACTGGAGATGGGAACTAGACCAGACAGATCCTGCAAGATGTGAGGCGAGAAGCCTGGCTCTCCACACTGGAGACGCCTGTCCCTCTGACCCGAGAGGGCAGTAGTCCATGCTGGACTGTGTGTGTGTTTGAGTGGGCCTTGTGATGGTCTGGAGTCCTTGTATGTGTCATGTGGAGACCGAGGACGACTCAAGGGCCCAGGCGGTCATAGCCGCCATTGGGACTGACTGTGAAGTTGTGATATGGTCCTGGTGATACATGTGTAATCATAATAGTGTATGCAAAAATACCATGTATGATATGTGACTGGGTGACTCATAGTGGTGTATGCAAAAATACCATATGATGTATCCAAGTGTGAATGAAGGCCAGGCGGCCGTAACTGCCATTAGAACCAGACCTGAGGTCTGTAAGGGCAGGTGGGGTACTCCTTAATGTTCTGCTGATGTATATGACGGATCACTCACCAGGGCGTATGCAAAAGTACCCTCGATGATGAATATGTAGTGTATCGTGGGTGACTCATGATGGCAGATACAGAAAGGGCCATGCATGAGGTATCCGCGGGGTAACGGGTTGAGTTTCCTGTAAGCGGTAGAGATTCTCCGTAATTATGGGTGATGTAACATGGGACTGACTGTTAGGTCGAGAAGGGTCCCAGGGATAAGTGTTAATGGTACAATGTAGGTTGAGACTCCCTAAGGCAGTGTTTCCCAACTCCAGTCCTCAAGGCACACCAACAGGTCATGTTTTCAGGATTTCCTTAGGATTGCACAGTGTTAGTTTAATCACTTGCACAGGGGATAATTCCATCATCTGTCTAATGATAAGGAAATCCTGAAAACATGACCTGTTGGTGTGCCTTGAGGACTGGAGTTGGGAAACACTGCCCTAAGGGTAGGTTGAGGATCACTACAATAATGTGTAAAGTGTATAATGTGAAATGTACATATAGAGTAAATAAGGTGATGGAACGTCCTATAATGTACAGATGTGAATGTTATGTTATGGGAAATGTAAATACAATGTTATGTGAGTGTGTTTTGTTGCCGTTCATAATAAACCGTTTAGACACTTGATGCACTGTTGAAACCTTGTAGTGGTGTTTTCTGCTGTCTAGTGGGTTCCCCAGGGCGCTACCACACACCACATATTAGGTATCAGTGTACTCGGGAGATATTGCCCAACAAATTTTAGGATCCATTTTATCCTATTGCCCATGTGAAAATGAAAGAATTGAGGCAAAAATAACATTTTTGTTAGAAAAATTGAAATGTTCATTTTTTCCTTCCACATTGCTTTAGTTCCTGTGAAGCACCTGAAGGGTTAATAATCTTGAATGTAGTTTTCAGTAGCGTGAGGGGTGCAGTTTTGGAATGGTGTCACTTTTGGGTGTTTTCTGTCATGTAAACCCCTCAAAGGGACGTCAAATGTGATGTCACTAAAAAAATGGTTTTGTAAATTTTCCTGGAAAAATGAGAAATTGCTGATTAACTTTGAGCCGTTATAACTTCCCACCCCCAAAATTTTTTTTTTCCAAAAATTGTGCTGAAATGAAGTAGACATGTGGGAAATGTTATTTATTAACTATTTTGTGTCACATAACTCTCTGGTTCAGCAGAATAAAAATTAAAAATGTGAAAATTGCGAAATGTTCGCCAAATTTAGATTTTTGTTTTCACAAATAAATGCAAAAATTATCGACCTAAATTTACCACTAGCATGAAGCCCAATATGTCACGAAAAAACAATCTCAGAATCGCTAGGATCCGTTGAAGCGTTCCAGAGTTATTACATCATAAAGGGACACTGGTCAGAATTGACAAAAATGCCAAGGTCTTTAGGGTCAAAATAGGCTGGGTCCTGAAGGGGTTAAAACCAAGCTCTGGCACTTGGTGCTGCCAAACATTCACTTAGGCTGGTTTCACACTACGATATTTGCAAATCCGATGCTGTCCGATAAAAATCGGACAGCATCGGATCCGAATTTGGCCCCATGCAGCCCTATGGGCATCGGACCGAATCGAATGTGCACTAAATGCCATCCGATTTGGTCCGATCCGATTCTGTCCGATGTTTTTATCGGTGCAAAAATTTGCTGCGATTTTTGGACCAAAAATAAAATCGGAAAAAATCGGATCGGACCAAATCGGATGGCATTTAGTGCACATCCGATCTGATCCGATTCCTTTAACATGGGGCCCTATGGAGCAGGGTCCGAGGAAACATCTGATGTCTCCTCGGACCCAATTTTAGTGTACTGAGCATGCTCAGTACATGCTCAATACACTAAACCTATTGTGTGCCGCCTAATTTAACTTCTGCAATGTATATACATACATTGCAGAAGTTAAATATAAGTTAAAACAAGTGTTTAAAAATAAAAAAATCTTTATTCTCACCTGCCAGCGCTCCTTCGGCGTCTCCAGCTGCAGCCGTTCGGTAACAGGACCTGTGATGATGTCAGAGCCCGATCAGCTGATCGGGTCACATGACCGGTTACCGCGGTAACCGCTGACGCTTTTGACGTCATCGCAGGTCCTTTACACCCGATCGGCTGCAGCTGGAGACGCCGAGGGAGCGCTGGAAGGTCAGAATAAACATTTGTTATGTTGAAATGACAGCAGAGGGGACATGAGGGGGGCCATGAGAGGGGAGAGGGGACATGAGGGGGGACAGTAGGGAGAGAGTAGGGGGACAGTAGGGCAAAACAGGGGGCAGCAGGGGGACAGCAGGGAGACAGCAAGATGACAGGAGGGGAGCTACGTGACACAGCCCAAACTGATCCTGCAAAAAAGTAGGATTCGGATGCCTATTTGGCATCCAATTGCAGGATTCAGTTTGGATCCGATGCTGTCCGATTTTCATCGGACAGCATCGGATTTAGAAAAATCGTTATGTGAAAGTAGCCTTATACTTTCCCACCTACTTGTTTTCCCACTCTACATCCACCTGTTCTTTGGTTGACAGCTCTGGCTTTATAGAGGCATGTGTGGCTATGCCAAGGGTACACCAACCTCCTGTACTTGGTTTGAACAGTCATTCTTTGCTGACAGTATCTTTAATTTTAAATTTGTTGCCTCCCTAGACAGAACGATTGTGAATAAATATTATTTATGGTGGCATTTTCTTTGGTTTATTTTTTCTATTCTTGGAAAACTCCTTTTAAAGGGAAAAGAAGGAAGGAAAATGTATAGCCATTCCCTACTGTAGGTGGTGATAATTTTTCACATCCTCACAGAATAGTAGATCAATGTTTATAGATCAGCATGTTAAGTGTTGCTTTTTATTTTTCATTCATTGTAATATTACTGTCTCTTATGTATCTATAGAAATTGCTTGAAAGGACGAGAGCCCGAAGAGAGAATCTGCAGAAAAAAATGGCAGACAGACCAACAACTGGTGCACGGACAGCAGCTCTCTCCAAAAGACCAAGAGAGCCCCTTACAGAAACAAATCATCAGCCTCCTACAGTGGCTGAAGAAGGTAAAGGAATATGCCATTATCCCTTGAAAAATGTATGAAACTCTGCTTGTAATATTTTATATGCACAGAGGGGAATTTATGAAGACTAATCCTATAGACAATATACTAAGGTGCACCTAATCTATAATTATAAATTTTGTTTTGCCTTTTGTTTTTGGCATTGATAAATTCCCCCCACCACTGTATTAGCAATGGTTTAAAGGGGTTGTCTGCTACTAGAACAACCCCTTCTGAATCCACTTGTTCCTCCCCACCACTGTTAAAATAAGAGTCTGTGCTCTCCTCCTGTGCTGCCAGTGTTCCAGCGCGGTCAGTAATCGCGGTTTGGCGCTTAAATGACCTTGTGACATCACGCAAGCCCTAGGTCCAATCACCACTGACTTCCTTCTCTCTGCTTTCAGCCCAAACGAACTATCAACAGGAAGTGAGTGGAAGCCGCAGCGTTACTTTTTGTTGATTGCTCATTTGGTCTGAAGGCAGAGAAGAGGCCAGTGGTGATTGGACGCAGGGCTCGGTGATGTCACAAGGTGATGTAAGCCCCAAACCGCGATTACTGACCGTGCTACAACGGCTCCAGCATTGGAGGAGAGTACAGACTCTTTTATTTTGCCTGGGGGAGACATGCGATCAGAAGTGACTATTCCAGTAGTGGACAACCCCTTTAAGTCACTCTACTAACAACTTTATACCAATGGATTATTATAACACTATGTGCTCACTGTGCGTTTCTGGTGATGCGTTTCTGCAGCAAAAGCACTCAGCATTATCATTAAAGTCTGCGATTTTAAAAAAGCTGTGCCCACATGTGCGTTTTTAGGTGGTGTGTTTTTGCTGCAGAAAACGCATACGCTCAAAAATGACCATGTTAATTAACCTGTGCGGTTCTGGGCTGTGGTCTTCAATTGACAGCTATTCTAATTACATAGAAATTGCAGCACTAAAAACGCACCAGAAATGCAGTACATTTTTGGTGTGTTTGTGCAGCTGAAAAGGCAGCACTAAAATAAAGCTGCACAAATGTTCAATGGGTACATAGCCTTAATCCTTTACACAGGGAACTTAAAGTAATTTTTTGATGACAAATTCCTTTAAGTTTAACACTTTCCTGACATATGACGTATTGGGAAATGTGTGTTCGGCCCTTATGTATAGTGCGGGCTCAGGAGCTTAGCCCATCTCATATCCAGCACATATTTGCTGTGATACACATCCAACATCAGCATACGACAGAGTAAATAGTCAATCGCCGTTATGTGCGTGCTCCAGCTTCCATTGGCCGATGCATTGGTTTGGCTGCCATCTTTGTCCTACTAAGAAAAATATAAGCGGGTGCTCTGATAGGGTAGATTCAATAGTAGAAGAGAAGATACCATGGCACACCCAATTAGTTAGGGTTGGATATGCCATGGTATCTTCTCTTTTACCTTTGTCCTACTGCGAAGTCCAACCTATTAGAGGGATTCAAAGGAGAATGTCAGTTTGACTATACTGTATACTGCAGTCGTAAATGTCAAAAAGAGAAAAAAATATATAAATGCTAGAATTTTTTTTTGTATTCTCGGCTTCTTCCCAATAATATGTAATGTAAGTTTTATATGTACCCCAAAATGGTATTAATAAAAATGTCAACTTGCTACTGAGAAAATGGATAGATGAATGAGAAATAAACAAGATACTGATCTCAGAAAATGATAAAAAATTATTTTATTTTTTTTAAACATACAAAGCGTAACCACCATTTAAATTTTTATTTAATAATAATGTAGAGCAAGTGATTATAATAAATTTTCAAATATACTGTATTAATTAAATCTGGTTGAAAACCATTCCATTCATAAACCTTCCACAAGGTGTCCCCACTTCACTGTGTGTGAAGCAGAAATGTTCATTCTCAATCAGATCCATCTTCACACTGAATACAGGCTGTGAGGTAGTGACCCGGGGGAACCCGCTTGGCACGGGGAAATGACATCAGCGACTACATTGTAACGGAACATAACTAGCGGATTTATTGTTTTTCTGTCATAAACCGCTTTCATCACATAAAACATAACACCGTATTTACATTTTCATATACATAACTTCCACATTAGTACATCACATGACATTACATTACAGGACATTCACATATGACATTACACCATGTTTACAGTCACATTAGAATTACGTTTTCCACAGAACGTCAAGCCGTCACCCACTGATCCTTGCAGACCTCAGTCTGGTTCTAAAGACCGCTATCACCGTCTATCACCCTGACAGGGATCTTTCCCCATCCTGCAGAAGGGATCCTCAACCCACTCCCAGGGAGTCTCAACCCACACTGCATGAGTAACGCTTCTCAACAGGACCCTGCTCGACATACCAGTCAGCCCCACATTACATCATACATTACACATGGCATTTTTACATAAGCCATCACATCCATCACACATGGCACTTATACATAAGCCATCACAGTCAACGGGACCATATCACGACTAGCACAGTCAGTCCCAAAGTCGACTACACTTATGACCGCCTGGCCCTTGAGCCGTCCTCGGTTCCCTGGACACTTGCTGGCATGCATACGTCTCGCGTGCCACCGACAAGGAGCTGGCAGGCTCCCTTCACTTCCCCCACCAAGGACGGATCACTTCAAGCACGTCCTCACATGGCAGTGGTCTGGACTGCTCTGACTCCCATCGTCCTCTCCTCACTCAGACACCTAGCAGGTTCCTATCCAGGCTGCGTCACTTATGGTGGGTTTACACACACCAATTTATCTGTTCAATATCTGAACAGATCTCTGGTTGCAGTGAAATCATGGACACATTGTATCATTTGTACACAGCTACAAAATGGAACTATGTGTCCATGATTTCACTGCAACCAGAGATTGGTTCAGATATTGAACAGATAAATTGGTGTGTGTAAACCCACCATTACAGCTGCAACACAGTGAGTCAATCAGCACATCTCACACACACACACAGACCTGAGATTGATTAACCCCCTGTGCACCATTTAGGTTTAGCCCAGCAAAGCACTCATACACAGGTTCAGACACAGCCGCTCATTAGGCTCATGAATTAACCCATTGTATACCGGATCTCATGTTTAAACACACACACAACACCCACCACCCACACATACACATACATATATACATATACACACACACCTAACATAGGCTGATCTGAACAGGATCCTATGCTGTTAACCTGTGTGATGCACCCGGTCATGGATCACATCACCACAAGGTATGTATAAGGGAAATGGGGCGTGGCTTACACTTCTGACTGCAGCTCATGAGGTGACAATGTATCATATTAGCTCAGGCTACAGCTTAATTGCTAAGTGTTGTCAGGATAAGTGTAAATTCTTTCCTTGGCACAAGCTTCTGATCTGTCATCTGGCTCTACAGAACTCAGTCACGATCTCTATTACCCCTTGTCTGTTGGCTCCACACACAGCTCAAAATCTCTGATCTTGTCCTTTCTCTGTACTCGCATTGCACTGCTCCCCATCAGCTGCTGGCCATGCCCACACAGCTATAAAATGCAGTTTTTGAATGAGCACAGAAAAATGTGTGAAAATAAGTCATACGCACAAAAAAAGCATAATATTAGCTGCTATGTGACTCATCATTAAAGCGAACCTTTCACCCCCCCCCGGGCATCAAAAGCTATAATAGCCACCTTCTGCAGCACTAAGGCTGCATTCTGAGAAGGTGGCTATAGGCTTTTGATGCCCTTTATACTATGAAATATGTAGTTAGGTAAATGCTCACACTTCTGAAGACCAAAGACCGGGAGGCGGGGTTTCACGCTCTCTGACCCGCCCCCTCTTGTCAGTCATGGTGTTCGCCTGCTGCTGCCTCCCCTGACTGTGTAAAATGAACGCGCGTCTCCATTCTCCTGTATGGAGCCGCGCATGCGCTGTGCGCCCGGCTGCCACGAAGTTCTGGACACCAGCGCACAGCGCATGCGCGGCTCCATACAGGAGAACGGAGACGCGCGTTCATTTTACACAGTCAGGGGAGGCAGCAGCAGGCGAGCACCATGACTGACAAGAGGGGGCGGGTCGGAGGAGCGTGAAACCCTGCCTCCCGGTCTTTGGTCTTCAGAAGTGTGAGCATTTACCTAACTACATATTTCATAGTATAAAGGGCATCAAAAGCCTATAGCCACCTTCTCAGAATGCAGCCTTAGTGCTGCAGAAGGTGGCTATTATAGCTTTTGATGCCCGGGGGGGGTGACAGGTTCGCTTTAACAACCAGTGCAGTATTGTGTTTTTTTTTTTTTTTTATAAATGAAATGACAATTACACTCTAAGGGTACCTTTACACGCCGCTACGACAGGATGGATACAACCCGCTACTTCACGTGCACGAGCACGGCCAAACGGTTACAAACGGGAAAACGCACCACCTTTACACGCCGCCACAAGGTGCGCTACGCTACGTTACATCTATAGCTAGCTACATGCCGGGTGTCTCAAGTAGCCATCTGTAGCGTACCTTACCTCATTTACACACCGCTACAACAAGCTAATATGTGCGGACCTGGTGCAGCAGGGACAGCACATAGGCGTGCCACAATTGTGGATTGCGAGACGTCCTACGATGATAGGACAAAGCAAGAAACCCATGATTGGGCAGGCATCGCAGGAGGCTGATTAATACATGACGCTCGAGCAATTGTGTAGTGTGACTGCTCAGCTCCTTAAATATGCCTCCCTATGCAGCGACTGCCAATCATAACGCAGGAGCTTCCTCCAATGATCGCTGAAGGGGGGCGGTATCCCGGAGCCTGTGTCACGCCCCAGCTACATACCAGGTACATCGCCTGGTGTATAGACATCCCTTCTGTAGCTTCTTTACACGCCGATACAGGTCGCTACAATCGGCTTTGTAGCCATATGTTTTCGAGCAGTGCTCGGAAACAGATGTATCTGTTGCCGGCTGTCTCGTCCCCTCTTCACACGCCGCTACTACGGGCTATATTGACGCTACAAGCTACATTTGTAGCCTGTAGCGGGTTGTATCCATCCTATCGTAGCGGCGTGTAAAGGTACCCTAAGGCTACATCCAGACTCGGTTATTTGATCTGTTTTTTTTTTTTGCAGTGCACTGCAGAAAACAAATCACTCAAATGACATCCCAGAAAAGTCCATGGGTTTTCATTTTTGCCATTCAGACAGGGTACTTTGAAAATGATGCATTGTTTCACTTTTGGAGGGCTCCGTTTTGGAAAAGTGCATGTCAATTTGTCTGGCGATTTTCTGATCCACTTTTTCCATAGGAGCCATTGGCTGTGGGTCAAAAAAAAAACCCGCAGCACCCAAAAACGGATTAGAAATAGAGGGTCCAATTTTTTTTTTTTTTTTTTTTTTTTTTTTTTTAACAGCAGCTCCTGTTTTTCAACAAAAAATGCAGCACAATGAAGGTAAAAAAAAAACTGTCTGAATGTAGCCTAAGTGGAACATGCCATGCTGAAAATAATATCTAACCTGCAGGCAGTATGGTATAGAACAGAATCAGCTGATCAGATTGATAGACATTTTTGTTGAAAAGTTGCACTTAAGCTGGGACTATGTTATGCGACAGCCGTTGTGCAACAAAAACATTTGTTCTATTTATCTGTGTCTTGTGTGACTATTTTGCAGCTCTTGAGTTTGCTGTAAGCACAGCAGCCAAGTTGCAGACAGGTCACATTTCCCTCCATTTCCTGTCTTTCCCCCACCCCCCTCTCCTGTCTTCCCCAGATTGTTACTGACATTGGTTGCTGCTGTTCCTGGCTTGCTCTGGGCTCTGGCTCAGCACGGCTTTAGGATGGTAGGAGCCGGGGTTGCTGTTCTGTATGTACGCTTAGTGTGATAGCATCCTCTTGGTCATAGTGAGTTATAAGGGGAATCTGTCCAGCTCTGCCTGATAGGCTATATTTGTGGTGCTGCGATGGGCTTGAATTAGATATGTGCAGAACTCCAGGTGAAAGACTTTGGTTGGGCTAGCATCCCCCTTTGTCTGGTGTCGGTATGTCATGGGACTCCATAACTTTTTGCCATAAAGCAGTATAGAAGTGATGATACTGTCGATTACACTGGTCAACAGCATTTTTGGTGCCAAAGATATTTCATTGAATTTAGGGTAACTTTGGGGTGCTGATTCTGAATATGTCATCAGTTTTGCCAGATTGGCTCAAGTTTTTGAGATTTTTCGTAAAATGTGTTAAAAAAAAGACGTTTTTTGCTACTTTTTTAACGAAGTCTGTTATGTTTCTTCTATGTTTTGTCAGTGTATATTCACCACAAATGTAACAGAATGAGTCTGGATCGTTAAGACAACTTCTTCTTGATGAGTTCATGCTTTTCACTGAACAACAGACAACAAACATAAAGTTAGTGCAAAAATCAAGCTATGAACAAACTTTTAGAACACTAATTAACACAAAACTATATTGAGAACTGCTCAGTTCAAGTACTAATCCAAAGAAATTAATGAGATGATGCGTCGCATTTACCAACAAGTGCTATAAATAAGATACCAAAAATCTCAAAAACTTGAGCCAATCTGGCAAAACTGATAGCATATTCAGAATCAGCACCCCAAAAATACCCCAAATTCATTAAAATATTTTGGGCACCAGAAAAAAAAATTTTTTTTGTTGACCTGTGTTATCTTAAGCCCAACTCTTCGGTGGTTTGAAGGGTACAGTTGTATTCTGATGGCATTGAAAGTTCTGCACGCTTTTCTTTGAAGGCCTCTGCAGCTTGTGACTCACTGTTGCCGGGTTCTCAGGTCTCAGGCGTTTGCTGCGGTCACAGTTCGGTGCCTGAGGCTGTAAGGGCCCGGTGGTCAATGCACGGTTAAATATGAATAAAGTTTGTTTCATGACGCCACCTGTAGGTGTCCGGTGATGGCACCGGTGCTGCTCAGACCTCCGGGGTGATGTGCGGCAGCTTAGATGGAACCACTCCCTACAGGGCGAGCGGGGGGTCCCCGGGGCAGTTACTAACGTTAAAGGGAATAGGGTACCGCGGTCTGTGTGGTGTAAGTGGAAGGAGGGACACGCACACATAGTCTTTTGGTACCTTTACTGATGTTGACGGGTACACTCGACCGGAGATGAGGTAACACTTCAGGAGTTTTCCACAGCAAGCAGGGTTGTAGGCTTCCTAATATCCGTTGTTCTGCTGGAGTCTGGCAGGCATGAAACCCAACGAAACCATTGCTGCACTCTCTTGTGTGACTCTTCTCACCCGGGTTTGCTGCACTGAGGGCACTCTAGAGGATTCCTGTCAGGCCTTAGACTCCGGGCTCTCATTTGGTGGTACTTAGGGTGTCTGGGGAGCTAAACCCCCTATCTGTAGTAATGGTTTCTCTACAAAGTCTATAATGTGTCCTTGTAGCTCGGACTCACTTTTTACAGTGATGCGTTTTTTTGTTCAAAAATGGATCCTCACAAAGAATGAACATGTCAACTTGTGTGGTGTTTTTCTTACCCACTTTTTTCATTGGAACCATTGTCTATGTTCTTAAAAAAAATGTAACAGTCTAAAACGCATCAAAAACAGATCAATAATGGAGGATCAGTTTTTTGATAAGCTGATCCAATTTTGCAGAAAAAAATGCATGAAAAACTCTGTGAATGTAGCCTTATATTGGAGATGTGCTGTGCTCCATTAAGGTACCTTTACACGCGCCACGGCAGGCTCGATACATCCCGCTACAGGCTACAAATGTAGCTTGTAGCGCCAATGTAGCCCGTCGTAGCGGCGTCTGAAGACGTGACGCTACAGCTGGCAACAGATACATCTGTTTCCTAGCTCTGCTCGAAAACTGATGGCTACATCGCCGATGGTAGCGAGCTGTATCGGCGTGTAAAGAAGCAACGGAAGGGAACTCGGGACACCCGGCGATGTAGCTGCAATGTAGCTAAGGCGTGACCCTGGCTCCATGTTACCGCGCCCCATGTGCGATCATTGGTGCAAGCTGCTGCATGACGATTGGTAGTCGCTGCATAGGGAGGCATATTTAAGGAGCTGACGAGTCACACTACACAATCGCTCGAGCGTGCTGTATTACTCAGCCTCCTGCGATGCCTGCCCAATCAGGATGTTATTGCTTCGTCCTATCAGCGTACGGACGGCTCGTAATCCACAATTGTAGCACGCCTATGTGCTGTCCCTGCTGCACCAGGTCCGCCCATAGTAGCTGGTTGTAGCAGTGTGTAAATGAGCAACAGCTGGCTACTTGAGACACCCGGCGATGTAGCTAGCTATAGATGTAGCGTGGCGTAGCGCACCTTGTGGCGGCGTGTAAAGAGGGTGCGTTGACTGTTTGTAACCGTTTGAGCGTGCTCGTGCACGTGAAGTAGCGGGATGTATCCAGCCTGCCGTGGCGGCGTGTAAAGGTACCTTTAGGGCTTGGTGGTTGTCTGTTTGCTGGATTTCCACTAGGTGCTTTTGTATCTTGATTCTTTCTTGTCATGGCTTAAAATCCTTAAAGAAGAGTGAACGTTTTAGTACTGTCTGTGCCCTATTACTATGGGGCACAGACAGCACTGGGGGGTATATACAGCACTAGGGAGCAGAGGCATTACTGGAGGGAAAATCAGTACTTGGGGGCACATGCATAACTAGTGGGCACACCGTACTGGCGGGCACAGGCATCTGACACAATCGGTATTTAGATTGAGCCAGTGCCACAGTGATTATGTCCTAATGATTAAACACTCAACTTAAAGAGGACCTGTCGCCAAACCAGGCATGGTGATCTAATTACAGCACTGGATGCAGCATGTCTGCAGCATGCAGACAAGGGGTCCCCCAGCACTTGAGCAGCCCTGTACCCCGAGATAATACACTTAGAAAACTTACATGCTACAGCCACTAAGGAGGTGGCTAGGGGCTGCAGCCAAGGGCAGATTCACACCCCCTGCATGTGTAATCTGCCCACCGCTGCCAATCATTCTCTCCCTGTCTGCAGCATTTAAACAGAGTTTTCTTTTTCGCTCCATTGGGAGACCCAGACATTGGGTGTATAGCTTCCGCCTCCGGAGGACACACAAAGTACTACACTTAAAACAAAAAGTGTAGCCCCTCCCCTACTGCCTATACACCCCCTTCAGGAGAAATCTCATCAGTTCTTAGCTTTGTGTTGAAGGAGGAACACACTGCACTCATCCACTCTCATTTTAGTCATACACACTCTCCTTGGAGAGTGACGGATGGAAGAAAAGTGGGTTCTGGTGGACCCCCGGCGTGTCTCCTTCCCCCACCCTCGGGCAGGGGCGGTTGAGGTACCTATTGTTGGTACAACGGGCTGGAACCCTCATGCCGTTCTCCTTCCCCATCCCTTAGGGGCTCTTGGGAAGTGGGAGTCATCACGGGTTTCCATGCCTAAGGAACCCTAACTTCATCCACAGCCCTTGGGATCTGTTGGCCGGAGTTGTCACCCCAGGGACCGGGCCCTGCACCAGACAAGGTACTTTGTATCGGTTCTCAGCTGCGGATGCAACCCGGTCTCCGGCCCTCCTCAGTCTCTGGGAGGTTTCTGGTGGTGATCTCCATTTAGGACCGGCGCACTGTTAACCAGTTACACCAGTCCCCGCCGGGCCTCGGGTTTCCGGCTCTCCGCGGACCGCCACATAGACGCCAAAAATTTAGCCCTCGGCTGCACCGCGGCCTACTAGGTCCACTGCAATTGCGCAGTGAGACGGGCGGGATCTCCCGCCATTACAGGCACTTGAGGCACGGGGCTCTTCCTTCTCTATAGTAGCCCCCCTCCTCCGCCTGTGTAATCGGTCCTCCAGATTTCCCGCTCTTGCATAGCCACGCCCCTCTTTACAGCTCCGGCGGCCATCTTTCTTACTCCTGCCGGTGTATGACTTGGAGCAGCATCTCTTTAATCTCTGCTGCTTCAGGGGGAGAGCGCGCGATCTCTGGAGGACACGCACACTACCCGCTCATTGCGGCCGGTAAGCCACATCGGTACTCCCGGTTGTGGACCCCTTTTCTTGCCTATTTCCCTCTGTGAGATTCCTGTTGGACAATACACACAGAACAAACATGACTTCCACCAGGAGAAAAGCCCCTAAGGTGCAGACATTCTATTCCTCTTGCACTGCCTGCAAGATTATGCTGCCTGCTGGATCTGTTTTCCCTCACTGCTCTGCCTGCTCTACACATGAGGCTCTAGCTGAGGCAGAGCCCAGGACATCCCCCAGCTCTGCTGCTGTGGAGCCCTCCCTGCCCCAGAGGACTCGGCAATGCCTTCCCCCTGGACAGCGGCTTTTGCTAAGTCCTTCTCGGACTCCTTCGCCCAGTCTATGACAACCCTGACCAGGGTATTGCAGGAGACCTTGCAGGCCAGTCAGAGGGGAGGTGCCCTCGGGCCCTCTTCTTCACGCCACAGGCGTTACAGCGAGTCATCCCCTTCTAGGGGCATGGACTCCGGGGACAATACTGAAGTATCTAACCCAGCTCCCTCTCCTAGGCCTTCCAAACGGCCACTCAGAGAACTTTCTCCTGCCTCCTCTCATCACACTGAGTCTCACGTTGAGGGATCTCGGCTCGATGGGGATGAGGACCGGCAGAATCCTGTCATGCCTCCAGATGAATCGTCTGAGGAGGATATTTTGGTGGATGATTTGGTATCATCCATTAATACCATTTGGACCTGTCTGCACCTCCTCCACCTGCGGAGACTTCCCTCTCGGAGGAGCTGTATCAGTTTCTCCCGCCATCCAGGTCACACGGCTTGTTTTTTGATCACTCTAATTTCAGATCAACTGTGCAGACGCCCAGGGCTTGCCCTGACAAACGCTTCACTCGGAAACAGAAGGATTCTCGTTATCCTTTTCCCCCGGAAGTGGTAAAGGGTTGGTCGGTCTCGCCCCGGGTGGACCCCCCCCGTTTCTAGGCTATCGCCAATACGGTGATGTCAGTGGCAGATGGCTCGTCTCTAAAGGACTCCACCGACCGCCAAGTTGAACTTTTGCAGAAGTCAATTTACGAAGCTACAGGAGCATCGTTTGCTCCTGCTTTCGCGGCCGTGTGGGCCATGCAGGCAGTCTCTACCTGCTTAGCGGAGATTAACGTAGTGGCACAAGACATTCCGAGGTAGCAACCTTGACGTCACAGGCCACCGCATTCACGAACTATGCCAGGACGGCCGTCATGGAATCTGCCAGCCGTACCGCGGTGGTGTCTGCTAACTCACTCGCAGCCCGCAGAATGTTGTGGCTGCGGGATTGGAAGGCTGACGCCACTTCCAAAAAGTTCCTCCAGGGACTCCCGTTCGCAGGAAACAGGCTCTTCGGGGAGCAATTGGGCGACCTTATTAAGGAATCTACAGGTGGAAAGACAACCTCCTTGCCTCAGTCTAAGGTGCAGAAGTCTGGCCAGCGTCAGATGCATGCCAAGTTTCGGGCCTTTCGTCCCTCCTCAAAGCCTTCTTAGTCCTCCGTCTCCCGGTCAGACAAGGATCAGAAGTCAAATCGTACATGGCGCTCTAAGTCACAACAGAAGAAGCCAGCGGGAGCCCTGGCCTCCAAGGCATCCTCTGCATGACTCACCGCCTCCCCCTGCAGCATCCTCGGTCAGTGGCAGGCTCTCCCGCTTTGGAGACACCTGGCACAGCAACATCCAAGACCAATGGGTGAAGGACGTCGTCTCCCATGGCTACAAGATAGAGCTGACCTCGTGTCCTCCGACTCGCTTCTGTCTTTCCTCGCCCCGCCGACAAAGGCTCCTGCCTTTTTTCAGGCGCTGGCCGCCCTATGACGGGACGGAGTCGTGGTGTCCGTTCCATTCGAGGAATGCTTCCAAGGGTTCTATTCGAATCTTTTCACGGTCCCCAAGAAGGACGGTTCGGTGAGACCAGTTTTGGACCTCAAGCTGCTCAACCGACATGTGAGAGTAACAACCTTCAGGATGGAATCACTGCGGTCTGTGATTGCCTCTCTATCTCAGGGAGACTTCCTGGGCTCGGTGGACGTCAAGGATGCCTACCTACACATCCCCATTGCTCCTGAGCACCAGCGTTGGTTGAGGTTCGCGGTGGGGGAGGAGCACTTTCAATTCATGGCTCTCCCCTTCGGCCTAGCCTCAGCCCCCAGAGTCTTCACCAAAGTGATGGCAGCGATGGTGGCCGTCCTGCATTCCCAGGGCCACGCCTTCATACCTTACTTGGACGACCTTCTGGTCAGGGCCCCTTCTCGGGAACGGTGTCAACAAAGTCTCTCGATCACTCTCGACACTCTTCAGAGATTCGGTTGGCTGATCAATATGCCGAAGTCCTCCCTCCTGCCTGCACAAACTCTAACGTATCTGGGCATGGAGTTTCACACCGCACCGGCTCTAGTCATTCTTCCCTCGAGCAAGCAGGTGTCGATTCAAGAGGAGGTTCAGTCCCTGCTTCGGTCAGACCTAATCTCCATCAGACGTCTGATGCACACTCTGGGGAAAAATGGTAGCTGCCATAGAAGCGGGGCCATTTGCGCAATTCCACCTGCGTCCCCTTCAATTGCAGATACTTCACCATTGGGACAAGACTTCCTTGTCTCTCGACAAGCAGATATCTGTCACCGTCAACGAAGGACTCGCTCCACTGGTGGTTGCTCCTCATGTCCCTGTCACGAGGGAGATCTTTTCTGCCCCCCTCATGGTTGGTAGTGACCACGGACGCCAGTCTCCTGGGATGGGGTGCCGTGTTTCTTCACCACAAAGCTTAGGGCACTTGGTCGGAACAGGAATCCTCTCTGCAGATCAATGTCCTGGAGATTCGGGCCATTTACTTGGCATTGCTGGCCTTTCAGAGGTTCCTGGTGGGGAAACAAATTCGGATCCAATCCGACAACGCAACCGCGGTCGCTTATATCAACCACCAAGGAGGCACTCGAAGCTCTCAGGCATTGTCGGAGGTCCAACGAATCCTTCAGTGGGTCGAGGACAACGACTCCTCCATCTCGGCGGTCCACATTCCCGGGGTGGACAATTGTGAGGCCGACTACCTGAGTCGACAAGGTATGGACGCAGGCGAATGGGCCCTGCACCCAGACGTCTTTGTAGACATCTGCGACCGATGGGGAACACCGGATGTGGATTTGATGGCCTCTCGGTTGAACCACAAGGTTCCGGCTTTCATGGCTCGCTCCCGGGATCGCCAGGCTCTAGCAGCGGACGCTCTGGTCCAAGACTGGTCCCAGTTTCACCTTCCCTGCGTGTTTCCTCCCTTGGCGCTGTTACCCATGGTCCTAAGGAAACTCAAGGCGGAATGCCGACAAGCTTTGCTCATCGCCCCAGACTGACCCAGGCGGGCTTGGTATCCGGACCAGCTACACCTCACGGCAGGGGATCCGTGGAAGCTTCCGTACCGTCCAGACCTCTTGTCTCAAGGTCCGCTCTTCCACCACAATTCTGCGGCCCTCAACCTGACTTTGTGGCCCTTGAAGACTGGTTGCTGACGTACTTCTTGTTTTCTCCTGAAGTCGCCGCTACCATGAGACAAGCCATAAACCTGGCTCGGCAAAAATATACCGCAGGGTTTGGAAGATCTTTTTTTCCTGGTGCCGTCTCAAGGGGGTTTCTCCTTGGCCTTTTTCCCTGCCTACCCTACTTGCTTTCCTGCAATCAGGAATGGATAAGGGCTTGGCACTCTGCTCCCTCAAAGGGCAAATCTCCGCACTTTCCGTGCTGTTCAATAAACGCCTGGGCAACCTCCCTCAGGTGAAGACGTTTGTTCAAGGGGCAAGTCACATCGTTCCTCCCTACAGACGTCCTCTGGACCCCTGGGACCTTAACCTAGTCCTTGCAGCGTTACAGAAGCCGCCCTTCGAACCGTTAAGGGAGGTACCTCTCTCTAGACTTTCCCAGAAGGTTGCCTTTCTGGTAGCGATTACCTCTCTTCGGAGGGTTTCAGAGCTAGCGGCCCTGTTGTGTAAGTCCCCGTTCCTGGTAATTCTCCAAGACAAGGTGGTGCTCTGAATTGTGGCTGAGTTCTTACCTAAGGTGGTTTCTCCATTCCACCTTAATCAAGACATTGTCTTGCCGTCTTTTTGTCCTAACCCTGTTCACCAATATGAGAAGGCACTGCATTCTTTTGATCTGGTCAGGGCTGTCAGGATTTATGTCTCCCGCACGGCTTCATTCCGCCGTACGGATTCCCTGTTCGTTCTCCGACAGGCCAGAAAAATGGGTCACCGGCTTCCAAGTCCTCTTTGGCTCGGTGGATCAAGGCCCCTGTTCAGGAGGCCTACTTTTCCTCTGGACCGCCTCTCCCATCGGGTCTTAAGGCGCATTCGACAAGAGCTGTGGGTGCATCGTGGGCCTTACATCACCAGGCTACAGCGCAACAGGTGTGTCAGGCGGCAACTTGGTCCAGCCTACACACCTTCACGAAACATTATCAAGTTCATGCGTATGCTTCGGCAGACGCGAGTGTGGGCAGACGGATCCTTCAGGCGGCGGTCGCTCACCTATGATAGGAGCTGCCACGTTTTTGGGTCTTTTCCCACCCAGGGATCGCTTTTGGACATCCCAATGTCTGGGTCTCCCAATGGAGCGAAAAAGAGAGGGAGAATTTTGTTTACTTACCGTAAATTTTTTCTTCTAGCTCCTAATTGGGAGACCCAGCACCCACCCTGTTACCTTTTGGGCTTTGTTTACCGTTCAGTGGCTGGTGTTAGACATGTCACTTCTGTTATTCGGTTTACCGATATATTCTGGCCGGACTTTCCATTTTTTTGGTGTGGGTCTTTCCCTCCTTCCTGCTTGTGCACTGAACTGATGGGATTTCTCCTGAAGGGGGTGTATAGGCAGTAGGGAAGGGGCTACACTTTTTTTGTTTTAAGTGTAGTACTTTGTGTGTCCTCTGGAGGCGGAAGCTATACACCCAATGTCTGGGTCTCCCAATTAGGAGCTAGAAGAAAAAGAATTTACGGTAAGTAAACAAAATTCTTTTTTTTTTTTTTTTTTTTCCCCCTCTCTCCCAGAAAGTGTTAGCCCCGCCCCCTTAAGGGCAGGGCAAAACAGGAGAGAAAAAACAACTCTGTTTAAATGCTGCAGACAGGGAGAGAATGATTGGCAGCAGTGGGCAGATTACACATGCAGGGGTGTGAATCTGCCCTTGGCTGCAGCCCCTAGCCACCTCCTTAGTGTAAGTTTTTTCGAAGTGTATTATCTCGGGGTACAGGGCTGCTCAAGTGCTGGGGGACCCCTTGTCTGCATGCTGCAGACATGCTGCATCCAGTGCTGTAATTAGATCACCATGCCTGGTTTGGTGACAGGTCCTCTTTAAAGGGGACCTGTCAGGTCATTTATGCCCCCAAACCTATCATAACCTGTCCCTGCAGCTTCCTGCTACATCCCTAATCATCCCCGTCTGAGCTAAATATGAAGTATAATGGTTGTAAAAACGTTGTTTATAACTTACATTTTCCCGCATTGTGTAGACCTGTGGGTGTTCACTCCTGGTCCATGTCTAATAATAATCATCTTTATTTATATTGTGTCAACATAATCTGCAGCTTCACAATTCAGAGGTTCATATTCAAACAGTCATAAGTAACAGTTATAAGAAAATACAATAATTCAAGCGCCCTGCCCCATAAGAGCTTACAATCTACAACAGGGGTCTCAAACTCTGCTGGGTTGGTGGGCCGCACATAGAAAAAAATTGATATCGGATATTGCTTGTAGGACTAAGTGACATTTTTAGTAATAGCAGAATTTTTTGCTCAATGTAGTAATGTCCAAATCCTGATCCCTTTCTTGTAATAATGTCCCTATCTTGGTCCCTTTCTTCTTGTAATGTCCCCATGCTGGTCCCTTTTGTAATAATGTCCCCATGCTGGTCCCCTTTTGCAGTAATGTCCCCATGCTGGTCCCCTTTTGCAGTAATGTCCCCCATGCTGGTCCCCTTTTGCAGTAATGTCCCCCATGCTGGTCCCCTTTTGCAGTAATGTCCCCCATGCTGGTCCCCTTTTGCAGTAATGTCCCCCATGCTGGTCCCCTTTTGCAGTAATGTCCCCCATGCTGGTCCCCTTTTGCAGTAATGTCCCCCATGCTGGTCCCCTTTTGCAGTAATGTCCCCCATGCTGGTCCCCTTTTGCAGTAATGTCCCCCATGCTGGTCCCCTTTTGCAGTAATGTCCCCCATGCTGGTCCCCTTTTGCAGTAATGTCCCCATGCTGGTCCCCTTTTGCAGTAATGTCCCCCATGCTGGTCCCCTTTTGCAGTAATGTCCCCATGCTGGTCCCCTTTTGCAGTAATGTCCCCCATGCTGGTCCCCTTTTGCAGTAATGTCCCCCGAGCTGGTCCCCTTTTGCAGTAATGTCCCCCATGCTGGTCCACTTTTGCAGTAATGTCCCCCGAGCTGGTCCCCTTTTGCAGTAATGTCCCCCATGCTGGTCCACTTTTGCAGTAATGTCCCCCATGCTGGTCCACTTTTGCAGTAATGTCCCCCATGCTGGTCCCCTTTTGCAGTAATGTCCCCCATGCTGGTCCCCTTTTGCAGTAATGTCCCCCATGCTGGTCCCCTTTTGCAGTAATGTCCCCCATGCTGGTCCCCTTTTGCAGTAATGTCCCCCATGCTGGTCCCCTTTTGCAGTAATGTCCCCCATGCTGGTCCCCTTTTGCAGTAATGTCCCCCATGCTGGTCCCCTTTTGCAGTAATGTCCCCCACGCTGGTCCCCTTTTGCAGTAATGTCCCCCACGCTGGTCCCCTTTTGCAGTAATGTCCCCACGCTGGTCCCCTTTTGCAGTAATGTCCCCCATGCTGGTCCCCTTTTGCAGTAATGTCCCCCATGCTGGTCCACTTTTGCAGTAATGTCCCCCGAGCTGGTCCCCTTTTGCAGTAATGTCCCCATGCTGGTCCACTTTTGCAGTAATGTCCCCCATGCTGGTCCACTTTTGCAGTAATGTCCCCCATGCTGGTCCACTTTTGCAGTAATGTCCCCCATGCTGGTCCCCTTTTGCAGTAATGTCCCCCATGCTGGTCCCCTTTTGCAGTAATGTCCCCCATGCTGGTCCCCTTTTGCAGTAATGTCCCCCATGCTGGTCCCCTTTTGCAGTAATGTCCCCCATGCTGGTCCCCTTTTGCAGTAATGTCCCCCATGCTGGTCCCCTTTTGCAGTAATGTCCCCCATGCTGGTCCCCTTTTGCAGTAATGTCCCCCACGCTGGTCCCCTTTTGCAGTAATGTCCCCACGCTGGTCCCCTTTTGCAGTAATGTCCCCCACGCTGGTCCCCTTTTGCAGTAATGTCCCCCATGCTGGTCCCCTTTTGCAGTAATGTCCCCCATGCTGGTCCCCTTTTGCAGTAATGTCCCCCATGCTGGTCCCCTTTTGCAGTAATGTCCCCCATGCTGGTCCCCTTTTGCAGTAATGTCCCCCATGCTGGTCCCCTTTTGCAGTAATGTCCCCCATGCTGGTCTGCCTTCTTTTTACACACACACACACACACACACATTCACTCACACATTCACTCACTCACAGTCACTCATGTGGAACAAAAGGGGGGGGAGCACAACTGATGAGCGGTACCTGGTGCTCTAGTGGGGACATCAATAACAGGTGTGGGGGGTTTGCCTCTCACCTTTTTGGAGGTTGTGCAACCCTGCACAACCTCGGCGTATTGCAGTGGATGTCTCCGAACTCCAGTAGTCGGGGTTTCCTCCACGAGCAGCTCCTTCCGGTCAGGTGAATCGAGCAAGCCAATCACCTGACCCTGTGGTGTTCTCGGCTAGGTCACCACAGGTCCTTTGGATTCTGATAGCGGTGACTCTGGTTCACAGCTGCTCCTGCTCCAGCCCTCAGATGGGGATATGATATTTGTACTGAAGTGTGTGATTATAACAGAAGTGCTAGAGCACAGGAGGTACACTTTTAATTACTTTTAATATACCACAACGCGTTTCCACGGCGGTCTGCCACCTTCATCAGGTAAATCCACCTGATGAAGACGGCTGACCACCGTGGAAACGCGTTGTGGTATATTAAAGGTAATTAAACGTGTGCCTACTGTGCTCTTGTGCTTCTTTTATAATCGCACACTTCTGTACACTCGCGCCCTCTCTGACACTCGCGCCCTCTCTGACACTCGCGCCCTCTCTGACACTCGCGCCCTCTCTGACACTCGCGCCCTCTCTGACACTCGCGCCCTCTCTGACACTCGCGCCCTCTCTGACACTCGCGCCCTCTTTTGTAACCTTAACCATGCTGGCGGCTGTCCAGTGCATGGTAGCCGCCGCTTTCCCCGCTATATTATTACTTCCGGCCACATCACTCTGCCGCTCTCTCTGCAAGTTCAATGCAAGCCATCAGCCAATGAGAGGACCGCAGGTGACGTCGGTATATGACATCACCTGCGGGCCTCTCATTGGCTGACGGCTTGCATTGAACTTGCAGAGCAGCAGAGTGAAGCGGCCGGAAGTAGTGTAATATAGCGGGGACCGTGGCGGCCCCATGCACTGGACTGCCGCCAGCATGGTTAATTGTCCATGGTGCCGCGGGCCGCACAGAGATGCCCCAGGGGCCGCATGTTTGAGACCCCTGATCTATGAGGTGAGGGTGACCCAAAGTACAGGGGCTTATTAACAATGATGGTGCAGCCAACTTGAGGAAATGAGGAATAGCTAAGAGATGCATAAGTGGCCACCAACCATTATTTGTAATGCATTTGAGACTTGTGGATCAGATAGGCTGTGTCTAAATGACTTTGAATAGGGATCACTATAGACCGCCCTAAATGATGTGTTTTTATGGATCGCCTGAAACTACTACTACTAATTTTTCTCCCATCGCCTTCCACGACAGCATTGGAGGATGTCGTCCACGCCCTATTGGGGGACAGGAACACAGAGAGGTTAAAAGCCCCTCCCCTTCCTCCGCACTCCAGTGTCTTCCTGTCCCCCTTGGGGCATGGAGAGGTTCCAGTGCTGTCAGGCCGGCAGAGGCAGCATTGGGGTGTACTTACAGCCGGGCCAGGGATGGACGTCGGGGGCGGCCTCCTCCTCCTTCTCAGGGCTCCCGTGGTGGGACCATCCGGCCTTCCTGCGTCCTACGGGGCAAAGCAGGCCGTGTATTGCAACGCCGGAGGCCTGTTCAGCTCTCCGGCGTCTCCCTCCTCCAGCTGCGGTCCCTGGGGCATGCATCAGAGGTGCCGCGGTGGCACTTCCGGTTTCGGGGGTGGCACTTCCGGTTTCGGGGATGACACTTCCGGTTCCGGGATGGCACTTCCGGTTTCGGACGGCGGCTCCTGTAAGGGCTGTGGCAGGCTGGGCGCGGCTCCAGGGAACCCAGCAGGACTTTCGCGCGCTACTGCCCGCGGCCGGTGACCAGGAGGAGGGAGGGAACAGGTGTTCCTCGTTGGGGGCACGGTACTTCTGGATAAGTACCCGCCGGAAGCTACACCCAGGTAAGGCTGATCCCTAAAACATGGAAGGTGATAGGCTTCCACCTCTGCTTCTGCAGAGCCCAGCGTTCCCCCAGCTCATGTAAGTGTTTCTGGGGGTGGTCACAAGGGGTAGAGTTATTTAAGCCCTGCACTCACACTGGGACCCCCTTCTCTTCCCTTTTTGTCTATAGGGAGACAAGGGCCGTCTGTGAAAGGGAGCAATAATGTGGCTGCGGCACAAAATGTCCCTCTTCCTACAACAAGGTGTCGGCCATGACTGACAGGGTTGTCAGGATGGACTCCCCATCCTTGCTTGAGGAGCTCCAATCCATTAGGGAAGAGGTGCAGGCTTCTGTCTCGGCACTGCGGGGTTTTGCTGCAGCTTCCGGGCCTTCCCCTCCGTATGAGAGGAAGCTCCAGGATTGTGACTCTGTGGATCTCATGGAGGCTGGCCAGAGCTCAGCGTTAGAGGACGGTGAGGATATTGCCGCTGTTGCCTCTGTCCAGACACGAGAATCTGGACACTACTATTTTTCCACAGAGTCCATGGGTGCATTGGTGGACACTGTCCATTGTACCATGGGAGTAGAGGTGGTGGAATCCCCTTCTTCTGTGCAGGACTAAATGTTCAGAGGCCTGAAGGCTAAGCGGCTCACCCCATCCGAGTGGATTGGAGGGTGATGACTTTGTCTGGGAGGTCCCGAAGGTGGACATCCAGGTGGCCAGGGTAGCATCAGCTGCTATTGTAAACCCATTGTGCATGCCCTTGACACACTGTTAAGGCTAAGCAGCAGGAGCCTCAGTCACGGGCTGGATGGGAGACCTCATGAGAGACCCAATGGGAATCTCTATGGAAGTCTCTATAAAGTCAATGGGACTTCTAACATGAAGGTCTATGGCAGTATTCCATTTGGGAAGCTTAGCATATAAGACCACGTTGCCTTTTGAAGATTCCTCCCGGTTGAAGGACCCCCTCGTTCGTAAAATGAAGAGTTTCCTCAAAAGATCCTGGGAGGCGGCAGCTATGTCTTTAACGGTGTACATTTCCTCTACATGTGAGCAGGTCTCTCTTTAAGTGGCTCACCCAGCTGGGAGAATTCATCCTGCAGGGTACTCCCAGGAAGGAGCTTTGGACTCCATTCCACTTCTGAGACGTGCTATGGGCTTCCTGGCCGATGCCTCTGCTGAGTCATTCCGTGTTGGCGCCAGGTGCGCAGTGTTGGCTAACACAGCTCGCAGGGCAGTGTGGCTTACAAGGTGGAATGAGGAGTTCACGTCTAAGCTCCAGCTGTGTGGCCTCCCCTTGCATTGGATGACATCCTGGAAAAGGTGTCTCCCGGAACAGGAGCCCTTTCGGAGGCAGTCCTTTTGGCCTGAGCGCAGCCAACCCTCCCAGTCTAAAGGGAAGGGTAAGTCTGGTCGCTGGGCATTCCAGTATGGGAACAAGACCCGTAATATCTTGCTCCCCCAGCAGCGGCATCACCAGCCGCTCCTAAACAAGGTCGCCTTCCCCATTGCGGGGCGGCTCCTGCGGTTTCTGCCACAGTGGCAAGCAATCTCCTTGTGCCCTTGGATCCTCTCGACCATTTGGGAGGGTCTACGCTTGGAATTCGAGAGCCAGCCCCTCCGTGTCTTCGAGTCCTCTCCCTTCCTCAGGGGGACTCTCGCACGGTTTTTCTTGTCGGGTCTGCGACACATGTTGGATTCGGGTGTGGGGTCCCCGGTTCCTCCTGGAGAGGAGGGCCAGGGGCGCTACTCCAGGTTGTTGTGGACCTCCAGAACACGTATTCTCATGTCCCCATTCACCCGTCCCACAAGCGCTTTCTGCGGTTCACGATCTCCGGGGCAGGCGGGACGGTCCATTCTCGGCTTAATGTGCTGCCCTTTGGGATTTCGTCGGCCCCAGAGGTTACCAAACTCATGGGGGAAGCGATCACATTCATCCAGACCCAGGGGATATGTATGCTTCCCTATTTAGACGACATGTTGGTGGTGGCTCCTTCGGCAGCGCTTCTGCGCACAAAGGTCTCCAACACATTGGAGATTCTTCAGTCCCTGGGATGGGTACCCAATCTTTGGGAATCGGAACGGGTGCCTGCAACCCAACGTCAATTTTTGGGAGTCTTGCTGGCCTCCTCCAGACAGACCTCGTTCCTTCCTGCGGAATATCAGCTTTTGCGCCGCGTGAATCTGACCCGCCTCCGGGCAGGGGGGTCGCCCTCCTTGCGGGAAGCAATGTCCCTGTTAGGGGCCATGATGGCCTGCATTCAGTCAGTAACATGGGCTCAGGCTCCTTCCCACAGCTCCAGGAACACATAATGAGTTCCTGGGACAGACGTCAGGATTCCTTAAACTCGCGGGTCCGGACCCCGGGGGCGGTGGTAATCTCGCTTTCCTGGGGATGAATCCCAGACACCTTCCTGTGACCTCCATTCCCACTGATGCCAGCGGCAGAGCAGGAAGCCCTTGACGAACGCCATTTACGGGAAGGTTTGGAAACGCTTTCTGTCCTGGTGTGCTCCTTCCATTCCGGATATCCATCATCCTAATGTGGCTCTCAATTTGGATTTTTTGCAGCGAGGCTTGGATTTGGGCCTTCAGCCGAGCACCCTTAAGGTCCAGGTTTCAGCTCTCGGTGCCGTGTTTGATCAGGATCTTGCTGGCCATCGATGGATCAAACACGATGGTAGTTCGCACACCGTTCCAGGGGATTTGGAGTCGCTCGGTCAGTCGCCAGTCTTCAAACTTCTGGCAGTGGAGGAAGCGCTTCTTGCTGCAGCTCACGTTCTCCGGGGTCATCATGTCAAGGTCCTGTCAGACAATGTGACTACGGTTGCTTTCTTGCGGTACCAAGGCGGTACTCGTGGCTTACACTTGCAGGGGCTGGCAAGACTGTTCTTTTTGTGGGCAGTACGCCATCTTCTCTCCTCCTCGGCAGTACTTCTGAAGGGAATGGCCAATGTACAGGCAGATTTCTTGAGCCGCACGGAGGTCCACCCTGGCGAATGGAGCCTCCATCCGGACGTGTTTCGCTCTCTCACGGACAGGTGGGGAGTCCCTTCAATCGACCTGTTTGCATCGGGAGCCAATGCCAAGGTGCCGACGTATTTTTCCCTGAGTCGGTCGGACCATCCTCTGGGGCTGGACGCCTTCGCCCATCGGTGGGACTTCCGGTTGGTGTATGCGTTTCCTCCGATCCCGCTGCTCCCCAAGACGTTGCAGAAGATTCGGGCGGAGGGGGTGACGGCTATCCTGGTGGCTCCCCTGTGACACAAAAGGGCATGGTACGGCGCTATCCACGACCTATGCCTGGAGGGTCCGATTCGGTTGCCCCACAACCTCGACCTGCTATCCCAGGGTCCTCTGTTTCACCCGGACCCGCAGTGGCTCAATCTGGCGGCCTGGCTGTTGAGGCCGAGATCCTGACGGCCAAGGGCCTCTCCCAAGCTGTAATCCGCACGCTTCAGTTGTAGACTGCGTCCCAGGCTTCGGCCTTCCGTCCCTACTTGGGATTTGAACATTGTTCTTCAGGGGCTTTCTCGGGATCCCTTTGAGCCCTTGTCTGCTGCTTCCCTTCCATCTCTCTCTCACAAGACGGCGTTTTTGGTAGCCATTACTTCGGCCAGGCGAGTTGGGGAACTGCAGGCGCTCTCGATCCAGGCGCCTTACCTCGTGGTTTCCGATGATCGCATTACGCTTCGGTTGGATCTGTCCTTCCTTCCTAAAGTTGTGTCGGATTTTCATCGGTCCCAGGAAGTGGTGCTCCCGTCCTTTTGTCATTCTCCTGCTAATGCAGCTGAGGCCGTGTTTCACACCTTGGATGTCCGTCGGTCCGTCCTCCACTATCTCCAAGTGACCGCTTCCTGGAGATTAGATCAGAACCTGTTGTTCAGCATTTTGGGAAAAACAAAGGGAAGAAGGCTTCCAAGGCTACCATCGCTTCCTGGATCAAGAAGGCGATCTGTTTGACCTACGTCGCTCAAGACCTTGCTCCTCCCGTGGGGTTGAAGGCTCATTCCACTCGGGCTGCTGCTACATCCTGGGCGGAGCGGGCTGGAGCTTCATCTGAGCAGATATGCAGAGCGGCTACGTGGTCGTCCCTCCACACCTTTTCTCGCCACTATAGGTTAGATCTGTCCTCTAGTCGGGATCTGTCCTTTGGTAGGAAAGTCCTACAGGCAGTTGTCCCACCCTGAGGAGTATCGGTGGTATTCCTCCAATGCTGTCGTGGAAGGCGATGGGAGAAAACTGAATTAGTCCTTACCGGTAATTCCTTTTCTTGGAGCCTTCCACGACAGCATCAGTTCCCCCCCCTTATTGTCGATTTTTGGATTCAGGTGTATCAGGTAATCCATGTCTTCAGGTGATCTTGATAATACACTGGAGTGCGGAGGAAGGGGAGGGGCTTTTAACCTCTCTGTGTTCCTGTCCCCCAATAGGGCGTGGACGACATCCTCCAATGCTGTCGTGGAAGGCTCCAAGAAAAGGAATTACCGGTAAGGACTAATTCAGTTTTTGGGGTAGGGCATTCCAGAGAATGGGTGCAGCTCAGAAGTCTTGAAACCGGGAGTGGGAGGTTTGGATGAATGTCTCTCCTCTCTCCTTGGTATCACGCCCTGGTGGCATAATAATTATTTCAGAAGCATGGTCCCGAGTTTCAAATTCATGGGCTGCTCCTTCCAGGTATGACGCTGCTGCGATTCCTTTCCAGTCTGGTGCACTGTGGGGGATAATTGGGTGTACTGGACAGCTTCAGAAAGCTCACTGAGTGTGCTCCGGAGCTGGCAGGTCTACCTAATAATCCCCCACAATGCACCAGACTGGAAAGGACTTGCAGCAGTGTCATACCTGGAAGAAGCAGCCAAAAGCAAAACCCTGCTAATAGATTCCTTTTAAATTTGCAGCAATAGTGTGCAGAAAAAGGACAAGCAAAAAAAAACATTTTCACGAACAGCCCACGATGCATTATATAGGCATAAGAAATTGAAGTGCTTATTTATTATTTCTTTTAGTATAAATAATCCTTCCAAATATTTTTCTTCTTACAGCTAAACCATGCTCAAAGCCGTCACCGTCAAAAAGACGCTGTTCTGATAATGTTGAATCACAAAGGTCAGAGGTAGAAAACAAAGAGCCCAAGAGCCCAGAAAGAATTGGTCCTCCTGAGACTCCCTCACTGGCCCAAGAGGGTGCTGCCTCTCTGTCTCCTGCTGTTCTGAAGATAGAAGAGCCAAGCATGAACAGAGCGGACCATGACAATGTGTCTACTGTGAAATCCCGAATGCAGAAGCTGGCACAGCAGAGACAATATTGGGATAATAATGGTAAGGATCAGCTGAAAGATTCTTTTATAGAAATGTTAATTCATGGGATGAGTTACCAATGAGTACATCTGTATGATTATATTTTGTTTTACAGGTAGTCCTCCAGAATCGCCAAAGCTCAGTCCAGCTAAACAAAGTATTCCCTCCCCTCCAAAGCCACAGACTCCTGCTGTCAATCTAGAAACTCCTTCAGGCCGACGAGGTCGTTTTGCCAATCTTGCTGCAACAATTGGTTCCTGGGAAGATGATCTAAGTCATCCCAATGTTAAACCAAACAATACACAAGAAAAGCCTGGTACTGCTTGTTTATCAAAAGTGTCCACTGCCAGTTCAGCATCTGCCGGCATCAATAGTCGCAGTGTGAGGCAGGAAACTGTGTCTGTGAATAAAGCTTCAGTCTCCAGCACGGGGGTATGTAAAGTGCTGATAATAACTGATTAGATATTTACTTATTTACATACTATATTATACCATCTACTGCTCTTCTAGCACAGAGTATATAATGCATAATACAAATGTAACTGTAAAATTATCATTTACTTTATTGTTCAGTTTTATCATTTTAATATTCCTTGATTTATAGGACAAAAAACTTGGAGAGGTAAAATCCTCAAGCTCTGCTGTAGTTTACACCACCAAGACAGAAAAACCCAAGGTGTTGGAGGACAAGCCAGCAAGCATTGCCTATTCCAAGCTGACTGAGAAGGATTTACCACCAACTCAATACGGAAGCACATTGTCTACCAAATTATCCACTCCACAAAGAAGTGAGAGGCCAGCCTCAAAGGTGTTTACAATCCATCCGACAGCCCAGAAAGAAGACATCAGAGCAACATCTACACAACCAAAAGACAAGATTACTACACCAGGTACACACCACAAATAGAATACTTCTGATTATAGAAATCATGTAGGATGACTTATCTTCAATCAGTGACTTCATGAGCATTTAGAGGATTTCCGTTAAGATACTTTCTAGGATTGCGAATTTTAAGATGACCAAAATTACTTTAACACGCTCTCCGCTGCTCCAGTGATGCATCTCCTCCACTGACCCCGGTCTTAGTTGACAGACTACTACAATAACCTTAAAGGGAATCTGTCACCAGGTTTTTGCCACCTAATCTGAGAGCATCATAAGGCAGGGCCACAGACCCTGATTCCAGCGATGTGTGACTTATTGGGTTGCTCGTTGTAGTTTATTTAAAATCACTGTTTAATCAGCTGTAGATTATCATTAGAGGACTACTTGGCCTCCTGCCAAGTAATCCAAGTATATTCATGAATTTTGTATAACTTTGCCCCACCACTGATTACAGTGTACACAGAACGCTGCCAATTGGTGGTGTGTAAGAAGCTATAGAACACCACATTCATCATATAAATGATAAATCTGCAGCAAAGAAAACACTAATTGTATTAAAAACGATGGCGGCCCAGTAAGTGATACATCGCTGGAATTGCGGTCTCTGGCTCTACTTCATGCTACTCTTAGATGGGATGGCAAAAACCTGGGGACAGATTCCTTTTAAGGCTACAGTGCTGCCTGCTGCAGCCAATCATTAAGCTCTGTGATCTTGTTTGGTGCACAATGGCATTGTTTTGCTGAAAGTCTGCAGTCACTTTGGTTTCTGAATCCTCACAGTGTCCATCTGGATTCTTTGGTGTTGAGAGCAGGTGGTCATGTGACCACATATGCAATTTACATACTTCCAGTCACATTTCGACTAGACTCGCACAGTTAAGTGAGTGAGCCCATGCACAAATTGTCAAATGTGGCTGGATATATGCAGATGAATTAATATATTTTCCAGAAGAAACGTGTGCTGCACCTTTCTGTGCTACTAGACCATGATTAAAGCACCCCTCCAGTGTTTTGTTTAGTTTTTTCTTTCAGCGCTGGAGTGGCGCCTTAAATGTAAGTGCCCTGTTGTGTACTCTCCTTCCGGCATCCGGTCCTGAAGGAATGATGCCGCCCATCAGGGTTTAATTAGAACAGTGAGGTGGGGGGAGCGCGGCCCTGGAGACACTGCCTACCCGTCAGGAACACCCCATCGTCAGAGATTTTGTAAGTTTTTAAAAAGTGTTTTATACCACTGTTATAAATGCAAGATTGGTCAGAGAGGGATGGTTAGGACAGTAGTATGTGGCTGCAGGGACAGGTAGGGATAAGTTAGAAGGTCTAAAACAGCTGACGGGTTCCCTTTAACCACCGTGCCAGATTTTTTGGTGTCTCTATTATACTGAGTGGGATTCTGTCTGGGCATCTACGCCTTCCAGGATTGCCATATTTTCTTCATACATAGAAAATATATTCCAGTCAGCACTATGCCCGTCTTCTCCTGTAACATATCACCAGTCAGCTCGTCTAGCATCATCTGCATGGACCAGAAGTCACTTTCACAATGTATGATCAAGACTTTCATAGACTTGCATAAAGAAGGGAACTAACTGTGCACTTTGAGTTAGTAAGAAAGCTAAGCTTTCACATTATGCAGGAAACTACAGAGAACAGCAATACATTACTGATTGCCTGCATAATATGAGCTCCATACATTATTTAATAGATCTCGTAGATTTGATGAGACTGGTATACTTGCTTTACATATCCTGTCAGATCTGGACTCCGAAAATGCTATATTATTATTATTGTAAATCCTGGTGATAAATCCACTTCCCAGGAATTATTCACGACTCGTACGAGCCCTTCTCAGGCACTAGATTTCTCCTATGTGGAGTAAGTGCTTTACTTTCCTCCAGTGTAAGTGTCGTTTCAGTGATATTGGCACTGGCTCTCTCAGACTCCGTGACACAACTATTAGCGCTGCTTCACTCTCGCTTCCTTGAGATGTTATTGACATCCAGAACCAGTCAGAGAGGCAGCTGCTCACGTCTTCCAGGTGTCAGTTTTTGTCTGAAGGAAGCGACAGTGAAGCCACCGCAGATTGGCTGCAGGATTCATGTGACATAACAATATCCATTAATTAACCATGGGAGAACCAGTGCCGCTATTGCAGGAATGTGTCTGCATCGGAGGCCAGTATAAGTTATTATTTTACATGAGCAAAATTTGGTGATGGAATAGGGTTCACCCACCTCTTAAGAGCTCCTTCACATACTCCTAATATAAGGTTTTTTTCTGTCATCATAATGGGAGACCAGACAATGGGGTTTAGGGCACTGCCCTCCGGAGGTCACACTAGGTACTACAAGTTTGTAGACACCGCCCCCTCCGCTTATAAACCCTACCGCAGGAACATCCTCAGTTTTAAACTTAGTGTGCTCGGAGGATCACGCTTTGCTTGCACTTCACTGCATTCTCACAACTTACGTGATGGCGTCTGAAGACAAGGTAAAATGGTTCCGGTCGGGACCTGCGACAGCCTCCCCGCTCACCCTTGTGGAACACGCAGGTGGAGGTACCGGAGGGCCTAGAGCTTGGACACTTTGTGTTCTCCCGGTACGCTGTTGTGCTCCTTTCCATCCCTCTCTGGGGGGCTCTGGAGAGTGGGAGATGGGAGCCTTGCACAGCTCCGCTCCGTCCGAGGCCTCCCTAAATGGTGCTTACAGACCGGACTGGAGCCAGCCCAGTCCGAGGCCTCCCATTATGGTGCTTACACTCCGGACTGGTGCTGAACCCCCGTCCGAGGCCTCCCTAAATGGTGCTTACAGACCGGACCGGCACTGAGGCACTCTGTGTCTCCTGTGTGCCTGGGGGTAGTGTCTGTCACTTTATGTGTCCTGACACTCAGACCGCGCGTTACTCTCGGGTCCGCGGATCTGGAGGTGTACCCTGTGCTGGGGTCACCCTGGCTGACCGCCCTGTGTGTCACGGGGGCTGAGGCTGTAGGCTGCGGATGTTTGTTTGTGCATGCAGTCTGTGTGTGTATTCTCACACTACTTCCCGCGCTGCGGGCTCTGGCACCTTCATACTGAGGCTGCTTGGAGGATGGGAAGCAGCCCGTGCGGTGACGTCATCGATGGGCGTGTGTGTGTGCTTCCCGCGTGTTTTCGGCGCCGCCACAGTTTCACTGTCGGCGGCCATCTTTCCCCTCACTTCCCGGCTGGGATTTGTCTGCAGCGTGCTTCTGCACTCCAGGGGAGACCGGAAACTCTGCGGAGGTCACACACACACACCGCTTCCTCCTGCCGCTTCGCTGCGGTCGGTAAGCCACCGGGTTCTCCGGTTTTGTCTGACACAATTGGCTTATTTTCCCCTGCTGTGGCGATGTCCTCAGTTAGGAAGCGTGCTGCTAAGGCGGCAGATGCCACCATTACCTGTGCTACATGCAATGGACTCTGGTGGAGGGCTCCTGCAATAACTGCGGACGCCCAGAGGCCCGGACTGACACTGCTGAGACAGCAGCTCCGGTGCTGTACCCTGAGGTTCAGGTGATCCCAGGGCCATGGGAAACTCAGAATAAGATCAATGAATCTCTGTTGTCCCAGCTGTCCTCCATGTCGCAGTCCCTGGAGGCACTCAATAGGAGGCTGGGAAGCCCAGCTACTCCTTCCAGTTACCCCCGGGTGTCTCCCTCTTCTGCTGTGAGACCCCTTAAGCGGGCTCGTCGTGAGGAGTCACCCGAGCTCCAGGCTCTCTCTGAGGAGGAGCGTTCCTCTGATGGTGAGGAAGATGATGGGGGTTCGACTCTCGGGTCTGTGTCTGTGTCTGAACCACCAGACGGGGTAGAGGATCTGGTGTCCTCCATCAACGAGACCTTACGTCTCGTGACACCCCCTGAGGAGGTGAACGTTCACCCGAAGGAGGTCTATCAATGGCTGAGGCCGGAGGCTAGACCAAGTGGCTCCTTCATGGACCACACTAACTTTGGAAGGGTGGTTAGAGCACCCAGGTTACATCCTGGGCGGCGCTATGTCCGCAAAACCAAGGACAATCGCTTTCCTTTTCCCCAGGAGGTGCTACAGGAGTGGTCGCAGTCCCCGAAGGTGGATGCTTCCATGACCAGGATTGCTGCACGCTCCCTGTTCTCTGCCTCTGATAGCTCCTCGCTGAAGGATGCGACGGATAGACAGGTCGAGCAACTCGCCAAGTCTTCCTATGAGGCTGTGGGTTCTTCATTTGCCCCTAATTTTGCCACGGTCTGGACCTTACAAGCGATTACCGCCTGTTTGGATGGTATCTCTGAACTGGCAAGGTCCAGTCCAGAGGTCCTGGCGCTTACCGATAGGGCAAGGGCTTATGCGGATTACGCCAGGACGGCAACTTTGGAAACTGCCACTCGCTCGGCTGTGGCTTCGGCCAATGCAATTGCGATCCGCAGGTTGTTGTGGCTGCGTCTTTGGGACTCAGATGCCACGTCTAAGAAGATTTTGCAAAATCTTCCGTTTGCTGGTGACAGGCTCTTCGGCACCGAGCTGGACAAGCTGATAAAGGATTCTGCTGAGTCTAAGATACCGCAGAATAAGCCTAAGCCACGGTATTCCGTGAAAAGGAACCCAAAACAGTGGTCCTTTCGCCCCAGCTCGCAGTCATCAGCGGCGTCCGCTCGCACGGACCGTGGGGGCAAGCCCTCCACTCAGTGGCGCAACAAAAGTCGCCAAAAGAAGCCGGCAGGGGCTGCAGCTGCCACCCCTAAACCCGCTTCGGCATGACTCGCTCCTTCATCCTGTCTCCCCACAGGTGGGGGGCCGCCTGTCTCTTTTCCAGGACAGATGGCTTCTCCACGTTCAAGACCAGTGGGTCCGAGACGTAGTCTCAAAAGGCTACAGGATAGAGCTGACGTCACAGCCGGCACACCGATTCCATCGGTCTGTTCCATCCCTAGACAAAGCTCAGGCTTTTCATCTGGTGTTGGAGGGACTCCGCAGAGATGGAGTGGTGGTCCCAGTACCCACGGGAGAGAGGTTCAGGGGTTTTTACTCCAACCTCTTTATTGTCCCAAAGAAGGACGGCTCTTTTCGTCCGGTTCTGGACCTCAAGTTGTTCAACCGCCACGTGTTGGTTCGGAAGTTCCGTATGGAATCCCTGCGCTCCGTGATCGCGGCTGTGTCACAGGGAGACTTCCTGGCGTCCATAGATATCCGAGACGCCTACCTTCACGTGCCCATTGCACCGGCTCATCAGCGCTGGTTGAGATTCGCAGTGGGGGAAGAACACTTCCAATTTGTGGCACTGCCATTCGGGCTAGCCTCGGCACCGCGAGTGTTCACAAAGGTGATGGCCTCAATGATGGCTCTCCTGCATGTGCAGGGACACGCCGTCATTCCCTATTTGGACGACCTGCTGGTCAGGGCGCCATCGGAAGACCTTTGTCGGGTGAGCCTGGAGGTGACCATGAAGTCTCTGGAACAGTTCGGGTGGCTTCTCAACATTCCAAAGTCGACCCTGATTCCGACCCAGTCTTTGACATATCTGGGCATGGACTTCCACACGGACTCAGCCCTGGTGTCCCTACCTCAAGCCAAACAGCTTGCGATCCAATCAGGAGTGCAGAATGTTCTCCTGTCACCACAATCTTCCCTACGGGGGTTGATGAAGCTGGTGGGACGCATGGTAGCGGCGATAGAGGCGGTGCCTTTCGCACAGTTTCGCCTCCGTCCTCTCCAGTTGTAGATTATTCGCCGATGGGACAAAAGGACGATTTCTCTGAATCGGCTGGTGACGCTGTCACAATCGACCAGGGACTCCCTACAGTGGTGGCTCCAGCCACTTCATCTGTCACGGGGCCGGTCCTTTTCTAAAACCGTCATGGTTAGTGGTGACCACCGACGCCAGTCTGAAAGGCTGGGGTGCGGTGTTCTTGCACCACAGGGCTCAAGGCCTCTGGACTCAGTCGGAGTCGGCATTACAGATCAACGTGCTGGAGATCAAGGCGGTCTATCTGGCGCTTCTGGCGTTTCAGAAATTCCTGTCAGGACAGCCCATTCGGGTTCAGTCCGACAATGCGACGGCCGTCGCCTACATAAATCATCAGGGAGGGACCAGAAGTGCTCAGGCCCTCGCCGAAGTCCACCGCATTCTAGCCTGGGTGGAGGAAAACGGCTGCCTGATCTCCGCAGTTCACATCCCAGGGGTCGAGAACTGGGAGGCCGACTACCTGAGCCGACAGGGGATGGACGCCGGAGAGTGGTCCCTGCATCCAGACGTCTTCCGGGACATCTGCAGCAAATGGGGCACTCCGGACGTGGATCTGATGGCCTCACGGCTGAATCATCAGGTACCCCAATACATGGCACGATCGTGGGATCCTCAGTCTCTGGGGGCGGATGCCCTGATCCTGAATTGGTCCAGCTTCCAGCTGCCATATGTGTTCCCGCCTCTGGCTCTGATTCCCAGGGTTCTGTGGAAAATCAGGACAGAATGCAGAGTAGCCATTCTAGTGGCTCCAGATTGGCCCCGGAGGTCCTGGTACCCGGACCTCTGGCAACTGTCAGGCGGACACAGGTGGGCTCTTCCAGAACGCGCAGATCTACTCGCGCAAGGCCCATTCTTCCACCTCAATTCCAGGGCCCTCAGATTGACTGCATGGCTCTTGAGGCCTGGTTGCTGACATCCAGGGGCTTCTCTCCTACGGTGGTTGCCACGATGAATCGGGCAAGGAAACCTGTCTCCAGGAAGATATACCACAGAACGTGGAAAATCTTTTTCTCCTGGTGTGCCTCTGGCGGACGGTCACCGTGGTCCTTGTCCATCCCGACATTGTTGGCCTTCCTACAGTCGGGTTTGGAGTTGGGATTATCCCTTGGCTCTCTGAAAGGTCAAGTATCGGCACTTTCAGTGCTGTTTGACAGGCGCTTGGCGCTCCTCCCGAAGGTTCGTCAATTTCTGCAGGGGGTGTCTCGGGTGGTTCCGCCTTACAGACGACCTCTGGACCCTTGGGACCTCAACATGGTCCTGGCGGCACTGCAGAAACCGCCGTTTGAGCCACTGAGAGACATCTCTCTCTCTCGTCTGTCCCAGAAGGTGGTCTTTCTGGTGGCAATTACGTCTCTGAGGAGGGTCTCAGAATTGGCGGCACTATCGTGCAAGTCACCCTTTCTGGTGGTTCACCAAGACAAGGTGGTGTTGCGCCCGCGGCCTGAATTCTTGCCGAAGGTGGTTTCAACTTTCCACCTAAACCAGGAGATTGTTCTCCCATCATTTTGCCCCGCTCCCGTTCATCAGGTTGAGCGCGACCTCCATACTCTGGATCTCGTGAGAGCTGTACGCATTTATGTGTCCAGGACCGCCTCCTTTAGGAGTTCGGATTCCTTATTTGTCCTCACGATGGGTCGCTGTAAGGGGTCCGCGGCTTCGAAGTCGACCTTGGCCAGATGGATCAAGGCTCCCATTCAGGAGGCATACCGGTCTTCTGGTTTGCCTCTCCCGGTGGGTTTGAAGGCACACTCTACTAGAGCTGTAGGTGCCTCATGGGCCTTGCGACATTGAGCATCTGCTCTACAGGTGTGTCAGGCGGCCACCTGGTCCAGCCTGCACACTTTCTCAAAGCACTATATGGTGCATGCCCATGCCTCTGCGGACGCAAGTTTGGGCAGGCGGGTCCTCCAGGCGGCGGTTGCCCACCTTTAAGGGGGACCGTGTATTATCCGTCTTGTTGAGGAACTCTTCCCGCCCTGGGGTATTGCTTTAGGACATCCCCATTGTCTGGGTCTCCCATTATGATGACCAGAAAAAAGAGAATTTTGTTTACGTACCGTAAATTCTTTTTTCTTTAATCATCAATGGGAGACCCAGCACCCACCCAGTTGTTCCGTTGCATGTTTGCATTTGATCTGTTCTCTGTTGAGACAGTGTTTTTCCGGGTTGTTCAAACCGTCTGTGCACGGTATTCTTCCCGATGTGTCGGGTGTGGTTCATTTTTCTCCTCGCAGCTTATGGACTAAACTGAGGATGTTCCCTACGGTGGGGGTTTATAAGCGGAGGAGGCGGTGTCTACAAACTTGTAGTACCTAGTGTGACCTCCGGAGGGCGGAGCCCTAAACCCCATTGTCTGGGTCTCCCATTGATGATTAAAGAAAAAAGAATTTACGGTACGTAAACAAAATTCTCTTTATTATTATTATTGTAAATCCTGGTGATAAATCCACTTCCCAGGAATTATTCACGACTCGTACGAGCCCTTCTCAGGCACTAGATTTCTCCTATGTGGAGTAAGTGCTTTACTTTCCTCCAGTGTAAGTGTCGTTTCAGTGATATTGGCACTGGCTCTCTCAGGACTCCCGTGACACAACTATTAGCGGCTGCTTCACTCTCGCTTCCTTGAGATGTTATTGACATCCAGAACCAGTCAGAGAGGCAGCTGCTCACGTCTTCCAGGTGTCAGTTTTTGTCTGAAGGAAGCGACAGTGAAGCCACCGCAGATTGGCTGCAGGATTCATGTGACATAACAATATCTCATTAATTAACCATGGGAGAACCAGTGCCGCTATTGCAGGAATGTGTCTGCATCGGAGGCCAGTATAAGTTATTATTTTACATGAGCAAAATTTGGTGATGGAATAGGGTTCACCCACCTCTTAAGAGGCTCCTTCACATACTCCTAATATAAGTTTTTTTTTTTTTACAATTTTTTTTTTTTTTTTTTTTTTACTAGTATTTTTCATGGCATGTTTATATTGTAATGTGCGTTATTAATACTTGAAATAAAATGACACGCTCACAGCTTGTTCCTTCTTTTTTTCCACACAAAAATTACACGGGATCGCAAATAATTGTTTCTTGGGATAAAACTTGTTTTTAAAAACGGATGTGGTATGATCAGACCATCTTCCTGTACAGTCAAGCCCCCATCACACGCAGCAACCAAAGCTGCAATGTCGGAAGCGATGCGCGGGTGCACGCTCGCTTCCTACATCGCAGCCTTGGTGTCACACGGCAGGATGTTGCCGGTGACGCTGCAGCGATGCGGGCGGAGCCATCGCTCGCTGGGCTGGGATCAGCCCAGCGAGCGATCCACAGCAATACTGCGGTATAGGCTGCACCACCCGCCAACATCGCTATTGCGGTGTCAGACGGCGCGATCCAAGCTAATCACTGGTTGCTGATTAACAGGTTTACCTTCATGTTGGTAAACCTGTCAACCTGCGACCAGCGATAAATCGCAGTTGCGTCGCGCTGTTACACAGCACGACGCACTTGCGATATCGTGAGCGACATCGCAGATGCGTCACTTTTCGGCAATGTCGCTCACGATATTGATGCGTGTGACGCCGCCTTCAGACACATCCATTACACAGTACATAGCAGAGACACATATACAAGATTATCTCGGCACAGGAGATGTGGGGTGATCAGACCTTGTCCCGAGAGAGACAGAGACCAGAACTGGATTTAGGCAGGCGCTATGAATGACGACACAATCCGCTGTGTTGGTTGCGATTTCCAGCAGATGGCACTGCGCACACATTGACTCCCATTCATTCTTTGTGCACGTCTGTCTACTT
Organism: Allobates femoralis; assembly: GCA_033576535.1. Taxonomy (NCBI): domain Eukaryota; kingdom Metazoa; phylum Chordata; class Amphibia; order Anura; family Aromobatidae; genus Allobates; species Allobates femoralis. The sequence goes on from JARQOC010000005.1 coordinate 394,626,484, forward strand.
GCATAAAAAACTGGCTGCGTTCGGTTATGCTGCTTTCCGAACGCAAATGTGAACCCAGCCTAAATTGTTAAATTCTGAGTCATTAGACAGAGGTCACAACCTGTTAACTTGAGCACTTTCCTGCATTGAGACTCCAGTCTCTCAGGGGGCCAATAATGTCTAATCTTCAGCACACGAAAGAAGATAATGATTTTTTTTTTTGCAGCAAAGTTGGTTTTATTAGATATTGTCAGTCAACATAGGATGTTTCAGCTATTGCAGCCTTTCTCAAAAATAACGGACACTGTATAAGGGCCCTTTCACATCAGCGGTATTTTCAAATCGCGGCAGATGCGGTGAAAAAACGCATCTGCCGCGATTACCGCATAACCGCGACACTTGTGGCACACTTGCGGCAAGCCCCATGCAATGTCTATGGGGCTTGCGGTAAGGGTGCGGCAGGTGCGGTTGCGGCAGGTTCGGCCGCGAAAAAAACCGCTGCTTGCAGCGTTTTTTTTTTCGCGGCCGCACCTGCCGCACCCTTACCGCAAGCCCCATAGACATTGCATGGGGCTTGCCGCAAGTGTCGTGGTTATGCGGTAATCGCAGCAGATGCGTTTTTTTCACCGCATCTGCCGCGATTTGAAAATACCGCTGATGTGAAAGGGCCCTAACAAAGTAGAGACAAAAAGTATAAGTATATCATTCCATATCAATCATATAACTGACAACAAAAATACTCTCTACTTGAGAATATAGGCATTAACCAAAGATTATACAAAGTAATATAAGGCCTCTTATCTTGGTGATTAAGGCTTTTCAAAAGAGCATAGTGAGTAGGGGAAAGGAAATGAAGAAGGTAAATGTAAGGCAGAGCAAAGGGAGCCTGTTATACATGTTGGCAATAAAGGAGGACAAATCCTCACATACTGTAAGCTATATGTACCTTAGCAGATAATTATGAATGTCATATCAGCTGACCTATCCTGGTGTGGCTGGTCCAGTGCCGATCCGGGTGTAGTATCCCTTGCTATGGGTCAGTTACTTCCTGTTGTATGAGAAAACATGTGAACCTATGGAGAGACAATAGGCCAGTGATAAATGTTAGCGATAGATTGCATTATGTGTAATCACACAAGGTCTCTACCTGGGAGGCAGGATATCCCTTCTAGAGACAGCTGTCCATATTGCAGGTACAACTGCCAAAAATATGGTTTGTAAAAGATTAGATTTATATTACCAATCCAGACTAAAATTGCTGTGATTCATGTCCAGAGTATACATACCTCAGTGAGTATTCCGGATGCTGGAGGCAGGAGAAAATAGAGACAGATATGAAAATAGGTTGTGGTACCTCACCGAGGTTAATTGTGCACAGGATCTAGTGCCTACCATTCAGGTCTGGGCGTGGGTGCAGCAGTGTCTCGTCGCGCTATGTATTAAGTAGGAGAGGGATAGACGGCTTCCTTTTCTGATCATCATAATGGGAGACCCAGACAATGGGGTTTAGGGCACTGCCCTCCGGAGGCCACACTAGGTACTACAAGTTTGTAGACACCGCCCCCTCCGCTTATAAACCCCTACCGCAGGGAAAATCCTCAGTTTTAAACTTAGTGTGCTCGGAGGATCACACGCTTTGCTTGCACTTCACAGCATTCTCACAGCTTACGTGATGGCGTATGAAGACAAGGTAATAAGGTCCCGGTCGGGGACCTCCGGCAGTCTCCCTGCTCACCTTTAAGGAACACGCAGGTCGAGGTACCGGAGGGCCTAGAGCCTGGGCACATGGTGTTCTCCCGGTACGCTGCCGCACTCCTTCCCATCCCCCCTGGGGGCTCTGGAAAGTGGGAGACAGGAGCCTCGCACAGCTCCGCTCCGTCCGAGGCCTCCCTAAATGGTGCTCACAGACCGGACTGGAGCCAGCCCAGTCCGAGGCCTCCCTAAATGGTGCTCACAGACCGGACTGGTGCTGAACCCCCGTCCGAGGCCTCCCTTAATGGTGCTTACAGACCGGACCGGCACTGAGATACCCTGTGTGTCTCCGGTGTGCCTGGGGGTAGTGTCTGGACCTGATGTGTCCAGACGCTCAGACCGCGCGCAACCCTCGGGTCCGCGGTTCTGGCGGTGTGCCCTGTGCTGGGGTCACCCTGGCTGACCGCCCTGTGGTTTTCATAGGGGCTGCGGCTGTGGGCTTCGGACTTTGTCTGCAGCCCGGGTATTGTGTTTATACCTCCCGCGCTGCGGGCTCCGGCGCCTGCGTTACTGTCATGGCTGCCTGGAGAGATGGAGAGCCCAGGTGATGAGGTCATCGATGGGCGTGTGTGTGTGCTTCCCGCGTGTTTGGCTCCGCCCTCAGCTTGTCCGGCGGCGGCCATCTTTCTCCCTCACTTCCCGGCTGGGATCTGATGATAGTGCACGGCTGCACTCACGGAGAGTCATTACCCTCGCGGAGGCCACACACACATCGCTCCTTTTTCCCAACCGCATTACCGCGGTCGGTAAGCCACCGGTGTTTTTTCCTGTTGGACTTATTTTCCCCTACTGTGGGTATGTCCTCAGGAAGGAAAAGCGCTGCTAAGGCGGCCAGTACCATCCCTGTCTGTGCTACATGCAACGGGACACTGGTTGAGGGGTCCTGCAATAATTGCGGACGCCCAGAAGCCCGGACTGACACTGCGGAGTCAGCAGCTCCGGTGCTGTACCCTGAGGTTCAGGTGATCCCAGGGCCATGGGAAAAACAGAATAAGATCAATGAATCTATGTTATCCCAATTGTCCTCCATGTCGCAATCCCTGGAGGCACTCACAAGGAAACTGGAATCTCCAGCCACTCCTTCAAGCTACCCCCGGGTGTCTCCGTCTTCCACTGTGCGACCCCTTAAGCGGGCTCGTCGTGACGATTCACCCGAGCTCCAGACTCTCTCGGAGGAGGAGCGTCACTCTGAAGGTGACGAGGATGATGGGGGTTCAATCCTCGGGTCTGTGTCAGAACCGCCAGAAGGGGTGGAGGATCTGGTGTCCTCCATCAACGAGACTTTACGTCTCGTGGCTCCCCCTGAGGAGGTGGACGTTCACCCGAAGGAGGTCTATCAATGGTTACAACCTGAGGCTAGACCATGTGGCTCTTTTATGGACCACACTAATTTTGGAAGGGTGGTTAGAGCACCCAGGGTTCACCCTGGGCGGCGTTATGTCCGCAAATCTAAGGACACTCGCTTCCCCTTTCCACAGGAGGTGCTTCAGGAGTGGTCGCAGTCCCCGAAGGTGGACGCTTCCATGACCAGGATTGCTGCACGCTCCCTTTTCTCTGCCTCTGATAGCTCCTCATTGAAGGACGCAACAGACAGACAGGTCGAACAACTCGCCAAGTCTTCTTATGAGGCTGTAGGGTCTTCTTTTGCCCCTAATTTTGCTGCGGTCTGGACCTTGCAGGCGATCACATCCTGCCTGGATGGTATTGCTGACCTGGCAGGGTCCAGTTCAGAGGTTCTGGCACTTACCGACAGGGCAAGAGCCTATGCGGATTATGCCAGGACGGCGTCCTTGGAGACTGCCACCCGCTCTGCTGTGGCCTCGGCCAATGCTATAGCGATCCGCAGGTTGTTGTGGCTGCGTCTATGGGACTCAGATGCCACGTCAAAGAAGATTCTGCAGAATCTTCCATTCTCTGGTGACAGGCTTTTTGGTACCGAGCTGGACAAGCTGAACAAGGATTCTGCGGAGACCAAGATACCACAGAACAAACCTAAGCCACGGTATACCGTGAAAAGGAACCCTAAACAGTGGTCCTTTCGCTCCAGCTCGCAGCCTTCAGCATCTTCCGCTCGCGCGGACCGTGGGGGCAAGCCTTCGACTCAGTGGCGCCCCAAGGGTCGCCAGAAGAAGCCGGCGGGGGCAACAGCTGCCGCCCCCAAACCCATTTCCGCATGACTCGCTCTCTCTTCCTGCCTCCCCACAGGTGGGGGGTCGTCTGTCCCGCTTTCAGGACAGATGGCGTCTCCGCATTCAGGATCAGTGGGTCAGAGACGTAGTCTCACGAGGTTACAGGATAGAGCTGTCGTCGCGTCCCGCACACCGATTCCATCGGTCTGTTCCACCTCCAGAAAAGGCTCAGGCTTTTTATCTGGTGTTGGAGGGACTACGCAGAGACGGGGTAGTGGTCCCAGTGCCCACTGGGGAGAGGTTCAGGGGTTTTTACTCCAACCTCTTTATCGTCCCAAAGAAAGACGGATTCTTCCGCCCGGTTCTGGACCTCAAGTTGTTCAACCGTCACGTGTTGGTTCGGAAGTTCCGCATGGAATCCCTGCGTTCCGTGATCGCGGCTGTGTCGCAGGGAGACTTCCTAGCGTCCATAGATATCCGAGACGCTTACCTTCACGTGCCCATTGCACCGGCTCATCAGCGCTGGTTGAGATTTGCAGTGGGGGAAGAACACTTCCAATTCGTGGCACTACCTTTCGGGTTGGCCTCGGCTCCGCGGGTGTTCACGAAAGTGATGGCCTCGATGATGGCTCTCCTGCATGCACAGGGTCACGCCGTCATACCTTATCTAGACGACCTGCTGGTCAGAGCGCCATCGGAACACCTGTGTCAGCGAAGCCTGGAGGTGACCATGCAGTCTCTGGAATGGTTTGGGTGGCTTCTCAATATCCAGAAATCCACCCTGGTCCCAACCCAGTCACTGACGTATCTGGGCATGGACTTCCACACGGACTTAGCTCTGGTGTCTCTGCCGCGAACCAAACAGCTGGCCATCCAATCAGGAGTACACGATCTCCTTCTGTCACCGCACTCATCTCTGCGGGTCTTGATGAAGCTGGTGGGGCGCATGGTGGCAGCAATAGAGGCGGTGCCTTTTTGCACAGTTTCGACTCCGTCCTCTGCAACTGGAAATTCTCCAGAGGTGGGACAAGAGGACATCCTCTCTGAATCAGCTGGTGGTTCTTTCCCAGACGACCAGGGATTCTCTGCAGTGGTGGCTCCAGCCAAGTCACCTGTCACGGGGACGATCCTTCCTAAAACCGTCATGGTTAGTGGTGACCACCGACGCCAGTCTAAAGGGCTGGGGGGCGGTGTTCTTACACCACAGGGCTCAAGGTCTCTGGACACGGTCGGAGTCGACGTTGCAGATCAACGTGCTGGAGCTCAGGGCGGTCTATCTAGCACTCCTGGCTTTTCGGGTGTTCCTGTCAGGACAGCCCATTCGGGTTCAGTCCGACAATGCGACAGCCGTCGCATATATAAATCATCAGGGAGGAACCAGGAGTGCACAGGCCCTAGCAGAAGTCCACCGCATTCTATCATGGGTGGAAGACAACAACTGCTTGATTTCCGCAGTTTACATCCCAGGTGTCGAGAATTGGGAGGCCGATTACCTGAGCCGACAGGGGATGGACGCCGGAGAATGGTCTCTTCATCCGGACGTCTTCCGGGACATCTGCAACAGATGGGGCACCCCGGACGTGGATCTGATGGCCTCCCGGCTGAATCATCAGGTGCCACAATACATGGCGAGATCGTGGGACCCTCAGTCTCTGGGGGCAGATGCCCTGATCCTGCGTTGGTCCAACTTCCAACTACCATATGTTTTCCCACCTCTGGCACTGATTCCCAAGGTTCTGTGGAAAATCAGGACGGAATGCCGCACAGCCATTCTAGTGGCTCCGGATTGGCCCAGGAGGTCCTGGTATCCGGATCTGTGGCAACTGTCAGGCGGGAACCGGTGGGCTCTTCCAGACCGCGCAGATCTACTCGCGCAAGGGCCCTTCTTCCGCCTCAATTCCAGGGCTCTCAGATTGACTGCATGGCTCTTGAGGCCTGGCTTCTAACGTCCAGGGGATTCTCCCCTACGGTGGTTGCCACTATGAATCGAGCTAGATGACCCGTATCACGGAAGATATACCACAGAACGTGGAAAATCTTTTTCACCTGGTGTGCCTCTGGTGGACGTTCACCTTGGCCGTTGTCGATCCCGACCCTGTTGGCTTTTTTGCAGTCGGGCTTGGAGTTGGGCCTATCCCTCAGTTCTCTGAAGGGTCAGGTATCAGCGCTGTCTGTACTGTTTGACAGGCGCTTGGCACTCCTTCCAAAGGTTCGTCAATTTCTCCAGGGGGTGTCTCGGGTGGTCCCGCCGTATAAGCGACCGTTGGACCCTTGGGATCTCAACATGGTCCTGGCGGCTCTACAGAAACCGCCTTTTGAGCCACTGAGAGAAGTTTCCCTCTCTTGTCTGTCACAGAAAGTGGTCTTTCTGGTGGCAATTACGTCTCTAAGACGGGTCTCTGAATTGGCTGCACTATCGTGCAAGTCACCCTTTCTGGTGGTTCACCAAGACAAGGTGGTGTTGCGCCCGCGGGCAGAATTTTTGCCAAAGGTGGTTTCCACTTTTCACTTGAACCAAGAGATTGTTCTTCCATCATTCTGTCCTGCCCCTGTTCATCAGGTTGAGCGCGACCTCCACACTCTGGACCTCGTACGGGCTGTACGCATTTATGTATCCAGGACTGCCTCCTTCCGGAGTTCGGACTCCTTGTTCGTACTGACGGCAGGTCGCTGTAAGGGGTCCGCGGCGTCAAAATCGACCTTGGCCAGATGGATCAAGGCACCCATTCAAGAGGCCTACCGTTCATCTGGTTTGCCTCTCCCGGTGGGCTTGAAGGCGCACTCGACCAGAGCTGTCGGTGCCTCCTGGGCTTTGCGACATCGCGCTTCTGCGCTACAGGTGTGTCAGGCGGCCGCTTGGTCCAGCCTGCACACTTTCTCTAAGCACTATATGGTGCATGCCCATGGATCTGCGGATGCAAGTTTGGGCAGGCGGGTCCTCCAGGCGGCGGTTGCCCACCTTTGAGGGGGACCGTATATATCAACGTCTTTTGAGGAACTCTTCCCGCCCTGGGGTTTGCTTTAGGACATCCCCATTGTCTGGGTCTCCCATTATGATGATCAGAAAAAAGAGAATTTTGTTTACGTACCGTAAATTCTTTTTTCTTGAATCATCAATGGGAGACCCAGCACCCACCCAGTTGTTCCGTTGGATGTTTTGCATTTGACCTGTTCCCAGTTGGGACAGTTTATTCCGGGTTGTTGCACCGTCTGTGCACGGTTTCTTTCCCGATGTTTCGGGTGTGGTTTATGTTGTCTCCTCGCAGCTTATGGACCAAACTGAGGATTTTCCCTGCGGTAGGGGTTTATAAGCGGAGGGGGCGGTGTCTACAAACTTGTAGTACCTAGTGTGGCCTCCGGAGGGCAGTGCCCTAAACCCCATTGTCTGGGTCTCCCATTGATGATTCAAGAAAAAAGAATTTACGGTACGTAAACAAAATTCTCTTTATTTCCGGTATATGGATCGCAGGAAGCCGCCAGGGAATTCGAGCGGAGCACGTGCAGTGGTGCCAACGGGAATGTATTTTCTTCTGCCTGTGAGACAGTGGTAATCCAGTGCAGAGATGATCAGATGTGATCAGAAGATAGAGGAACATAATAGCATTAAGTGGATGTCCATTAAAGAGGACCTGTCACCCCCAACCCCCAACCCACCCCCCCCGCTGGTGCTATACTAACTGAATGCAGCATGTCTGCTACTTTCAGGGAAGGGGTCCCTCATGTCCCTAGCCCCCGTAAGCTGTTAAAAAGACTTTATAAAGTGTACAGATAAGGAGTCCAGAGGGACTTACTCAGTAATGAGTCATCGCTGTTGTATGGTGTCCTCCTCCTCGCCTCCAGCGCTCTCTTGTTCAGCCTCCCGTACATGTCATTGCTGTTGCTGGTGTCCTCACTGCCTCCAGCCCTCTCTGTGCCACCTCTAGCCCTCAGCGATGACACATACAGAAGGCTGAACAAGACAGGGCTGCAGGTGGACCAGAGAGGGCTGCAGGCGGGAGGACACCATACAAAAGCGATGACACGTACATGAGGCTGAACAGGAGCGAGCTGGAGGCGGAGAGGACACCATACAACAGCAATGACTCATTACTGAGTAAGTAGCTCCGGACTCTCTATCTGTACACTTTATAAAGTTTTTCTCCCTTCGCCTTCCACGACAGCATTGGAGGATGTCGTCTGCCCTATTGGGGACAGGAACACAGAGAGGTTAAAAGCCCCTCCCCTTCCTCAGTACTCCAGTGTCTTCCTGTTCCCCTTGGGGCATGGATAGGTTCCAGTGCTGTCAGGCCGGCAGAGGAAGCATTGGGGTGTACTTACGGCCGGGCCAGAGATGGACGTCGGGGGCGGCTTCCTCTTCCTTCTCGGGGCTCCCGTGATGGGACCATCTGGCCTTCCTGCGTCCTCCGGGGTAAAGCAGGCCGTGTATTGGAGTGCAGGAGTCCTGTTTCAGCTCTCCGGCGTCCCCCCTCTTCCAGCTGCAGTCAATAACTCATAATATATAAAAATAATATCCAGTGAAATCATATGAAAGATTAATGCACATGAACATTATATACACACGTATACTACATAAATGGTGCAGGTAAGCCCATAAGGTGCCAGTATCTGTAGGGTATGTATCCAATACAATTCCCATTCATTTAATTTAGCCACACGATCTCCTCCCCCTCCAGTTAACTCGTACATGATCAATGACTTGAAAACGAAGTTGTGCTATGTTGTGACCCATGAATGGTAAAATGTTGTGGTAGGGGTAACATAGTTTGTTCACACCTGATGGTACATTTGTTTGCTGATGCGGTCTCGGATATGCTTGGTGGTTTCCCCAACATACCTGAAACCACAGGGGCATTTTTATTAGACTACATAGCTGGACTTGCAGGTCAAGAAATCCCGTATGGGGAACCTTTTGCCAGTCCCGAGGGTGGGTGAAGGTGTCGCCTTTAGTAATGTGTGAGCACTGTTGGCAGTTTAAGCAGTGATAATTACCCCGTCGTGGAGGTCTGTATTGTTTGAATATGTGCTGAGCCTATATTGGCTCTCATCACTTTGTGTCTGAGATTCTGAGACCTTTTGTAACAAAAAAAAGAGTAGGTCTAGTGAATTCTGGTATGGAGGGATAAGACTGTCCCAGGAGGGGCCAGTGTTTGATGATAATGGATTTAAAGCAGTTGGAGAAAGGATGATATGTGTTCACACAAGATATGTATGGATCTGTGCATCTTTCTTTGGGAGGATTGTCTGTACGGACGGCGGGAATAGCTGGTGGATTGCGCCCCCCCCCCCCCCCCCCCCAGCTATAAACGTTTGACTCATTTCTGCATGTCTCTGTGTGCGCTTCTGCTGATCCGATACACTCCGTGATGTTCTCCTATGTTGTGAATGTGGTAATGAGGATTTAGTGTGTCGGGGATGACAGCTGTCAAAATGATGCAAGCTATTTTTGTCTGTCGGTTTCACATAGTCCAAAAGTGTATAGGAGAAATGGGAATCATGGACCACGCTCCCATCCCAAGGAATCCATTGACTCAATGCTGTTAGAATTCAGATGGTGGTTTGTTACTTCAGATAACACCACGTAAAAAGATTGTGTTATCCGAGGAACGGGTTTACCCCGAAACGAGTAACAAACCACCATCTGAATTGTAACAGTGTGAGTCCTTGGGACGGGAGCGCGGTCCATGATTCCCATTTCTCCTATATGCTTTTAGATTGTTCAACACGCGGAGGGACTGCTGCAGACCGTATAGCTTGACATCTATAGTTGTCACAGGTTTATGAGGGAGTTGTGACGTCTCACAACCAAAACAGGTGAGCAGTTTTAACAACTTGCTATTGCACCTAATCCCATGGATTAACACTATTGTGCGCTTTTCCTTTTTAGTGCTTTTTTTCTGGTTTCACACAGAGGTCTGTGCCGATACAGACAAGTATGTCCAGGAAATTGATTTCATGGGGACCAACATGCTTAGTGAAAGTGAGATTAGATGTTGCTGTATTGATATATTCAAAATGAATATCAAACTTATTCAGGGAACTGGTCCATATCATGAAAATGTCATATACATCTCTCCAAACAAATTGTTCAACAAATTTTGGGGTCCATTTTATTCTGTCGACCTTATGAAAATTAAAGAAATTGAGGCTAAAAACATTTTGAACATTTTCATCTTCACAGCTCAACGTATGAAGCACCTGGGGGTTCAAGGTGCTCGCCACACATCTAGATAAATTCCTCGGGGCTCTAGTTTCCAAAATTGGGTCACCATCTTCTTTTTCTGGGTCTGCCCTCTTCTGCTCCTACTCTGTGTGTCATCAGAAGCAGAAGAGGAGGGCAGACCCAGAAGAGGAGAAGGTGGCTGCAGACACATAGAAGGGGCTGAATACACAAGGAGAAGGCAGGGAGGACTGTGCCAGCAGCAAGGACCTCTTAATAAGATCCCACCCAGGCGACCTCTTAACTGTAAAGTTTCTAAAGTATTTTTTTAAAGCTTACAGGGGGCTAGAGACATGGGGGATCCCTTCCCTGAATGCAGCAGACATGCTGCATTCAGTGCTTCATTTAGTTTGCCATGCATCAGGGGGTGACAGGTCCTCTTTAAGGCACCTTAGAGGCTCTCCAAATGCATCATGGTGTCCGTAAATGATTCCAATTAATTTTTTGCTTGTAACATCAAGTGTCACTCCTTCCTTTCTGAGCCTGCCTTGCCCCCAAACAGTGGTTTATCAGCACATATGGGGCGTTGGTGTACTCGGGACAAATTGTCTAACAGATTTTGGGAGCTATTTCTTAATCGCTCCATTGGGAGACCCAGACAATTGGGTGTATAGCTTCCGCCTCCGGAGGACACACAAAGTACTACACTTAAAACAAAAAGTGTAGCCCCTCCCCTACTGCCTATACACCCCCTCCAGGAGAAATCCCATCAGTTCTTAGCTTTGTGTTGAAGGAGGCACACTGTGCACTCATCCACTCTCACTTTTTTACACACTCTCCTTGGAGAGTGACGGATGGAAGAAAAGTGGGTCCTTATGGACCCCCGGCGTGTCTCCTTCCCCACCCCCGGGCAGGGGCGGTTGAGGTACCTATTGTTGGTACAACGGGCTGGAGCCCTCATGCTGTACTCCTTCACCACCCCTTAGGGGCTCTGGAGAAGTGGGAGTCATCACGGGCTTCAATACTCTCTGGAGCTCTAACTCCATCCACAGCCCCTGGCGGACCTGCTGGCCGAAGTTGTGTTGCCCCCAGGGACCGGGCCCTGCACCGAATGAGGTACTCTGTTCGGTGCCCTGCTGCTACTGCAGCCCGAGCTCCGGATCCATCCACATCACTGGGGGTAATTACTTGTGGGGCAAACCAGCACACTGTGTTTCAGTCTGCCCGGTCCCTGCTGTAATGCGGGCATACCGGTTCTCACCAGCTCCCCCGCTGCGGTGCGCCCGGCGGCCGCTAAAATTTAGACCCGGCTTGGCCGTGGCCTACTTTATGCTCTGTGTCTGGGCTCTATACCAGCGGGATCGTCCGCCATTACAGACAGTCTCGAGGCTCGGGGCACTCCCATCACTTAGGAGGTCCGCCCCTCGGCCTGTGTCTCTGTCCTCCAGATTCCCGCGTTTGCATTGGCACGCCCCTTTTTCGGCTCCGGCGGCCATTTTAGGCCATTCTGCCGGTGTCTGCCTTGCAAGCAACATTGCTCTAGCTCTGCTGCTGCCAGGGGGTGAGCGCGGTATCTGGAGGACACACAAACCGCTCATAGCGGGCGGTAAGACACACCGGTTCCCGGTTGTGGACCCCATTGCCCTTTTTTCCCCCTCTGGTGGAATTCCTATTGTAGGATTCTCACTTAAGGCGACATGTCTTCCACCAGGAGCAAAGCCCCTAAGGGCTATTCTTCTTGCACTGCCTGCAAGATTTTGCTACCTGCTGGATCTGTCTTTCCTCATTGCTCTGCCTGCACTACTCATGAGGCACTGGATGAGGTAGAACACAGGGCTTCACCCAGCTCTGCTGCTGCGGAGCCTTCCCCCGTCCCTGAGGACTTGGCAATGCCACCTCCTTGGATAGCGGCTTTCACTAAGTCCTTCTCTGACTCCTTCGCCCAGTCTATGACAGCTCTGACCAGGGTACTGCAGGAGACCTTGCAGGGCAGTCAGCGGGGAAGTGCCCCCGGACCTTCTGACTCACGCCGCAAGCGCTACAGCGAGTCTTCCCCTTCCAGGGGCATTGAATCCGGAGACAATGCTGGGGTATCTTACCCAGCTCCCTCTCCACGGCCTCTCAAACGGCCGCGCAGAGATCCCTCTACTGCCTCCTCTCATCTCACTGAGTCTCATACTGAGGGATCTCAGATTGATGGGGATGAGGAACGGTAGAGCTCTGTTAGGCCTCCAGACGAGGCCTCTGAGGAAGATCTTTTAGTGGATGATTTAGTATCATCCATTAATACCGTGCTGGACCTGACTGCGCCCCTTCCACCCGTGGAGGCATCGCTCTCGGAGGAACTGTATCAGTTTCTTCCTCCGTCTAGGTCACACGGCTCATTTTTTGATCACTCTAATTTCAGATCAACTGTGCAGACGCCCAGGGCTTGCCTTGACAAATGCTTCACTAGGAAACGGAAGGATTCTCGTTATCCTTTCCCTCCAGACGTTGGAAAGGGTTGGTCGGTCTCGCCTAGGGTGGACCCACCTGTTTCTAGACTGTCTGCCAATACTGTAATGTCGGTTGCGGATGGCTCGTCTCTAAAGGACTCCACCGACCACCAAATTGAACTTCTGCAGAAGTCAATTTACGAAGCTACAGGAGCCTCTTTTGCCCCTGCTTTCGCGGCCGTGTGGGCTCTGCAGGCAGTTTTCGCCTGCTTGGCGGAGCTCAACGTAGTAGCACAGGATATTCCTGAGGTGGCTACCTTGACGTCTCAGGCCACCGCGTTCACGGACTATGCCAGGACGGCTGTTATGGAATCTGCCAGAAGTCTGGCCAGCGTCAGATGCATGCCAAATTTCTGGCCTTTCATCCCTCTTCAAAGCCCTCCTCCTCCTCGTCCGCCCGTTCAGACAAGGATCAGAAGTCAAATCGTACATGGAGGGCTAAGTCACAACAGAAGAAGCCTGCCGGAGCCTCTGCCTCCAAGGCAGTCTCCACATGACTCGCCGCCTCACCCTACAGCATCCTCGGTCGGTGGCAGGCTCTCCTGCTTTGGAGACACCTGGCACAGCAACATCCAAGACCTATGGGTGGCAGAGGTAATTTCCCACGGCTACAGGATAGAGCTGACCTCACGTCCGCCGACTCGCTTCTGTCTCTCTTCGCCCCTGCCGGCAAAGGCTTCGGCTTTATTTCAGGCACTGGACGTCCTGAGACAGGACGGGGTCGTGGTTCCGGTTCCCTCCGCGGAACGCTTCCAAGGGTTCTATTCGAACCTCTTCATGGTTCCCAAGAAGGACGGATCGGTGAGGTTGGTTTTGGATCTCAAGCTGCTCAATCGGCATGTGAGAGTCAGGACTTTCAGGATGGAATCACTGAGGTCCGTGATTGCCTCACTATCGCAGGGGGACTTCCTAGCCTCGGTGGATGTCAAGGATGCCTATCTGCACGTCCCCATTGCTCCTGCACATCAGCGTTGGCTGAGGTTCGCGGTGGGGGAAGAGCACTTTCAATTTGTGTCTCTGCCCTTCGGCCTGGCCTCAGCACCGAGAGTCTTCACCAAGGTGATGGCAGCAATGGTGGCCGTCCTGCATTCCCAGGGCCACGCAGTAACTCCATACTTGGACAACCTGCTGGTCAGGGCTCCCTCTCAGGAACAGTGTCAACAGAGTCTCTCGATAACTCTCGACACTCAACGATTCGGGTGGCTGATCAACGTGCCGAAGTCTTCCCTCCTGCCTGCGCAGACGCTGACGTATCTGGGCATGGAGTTTCACACCGCCCCGGCTCTGGTCATTCTGCCCTTGAGCAAGAAGGTGTCGATTCAAGAGGAAGTTCTGTTCCTTCTTCAGTCGAGTTCAGTCTCCTTCAGACGTCTGATGCACACTCTGGGAAAGATGGTGGCTGCCATAGCAGCAGGACCTTTTGCGCAATTTCACCTGCGTCCGCTGCAATTGCAGATTCTTCGCTGTTGGGACAAGACCCCCTCATCTCTCGACAGGCACATCTCTCTATCGCCATCGACAAAGGAATCACTCCACTGGTGGCTACTTCCCATGTCTCTGTCACGAGGGAGATCCTTTCTGCCCCCCTCTTGGTTAGTAGTGACTACGGACGCCGTGTTTCTCCACCACAGGGCTCAAGGCACTTGGACGGAGCAGGAATCCTCTCTACAGATCAATGTCCTGGAGATACGGGCCATCTACTTGGCATTACTGGCCTTTCAGAGATTCCTGGTGGGGAATCGTATTCGGATCCAGTCCGACAACGCGACCGCGGTCGCTTATATCAACCACCAGGGAGGCACTCGAAGCTCTCAGGCATTGTTGGAGGTCCAACGTATCCTTCAGTGGGTCGAGGACATCGACTCTTCCATCTCGGCGGTTCACATCCCTGGGGTGGACCATTTAGAGGCCGACTACCTGAGTCGGCAAGGTATGGACGCGGGCGAATGGGCCCTCCACCCAAATGTCTTTCGGGACATCTGCGACCGATGGGGAACACCGGATGTGGATCTGATGGCCTCTCGGTTGAATCACAAGGTTCCTGTTTTCATGGCTCGCTCACGGGATCGCCAGGCCTTGGGTGCGGACGGTCTGGTCCAAGACTGGTCCCAGTTTCGCCTCCCCTATGTGTTTCCTCCCTTGGCACTGTTTCCCAGGGTCCTACAGAAGCTCAGGGCGGAATGTCGGCAAGCCCTGCTCATTGCCCCAGACTGGCCCAGGAGGGCCTTGTATCCGGACCTGCTACAGCTCACGGCGGGGGATCCGTGGAGGCTTCCGGTCCGTCCAGACCTCTTGTCTCAAGGTCCGCTCTTCCACCACAATTCTGCGGCCCTCAACCTGACTTTGTGGCCCTTGAAGACTGGTTGCTGACGTCTTTCAGGTTTTCTCCTAAAGTCGCCGCCACCATGAGACAAGCCAGGAAGCCTGCGTCGGCAAAGATATACCGCAGGGTTTGGAAAGTCTTCTTTTCCTGGTGCCGTCTCAAGGGAGTTTCTCCTTGGCCTTTCTCTCTTCCGACCCTACTTGCCTTCCTGTAATCAGGTTTGGATAAGGGTTTGGCACTCTGCTCCCTCAAGGGGCAAATCTCCGCACTTTCCGTGCTGTTCAATAAACGTCTGGCTAACCTTCCTCAGGTGCTGACGTTTGTGCAAGGGGCAGGTCACATCGTTCCTCCATACAGACGCCCTCTGGACCCCTGGGACCTCAACCTGGTCCTTGCGGCGTTACAGAAGCCGCCCTTCGAACCGCTAAGGGAGGTGTCCTTCTCTAGACTTTCCCAGAAAGTTGCTTTTCTGGTAGCTATTACCTCTCTTCGTAGAGTTTCAGAACTGGCAGCCCTGTCTTGCAAGTCCCCATTTCTGGTGGTTCAACAGGACAAGGTGGTGTTCCGGCCTGTGGCTGAGTTCTTACCTAAGGTGCTTTCTCCATTCCACCTTAATCAAGACATTGTCCTGCCTTTTTTTTTTCCTAACCCTGTTCACCAGTATGAGAAGGCTCTGCATACTTTGGATCTGGTCAGGGCTGTCAGGATTTATGTCTCCCGCATGGCCTCCTTTCGCCGCGCGGATTCCCTGTTAGTTCTCACGACAGGCCAGAAAAAAGGATTGCCGGACTCCAAGTCTTCCTTGGCTCGGTGGATCAAGGCTCCTATCCAGGAGGCCTACCTTTCCTCGGGAACGCCTCTCCCTTCGGGTATTAAGGCGCATTCGACAAGAGCTGTGGGTGCCTCGTGGGCTTTATGTCACCAGGCTACATCGCAACAGGTGTGTCAGCCGGCAACTAGGTCCAGCTTTCACACCTTCACGAAACATTATCAAGTTCATGCGTACGCTTCTGCAGACGCTAATGTGGCAGACGGATCCTTCAGGCGGCGGTCGCTCACCTATGATTGGTGCTGCCACGTTTTGGGTCTTTTCCCACCCAGGGATCGCTTTTGGAAATCCCAATTGTCTGGGTCTCCCAATTGAGCGAATAAGAAAAAGAGAATTTTGTTTACTTACCGTAAATTCTTTTTCTTCTAGCTCCTAATTGGGAGACCCAGCACCCACCCTGTTGCCTTTCGGCTTTGTTTTCTGTTCAGTGGCTGGTGTTATACATGTCGCTTATGTTGATCGGTTGGCCCATATGTTATGGCCGGACCTTCCGGTTTTGGTGTGGGTCTTTTTCCTCCTTCCTGCTTATGCACCGAACTAATGGGATTTCTCCTCGAGGGGGTGTAAAGGTAGTAGGGGAGGGGCTACACTTTTTGTTTTAAGTGTAGTACTTTGTGTGTCCTCCGGAGGCGGAAGCTATACACCCAATTGTCTGGGTCTCCCAATTAGGAGCTACAAGAAAAAGAATTTACGGTAAGTAAACAAAATTCTCTTTTTTGTGCTGTTGCCCTTGAGAAAATGAAATAATTGAGGCCAAAATAACATTTTTGTCGAAAAATATTTTTTCATTTTCACAGCTCAATGTTATAAAATTTTGTGAAGCACTTGGGGATACAAATATGCTCACTGAACATTTAAACTAATCCTTTTTTTTTTTTTTTTTAATTTTGAGGAGGGGAGGGTAGTCTAGTTTCCAAAGTGGGGATCATTAGATTTGGAGTCCCTGCCTCTATATCACACTGGTCTCAGTTTGAGTGGCAAGATCCTGTTGTCAGATCATATTAAAACAGATAGTAATACCTCACAAGATGGTTAATAAATACCATTTCCCAGATACATACTTTTAAGTGAGCATCATTTTTAAATGTGTTGTGTTTTAATGTTAAAGGGATTAAATGTATATGTAGTGACCCAGACTGAGCAATACTAAAATGTTCCCTGATCTGCCATGTGTTTTGTTCTATAATATGGTGCATTACTTGTCCACGCCTACAATTTAGCTCAGAGTTGTTGCATTTCTAATCCCACACTGCCCTCTGCAAAGGAGGCTAAGCAACAGTTGGGGATTTTCCGGCAGTTGGGAGCGGTGAGCTCATGCTGCTCCAGACGCAGGAGTGAAGACTCAATAGTGACTATGCGAGCTCAGCGTTTTTAGGAGAGGTGTATAAACGCTGGAGTTGGTGCGTGTGCTCCAGATTGCTCCTGTCCTCAAGTCATTACATGCGGTAAAGAGTAGGAAGGCTGCACTTTATTCGGAAACTTTCTTTGGAAAGTTAAAGTCTATGCTAATGTGCTTTTCAAATAAAGATAGCAGAACATGAAAACCAAAGCAAAGCCAGTTATGGATCCCTCCTGCTAAGATACCCTCAGAGCTAAGAAGGAGAGTTAACAAAGTTACACTGTCAACACTGTAGTTTATATGGAGTAAAAGTTCTTAAAGGGGTTGTCCGGGCTTTTTATAAAATCTAAGGGTATATCTAGGCTTCAAAATGCTGACAGTTTGTAATTTATCCCTGTCAGCATTGTGCAGGATTACGGTACTAGATATCACCTTTCTGTTGATTGTTGTTGCCAGAAACCAAGATAACTTTGTACACAGTAGTTGATTATTAAGAAGATACTACAAACAATAAGTCTGTTTCTTTGTCTTTTTTTGTTGTTTTGTATTTAATTACAAAAAATATCAAACCCACAACTCTCCTAAAAAAAAGAAAATGCATCACTCATTCTGCGTAGGGGAAATTTTGTTAAATTAATAAACCCTTCCCTCCTCATAATCTGATGCTTCTACTGTAACAAGTAGTTCCCACTGTTTTACAGGTGGCCCTGGAATTAAATCATTCCTGGAGCGTTTTGGAGAGAAGTGTCAAGATCGCAGTCCGGCACCCACAAATCTTGCCCTAAAGTCTGCAGTGTTAACGCCGAATACAAGGAGTATCCAAGAGAGATTGCTGAAGCAGAATGATGTATCCAGTACTGCCTGCCTGACACAGCAGCAGAAGCAGGTGTTTATCTTCTACAATAGTCCTTTGTCACAGAAGCCATTGTGTTTACTAATAATTTGTCATTTTTATTAATTTTTTTTTTCATTCCTTCAAAAGGAACGTGAGAAAGAACTTGCAGCTCTACGTAGCAGGTTTGACAAAGGCAGAGTGTGGAATGCAGACAAGGAAGATACGACTAAAGTAAAGCAGCAGGAGACTCAGCGGGTAATAACTTATGTCCAAATTTACAAACGATGTTCATGAGGACAGTGTGGTAGAGTAATGTAAAGCGTGACGCTTCTGTGCTATTTAAATGGAATGAGACAAATCTGCAGTACCAGGCACAGCCGCTATCATTAGGGTATGTTCACACATTACATTTTGGACTGTTTTTTGTCAAAAATTTCTGGCCCCGGTAAAGTGACTGGACCCTGCTCCATCGCACCCCCCAGGTAATATATCCAGATTATAAAATGCACCCCAGGATTATAAAATGGACCCACCCCTTTTTCAACATGTAAAAGTATTTATTTTTTTCCCCCCATTTTTCTTGCTACACTTTTTATATGCAGTGCTTTCCTGCCAAGAAACACATTTTTGATGCATAAACGACTACAGCAATTACTTAAAACACTACTCCATCATTTTTCACTTATTTTTTTCCCCAGCACTGGAGTGGCTAACTATAAATATAGCCTCCTGCCCCCATTCTTATTCCTTGTAGCCACACTGCGTGTTTGTTGCAGAAAAATCTGCAATTTGGTTGCAGAAATTTCTATACCAAATATGCATCTTCTTGCAAAAAATTAATTATCCAAAAATGCATTGTATTTGTGGGGTGTATCTGATGTGTTTTTTCTACTTGCATATTTTATAAAGAAGTCAATGACTTGAGGGCTGAAAAATGCTGTAAAAAAAGTGGATCAATAATTGACATGCTTCAGATTTTTCTGCATCCAAAATCTGCACCAAGTTCACATGGAAAAGAAAAACACAGCATTTGCACAGCACTTCTGAACCTTAATAGGCTTTGCTGGCTTCAGAGTTCGATGCAGAATTGTAGGCACACGCCACTGTGGTCCTGTGGCTCCATGTTGTGTACGTAGCTTCTGACTGGCCAGAAGTCAGATGTTACATCAAAAGTTCCCAATACAACTCTATGAGATCCAGAATGAGGCTTTCAACGAGATATCGGCAGGTCACAAATTGCCAGAGACTGACGGGAGCGACACTGGAAAAAGATGAAGATGGCGACAGATGAGTATGAGGCCAGAGGCCGGGGATTTGGATTTAAAGCAACACTGCAATAAAACTAGTGGTGCTTTAATTTGTGCTCTTATCCTTATGCAATATATGTGTGCATATTATTATTAGGATATTAGTGTACAAAATTATCATGCAACTAAAGGAAAAACGTACATTTTCTCATCTCAATTGTTTATTTTCATCAGTTAAAGTGAGAATAATTACCAAACAACTCCAAAAACTGGTTGTAGGTTTGGAAATGAGTATTACTTATAAGAGTCCATCTACAACTCAAAAGGTCCAACCAGCTCATCTTTATAATGCTAGCACATAGCTGTACATGAGGGTAAAGTAGAGGTCTGTGTCTGTTATTTTCCAGCTCCGGCTCCCTCCATCAATCTGGTCCATGAAGAGTTACTCTCATCTCACCAGTCTGTAAAACATTACAAAAAATCTGTCTTCAGGTTATAATACACACTTTTTTCCCCAAAAATTGGGGACAGTGGGAATGAGGGTGCATCTTAAAATTTGGATATAGTAAACTGGGGGGTGCATCGGCAGTGGAACGAGTTCACAGGAGGCCAAGTTGGTGATGCTGGAGGCCCCGGAGTCGGAGGAGGGTGTCGCAGTGGCCGGATGCAGGCGGCATTGATAATCTTGAGTGGTGGAGCCGGTTCACAGGAGACTGCAGGATTGACGATGCTGCGGGGCTGAGGTTCGTAGGAAGAGATGTTGCGACAGCAGGATTCGGGCGCCTTTGGTCTGCCAACAATGGACTACAAGAAAATGACAGCACCTGCTCAGAATGAACTCTTGGGTCTTGCAGCCATTTTCTTAAAGCCATCGCGCAAAGTGCCTGCAGATCAATGGTGTTCACCGACCTAGCTGATTAGGACCCTGCCTCCTGTGACACTACTCCACAGCCGCCTCGCCACACCCCCTCGTAAGCTTATATATGGATTGTAAAATGGACCCCATTCAAAAATATATTTTTTTCCTCTTCTAAATATTGGGTGTGTCTTATACACATGATTGGAAGTTGTCCACACTTCTGGTCATGTTCACTACTATGAAGCCAGGATGCATACCCCCGACGTCAGAGAAACTCAATGCTGAGATATGTCTGAGCGCCCTAGGGACCTGATTTCACATCATTCAGAATCCCTTTAAAATATATTCTAGTGCATCAGAGCATGATTGCCATGATTCTGTATATGCCTTGTGGTTGTCCTGCCCTTCTGACTGGTTGCTGGATCTCCTGTGTCATCCCCTTTGGGCAGCATTTTGATAGTAATGGTGATTGGTTGCCACACACGGGCTCTCCTATTGGGAGTCTCATTGCTATATTGCCATGTTTATGTTTGCATACGGTCATAAAGGCCCCGTCACATGGGGCGACATCGCCGCCAATTACATAGGCACGCTACGTCCTATCAGCGGCGACGTCGCCCCTACGTCGCCACATGTAAAGGGGGAACTCGGCGCCACCGTGAGGTCGCCTGGTGTCGGAGCAGTGCTCTGAAACCAGGCGACCGATCTGGGGCGATGTGCATACATCGCCCCATGTAACCGGCCGCCGGCGAGCTGACAGGCGATGGGAGCAATAGGCTCCCATTGTCCTGCATCACCGTTGGGGTTTTGAGAAACCCCAGCGGCGATGCCGCCTGTCAGATCGCCGGCACGGCGCTGTAGGTGTCGCCCCATGTAAATGGGGGACGGCGGTGCTGGCGGGCAAAATCACCCCCGCCAATCGCCGCCGACATCTACAGCGCCGTCGCAAGGTGTGACGGCACCTTTATAGTTGTGGGATCATTTACATTTTTGTGGATCATTATGACATATTCATGTATGTGCAATGACTAGTAGACTTAAAGGGAACCAACCACCCCAAATGACCCCCCAGGACTGTTAATATGTGTCCCTACACCCAGCACACACATTTGGGGCAATCGTTTTTGCTAAAAAAAACTGTTTAGTAGAAGCTAAGATATAGCTTTATGAAGTTTAATAAATTGAGACGGATGGGTGTTACCTAGCTTTGTCCACGTGCAGTGTTCGTGCCTGTGAGCCTCCTCTTCCCCCTCCCCTCTCACTTTCTAAGAGCCTGGCCGCGTCATGAAAGGGGCGGGACTAAATCGTGACAAGCCCCGCCCCTTTCATGACCAATTTAGCCCCACCCCTTTCATGACGCGGCCAGGCTCTTAGAAAGTGAGAGGGGAGGGGGGAGAGGAGGCTCACAGGCACGAACACTGCACATGGACAAAGCTAGGTAACACCCATCCTCTCAATTTATTAAACTTCATAAAGCTATATCTTAGCTTCTACTAAACAGTTTTTTTTAGCAAAAACGATTGCCCCAAATGTGTGTGCTGGGTGTAGGGACACATATTAACAGGCAAGGGGGGTCATTTGGGGTGGTTGGTTCCCTTTAATCCTCCTCAGGGCTGTTGTGTGACCTATCTACTTATTGTGATTTTTTTTTTTTTTTTTTCCTCCTGCCATCTTTATTGTTGGAAACTCAGGTTCATCCTCCGACCTCTAGCAAACCCCCCAAGCCTGATGTGATCTCCAATCCTGTAGCTGAGCGGCCTTCTACACCTGAGAAACGTAATACAGGTAATGCAGAAAGTGACCTCACTGGATCAAGCCGGAGTAACATAAATGCAGCTCTTTTATTCTTGCTATAGGTATATTATACATTTATTCTGGGAACCATAACTTGTGTAGCTCTATAATTCTTTAATTATAAAATGGGGGAAACCAGCATTAACCACCTCCGATGTGTAGATTAACATCTTCAATAGTCCATGCAGGACTGGCATAAATCTACAGGGTTAGATTGGGGTTTTGCTTTTTGCTTCCCTAATGGATTTATCGAATACTTGTCCCCTCCAAGTAATATTAATTCTGGGCCTTATTTTCTTAGAACTATGTGTTTTCATTTCTTCATTATTTCTACTGGAACTGTATGAAAACTTCGACAAGGGGGTGTTACCATTCGATTTTCAATGAGGTATGGCAGCACTGAGCCAACATAACACAATTGATAATGGGTAATACACTGCTATCAAGGTTTTATACATTGCTGAGAGGAATAGCAGAGAAACAGTACACAGTGCCAAGGAAAGGTTACCCAGAATGAGTACCCTAGGGTAAATATGATTTATTGTCTGATAGGCTGTAATGAGATGTAACTAGTTCTGACTGACTGATGGGGAGCTGAAATAATTAAGCAAAAATCTGAGTAATTTGTGACAGGTCTCCTTGTAGAGACAGTCCTCCAAATAATTTCAGCCTTTGTATCCTTCTTTATCACATGCTGCTTTCAGAAATGGGCGGCAGCAGTTACCTGTCAGTAACTTGTTTTTAGTGTTGGAGACATCAGAATTTGATATCGTGAGGTTTCTTTTATGTCTCACCATTGGGACCTACATCAATCATATGTGAATGGAGCGGTGGTCCACATATGCTCAACATGTGATGGACTGGCGGCTATGGAGGAGTACAGTATTACTCTGTACAATAGAGCAGCACTGTGCATACTTAACAACTTCATTGAAAGGATGAAAACTGTCTCTCCCCCCTTCCTCTTTCCCCCCTTATAATGATTGCCATGAGACCTCGTGGGGGCATAGGTGGCAGTGTATGATTTTGGAAGACTGAGAATGAGATAAAACGTTAGTCAATTTGTTTTTATTACTCCTAAAATCATTTAGGTGCAGTGCAAAATAAAATGGCTGAACGTCCTCACAGTCCCAGGACAGCTGTACAGCCGCCATCTGCGTCTATAGAGAAGTCAAAACCACGTGCAGATATGAAAGTTGATGGAAATAAAGGTTAGTGTTTCATGACGTAGTGCTTTGTAGTAAAGAATAACTTGTAGATCACCAGATAATTCTGCACCATTTATCAATGAATGATGCACTGCCCAGTAATTTTAATGCCTTGTCCGGCCATCCAATCTGATGTATGAAGGTGTAGCAGGGTGCAGACAGCTGTTGCTGGACTGGGAGGAGAGCACTTCTGAGAAGTCAAAGGAGAACTCCTTGGAGATAAAAACTTGGGGAGAAACATTTTGTATGGCCCCCACACTCCTATGCTATAACACTGAGCTGCCTACTATACCTGTATAATGTTTACAACACTTGTAAATCACTTATTCACTCTCTGCCCCTTTCCTACCACCCCTCACGAACAGGACATCATGTCACACCTGATTGTGCAGCTACTGAGTCGGCATCAACGAGATTTATAACAGATGCTTCCTTATTCAATCATGTGGGAGTGACCTCACAGAATGTCCTGCTGTGAGCCAGTCTGATATCTGCTGCTGTAGCTCCCCTCCTCTCATTGGACTGGCTGTGGGGGAAGCAGATATCAATGATTGGCTGTCATAAAAAGACCTGATGTGATGTCACACCCACGTGTTGGAGTGGGGAAGCATTTGCTATTAAACTCGCTGTTGTTTACTGTGGGGGGGAAGCTGCACAACCAGGAGTGATGTGACGTGACGTCCCATTCTAGAGGGGTGGCGGGTTAGGAGCGCTAGTGAATAAGGGATTTACAAGTGTTCTAAACATTATACAAGTATAGTAGGCAGCTCAGCATTATAGTATAGGAGGGCAAAAAATGTGTATCTCCCCTTTAAGAAGTCCTCTTTCAGGTTTTCCCACAAAAATTGTTACAGAATTGCTGCACCCCTCTAAGTATTGCTAGAGAAATGATTATAATGGTAATATTCAATTAGGCTGGTTTCACACTGGTGTATTTTTGAATGGGGGGAGATGCAGGTTTCAGATCAGTGATAATACTGATGTGGGAGTATACAGTTGCTTCTGGCTTCATACCTATTTCCGCCGGATCAGGGGACAAATGACATACCCCTAAGGGGCGTGTCATTTAGAACGGCCTTCTGGGTATGCGCAGACAAAACCCCTGAATCCGGCGTCCGTATCCAACAGGATCGGGAGGCCGCTGGGTCAGGGTTACATAGGGACACATTTTAATTCAACCCGGAGTGCCCCTGGTCTGGGTGTTCCCATTTTTTTCTGTCACTGACAGCAAAATCTCAACGTAATGCTGTTTTGGTCTCGGTGCAAAAACTGGTGACACCTGGATCAAGGGCAACCGGGAAAAACTGAATGCATCCGTAAGTTCATCAGGCTCCATTGAAAGACGAGTGGGCCGAGAATGGATGCGGGTGCATCCCGTTTCGGCCAGATTCATATGGTTGCAAAAAATGCCAGTGTAAATCCAGCCTTCTTTTGTAATGCCTCATGTCGAATATAAAGCCAGTATAGTTATGAAAACCATTATTTAGCTAGAAGCTACATCCATCCACAGTGGCTGCACGATTGATCTTGATCATTTAATTCAGTTGGTTGATTATAATTTTTTTCTCTTCCTAACAATTGAAGTGGCGGATGAGGTTGAAATGAGTGTAGATGGTGATATTGATGAGCTCAACAGTTCTGAAGTGATCACTAATATATTTAGTGATGCTCTAGAAGATGAGGATGAAATCTTCAAAGAAAGTTCATCAAAGCAAATGGAGAAAGTCTGTAATGATGAGGAAAGTGATGGAGAAAGAGATGATGGGGAAGACGCGCTGAACATTTCATCTATGTCTTTGCTCGCACCTTTAGCAGAGACAGTTGGCGTTGGAAGTCCAGAAGTATGTCTAAGTAGCCGATAAATATTCGTCCTGGTATTTTACACAAGACGTGTGAAATTCATCAGCTTTATTCATTACACAGGCCTTGCTCTCAAAATCCAGCGTGGCAGCAGATGGTAGTAAACTCTGTGACAGCCCTAAATCGGTGACATTCCAAACTTCAGTCGGAGAATCCTCTACAGAATTCCAGGAGGGTATTCTGTGTGAAGAGGAAGATCAAAATCTTCTTTATAGGTAGGTGTGTGTGTATATACTGTATTTTTTGTGTTATAAGACTCACTTTTTTCCCCCAAAATTTGAGGGAGAAGTGGGAATGAGTTTTATAAACTGGATGTGCAATCTCACTTTGGCTGTGGGGAAAAAGTGGTGAAGTAGGTAATTGGAGGCAGGAGCAGGCTGAAAGTGACAATGTGGGCCCCCCCCTTTTAAGTTAATTTTAAAATTAATTGCATGATCCTGCCCATCACCTCTCTCAGCACTGGGCAGTGGGAGCGGCGCATATTAAAGAGGACCTGTCACCAAAGCAGGCATGGTGATCTAATTACAGCACTGGATACAGCATGTCTGCAGCATGCAGGCAAGGGGTCCATAAGCACTTGAGCAGCCCTGTACCCCGAGATAATACAGTTAGAAAACTTACATGCTACAGCCACTAAGGAGGTGGCTAGGGGCTGCAGCCAAGGGCAGATTCACACCCCCTGCCTGTGTAATCTGCCCACCGCTGCCAATCATCCTCTCCCTGTCTGCAGCATTTAAACTGAGTTTTTTTTCTCTCCCGTGTAGCTCCGTCCCTCAGGGGGCGGGGCTACACGGGAGAGAAAAAAAACTCCGTTTAAATGCTGCAGACAGGGAGAGGATGATTGGCAGCGGTGGGCAGATTACACAGGCAGGGGGTGTGAATCTGCCTTGGCTGCTGCCCCTAACCACCTCCTTAGTGGCTGTAGCATGTAAGTTTTCTAAGTGTATTATCTCGGGGTACAGGGCTGCTCAAGTGCTGGGGGACCCCTTACCTGCATGCTGCTGACATGCTGCATCCAGTGCTGTAATTAGATCACCATGCCTGGTTTGGTGACAGGTCCTCTTTAAATCCACTTAAACATCTGGCACATGTGATCACCCGTGGCTGTTACAGTTGCGGGTGATTGTATGTGGATATTCACTGCTTCCCACACATCATCATTGGCATGGAAGCAGTAAATATCACAGTAGTAGATTATACTCACTCAGTCCATCGTTCCCCCGCAGCACTGCGACATCCTCTTGGCGCTACTGGCCAATATCTGTTATTGTAAGAAAATAATTATATGGACTGCCCGTATCACTTCACTTTGTATGGTACTTCTGAATAAAGTTTTTCATTCTTTATACTTCAATGTGAGGCTTATAATTGGTATTTTCACTAAAGTGGGCTTAAAATTTCCCACCCTCTTTTTCTTGTTAACATAATATATACACTACCGTTCAAAAGTGTGGGGTCATTTAGAAATGTCCTTATTTTTTAAAGAAAGGCTAATTTTTTTTCAATGAAGGCAACATTAAATACATCAGAAATACACTCTATACATTGTTAATGTGGTAAATGATTATTCAAGCTGCAAATGTCTGGTTTTTAATGCAATATCTACTAGATAGGTGTATAGAGGCCCATTTCCAACAACCACCACTCCAGTGTTTTAATGGTACGTTGTGTTTGCTAACTGTGTAAGAAGGCTAATGGATGTGTAGGAAACCCTTTAACAAGTATGTTAACACAGCTGAAAACGGTTTGGCTGATTAGAGAAGCTATAAAACTGACCTTCCTTTGAACTAGTTGAGAATCTGGAGCATTACACTTGTTTGTTCTATGAAACTCTCAAAATGGCCAGAAAAAGAACTTTCCTGTGAAACTCGACAGTCTTTTGTTCTTAGAAATGAAGGCTATTCCATTCGGAAAATTGCCAAGAAACTGAAGATTTCCTACAACGGTGTGTACTACTCCCTTCAGAGGAGAGCACATACAGGCTATAAGCAGAATAGAAAGAAGTGGGAGGCCCTGCTGCACAACTGAGCAACAAGACAAGTACATTAGAGTCTCTAAGCTTGAGAAATTGACGCATCACAGCTCCTCAACTGGCAGTTTCATTAAATAGTACCCGCAAAATGCCTGTGTCAGCATCTACAGTGAAGAGGCGACTCCGGGATGCTGGCCTTCAGGGCAGAGTGGCAAAGAAAAAGCCATATCTGATACTGGATAATAAAAGGAAAAGATTAATATGGGCAAAAGAACACAGACATCGGACAGAGGAAGATTGGAAAAACGTTTCATGGACAGACAAATCAAAGTTTGAGGTGTTTGGATCACACAAAACATTTGTGAGACGTAGAACAACTGAAAGGATGCTGGAAGAGCGCCGGACGCCACCTGTCAAGCATGGTGGAGGTAATGTGGTGGTCTGGGGTTACTTTGGTGCTGGTAAAGTGGGAGATTTATACAAGGCAAAAGGGATTTTGAATAAGGAAGGCTATCACTCCATTTTGCAATGCCATGCCATACCCTGTGGACAGCGTTTGTTTAGAGCCAATTTCATCCAACAGGACAATAACCCAAAGCACATCTCCAAATTATGCATGAACTATTTAGGCAAGATCAGGGAGCTGGTATTCTATCTGTAATGGAGTGACCAGCGCAGTCACCAGATCTCAATCCTATTGAGCTGTTGTGGGAGCAGCTTGAGCGTATGATACAAAAAAAGTGCCCATCAAGCCAATCCAACTTGTGTGAGGAGCTTCAGGAAGCATGGGGTGAAATTTCTCAAGATTACCCCAGAAAATTAACAAAATGCCAAAGGTCTGCAATGCTGTTATTGCTGCAAAGTAAGCATTCTTTGATGAAAGCAAAGTTTGAAGGAGAAATTTATTATTCCAAGCAAAATTCATTCTAGCTAACCTTGCCAATGTCTGGACTATAATTCTCTATTCATTTTGCAGCTCATTTGATAAATTAAATAAAAGTATGTGTTTTCATGGAAAACACATTGTCTAGGTGATCCTAAACGTTTGAACGGCAGTGTGTGTTATATATACATATATATATATATATATATATATATATATATATATATATATATATATATATATATATTATATATAATTACATTATGCTATGCGTGTATTCTATGTTATAGAATTAGTAAAGGACAGTGCCTGGTGGGTCTAACTAATATTTTTTCCATTCAGTATTGACGCCTACAGATCACAAAGATTCAAGGAGTCGGATCGTCCTCCAGTCGTTCAGAAGATAGTCCGTAAGGAAGATGTGTCTTCTCGCACAGAGGACAGAAGGAACGCGTCACCACGACCTCTTAACATCAAACAAAAAATGAAGGTATTACTGGTGTTCTTTTCATTTACTCTTCTAGTTAGTAAGGATGAAAAAAAAAAAAACTTGATTAACTTATTGTAAAAATATGGAAAATGATTACCTGCCGGATTTTCTAAATCCAACATGAATTTTGGGTAAAGGGGAGTCCTGGTGCCAGAATGAACAGGATTGTAAATTGTGGAGGAACGATATGTGAACCTGGTGTACACAAAAGTCTTGTAGTTTTATTTTGCAAGAAGATTTCACAAAGATAAATAAATTGCATTTGTTTTTCGAAGTATAAAAATGTCCAAATAAACATCAGAAAAGTATAGCCTTCCCTGGTCCAGTCTGTGTGGGCGTAGTACACCATGTTACCTCTAGATGGAGATATTGTACTGGAATAGTGGTGGCAGGAAACAGTGCTGTCCATTGAGTTGCCTGAAGAATGATGTGAATAGGTGCATATACACCTTATGAAGAGCCTAATTTATATTGTACCATTTTGGGTATTTTTAAAACCAAAATGGAGAGATATCCACATAGTTTTGGACATCCAGATGACTTTCTCTACCTGTTTTACTTAATTTAAGATGCTGAGTAATGAGATCAGCATGCAACAAACTGTGATTCATCAGGCGAGCCAGGCTCTGAACTGCTGCACAGATGAAGAACATGGAAAAGGATCACAAACTGAAGCAGAAGCTGAGCGTTTGCTGCTGGTATCAAGTACGTACAGTAATTACAGAGAATGCAATGAATTCCACCATCAATAACCTGCCAGGGGCCAATGTAAATTGACTGCAGCCTCAGTTTATGATATCTCCAGGCTGCAGCAATGGACAGTGAAGATGAAATATCCCTTCATTTCAAGGACAACATTTGGTCATTGGGCTGAATGATAATCACTTGTAATTATTTTAATTGCAGTTTAAAATTGGTTAACTTGGTAAGTTTGAAGAAATGTACTTTTGTTTTTGTTCTTTAATTGGCATTTGACATTTTCTAATTAGACTTTGGCGCACAGAAGTCGGACTGTTCACTTCTCCTGTCTGTCCGATTTCCTCCTGTGCAGACTGAATAATGTTGACTCCAATAGATACTCTGACAACCCCTTTTTAATAACTAAATCCTCTCACTTAAAAAAAAAAAATCCCTATGCAGACACATATTTATTCCCCTGCCTGCCAGGAGCAGGCTGCGGCCGATACTGGGGTTTAAATGTAGGCCCTCTATTTAAAAAATGAATATTCACTGCTCCCCCACACCTATAATCCTGCCCACATCTCTGCAGTTAAGGTGGTGCTGAGAGGTGGATGGCATTATGAGCAAAGGGAGCAGTAAATATTCAGTTTCTTTAATAGTGTGCACACTTGTTTGCCCCAGCAGCCGCCTTCCTGCAGTAGCTGGGGCTATAATGTGTCCTCTATGAAAGAAGATGAATATGCACTGATCTCTTTGCCCATGGTCATGGATGTGGAGAGCAGTGCATTTTTGATTAACTGGCTGCTGATGTTGACTCGTGACTGGGGAAGCATGACATTGACGTTATGTGCTATCTCGCTTACACGCTGAGGTTAGTTGCTGACATCAGAGGATGCCGATCACCGGCGAAGAGGAGGAAAGCTGACAATTGTTTATTCTTTGTACGCAGAATAATTGGGAGGCCTACAGACCAGTATGGGCCATGATGGGGAACATATCTAGCAAGACAGAGGCCATACAGCATACACCTGGAAGGGACCCAGGATAGGGGATGATATTGCAGAATTGAGGGACATTACCCCCATAAGTGTCATCTCCCCCCCAATAAGTTTATCATATTTTTTTCTTCGAATTTTCTTTTTTTTTTCCTATTTTCTTCCTTGTGATGTCATGCTCGGGGATCGCCTTTGCTGGGGTCAATGGACACGTAGTTTCCGCATTACTGAGCCCAACAGCAGAGATCTGGGTGCAACTGATGCTGGGTCAGATTTATTTAGGTGAAAGAAAGCAAAACAGTAAAAATAAGCCCTTGCCTGTCCGGCGCTAACTATACAGGATGATACCCTAACTACATACTGGAGGGCTTCTCCCTTCCAACATAACCACATAAATGCTGTGCTTCTACTCAGATGTGTTTCATACACAGACTTTCTGTGTTCCCAGTCTGCTTTTACATCTGCCCACCGCCTCCCATTAATTCATTAGTAGCCAGGTGATTCTGACCAGGCTAGGTCACATAGGACAGATACCTGGGCGAGATATACCTGCCCTCATCCACTGAACCCACATGACTCTCACATCCTCTAAAACGTAGGTGTATCTTGTGGTATTATAGTTTGGAAAATTCAGTAAAATAATATAAAAAATGTGATATTTTTTCACTATTTAATAAAGAATAAAAAAAATCTACATGTTTGGTATCTGTGTAATTGTACTGACCTGGCGAATCATACTGCCAGATCATTTTTACCATATAATGAAAAGGTACAGTACATTGTAGAGTTGCTTTTACTTCTATTTTTTTTTGCAATTTCAACACACTTGGTGTTTTTTTTTTTTTTTTTTCCCCCGCCTTCCAGTGCATCACATGATAATGAATGGTGTCAATCAAAAGCACAACTTGTTATGCAAAAAACAAGCCTTCATACGGTTATGTGGCCAGAAAAATAAAGTTATGGCCTTCGAAAAGGAAGGGAAAAATGGCCCATTCATTAAGGGGTTAAAGTAAGAACATTTCGAGTTTGAAGTGAATATTCTGCTCATGATCAATTGCATCTGGATTTGCCCATAAATGCGTGAATCACACAGCTCATTGACACTTTATCTTGGGCAATGTGAAGTGTGCAACACTCCTCTTTATTTTGTCCATTTTGTTACCATTCATGTTGCAGAAATGATTCTTGCTGTTTGTGTGTGTGTATTTATAATATATATACATACACGTTATTTTAATACATAAAGCACAAAAATATCTATATATTTATATTGAATGTGGCATTTGGCCTCATCTATAATAACACATTGGTTCTTTGTTTTCTTGTATAGCTGAAAAAAGAGCTGCAATGCTTGTGGAGATGAATAGACTGAAGAGCGAAGGGCCTCAGAAGAAACCCACTTCTCATGGCAATGACAACTCTCCATCTAGAGGCTTTATATCCATTTCTGAAATATTTCTGCCTCTTAAAGCAGATTTTGTCTGCAGCACCTCTCAAAGACCAGGCAAGTATTCATATACACTGCTGTTTTTATTGTTGCCCCATAAGCTTGAATACTCAACACAGAGCCAGAAAATTGGACCAGACTGGGACATGCACTGTGGGTTATTTTTTTGGTTTAGCTGAATAGCCTCTGTGACAGTCCATGGAGATGAAAAGCTGTCCTGTAAATATGACCTTACATTCTTACCAATCTATGAAAGTTGACTTTGTTTGCAATAATTAAAGGAATAAAAAAAAAGTCAGTGAGCATATGGTTGTGAGTTGTTAAAGGGAATCTGTAACTAGGTTTTTGCAACCTTATCAGAGAGCAGCATAATGTAGACAGTGTGACCCTGATTCCAACAATGGTATCACTTAGTTTACTGGGTGCAGCGGTTCTGACAGAGCTTTTAGAGTTAGCATGTAGTAGAGCTCATAAAGCAGCCTCCACTAATCCCAGGCTCTCTTTGTACATTTCCAACGACTGTGAGCTGCCAATCACAGGAGAGAGTGTGTACCACCGGACTAGCTGACTGCTAGCTGTTATCCTCTGCCTGTGAAATGCAGCTCCATTGCAGACCCTCCATCTGTAACTGAATAACAAGTCTGCCCTCCTCCGCCTCTGAAATGCAGCCCTCCACTGCAGCCCCACCTGTCTGGGGCGGCCCTAGTAATAGGGTACATTCATAAGAACGTCTCTTCTTTAAAACCCCAGTATTGTAAAAGAGCAGCATACGTACATAGTTTGGTGTTTCTTGCTTCAATTTTTACTACCTTGCCAGTCAAATGGAACCTAACCAAATGTTTAATTTTTAATTTTTTTTTTTTTTTTACTAACTTCAACCATTGTGCTAATCTGCAGATGATTACATTTCCACTTGATTTCAGCTTTCTAATATAATGTATAGCTGCAGGAAGAAAATGAAGTTGTATTCTCCCTGCAGCTGCTGAGCTCTTGTCATTGGGGTGTAGGAGGGCTGTGAGCAGTCATGTTTTTATATTGATTATTATCTCAAATGTCCCCAACCTGTATTGCCTCACCTTGCACCACAACTGCTTCAAAAACACCCAGAATTCCCTATCAAGGGCTCTTAGGTGAAAATATGAGAACAAATTCTACTTTTTAAGTGATCACTTTATTAGTATAAATTTACAACTTATTCCATAAAAATCATATAAAATATTTATTACTCTAAATAGGGGTGTCCTGATAACAGAATTAACTCATGTCTGGGTCCAGGACTCAGACCAAATACATCACTATTTATACAGTTTATATAGTAACCAGTGATACCAGGAATGTATAGGGGTACTATTTCCTTATTAGTTTATCACTTCAGGCATTCAGTAGTGTGTCTGGACTTCTATGCACTCTCCCCTTTCTTTAGCATAGGTCATAATATCATGCCACCTCAATACTTCAATTATAGGTGCCCACTATCATATGTCCAGATCATACACTCTGTGTGCACATCTATGATCTAATAGTGCCTTTCACCTCTTATTGGCACCTTGTGTGCTACTGCCTTTTTAGTTCCCAGTGTCCCCTTATTTATATCATACCTGGCGGTGGGGGTGCCAGGACCGCGGCTATACAACTATTTTCTGACCAGGTATGATATAAATAAGGGGACACTGGGAACTAAAAAGGCAGTAGCACACAAGGTGCCAATAAGAGGTGAAAGGGCACTATTAGATCATAGATGTGCACACAGAGTGTATGATCTGGACATATGATAGTGGGCACCTATAATTGAAGTATTGAGGTGGCATGATATTATGACCTATGCTAAAGAAAGGGGAGAGTGCATAGAAGTCCAGACACACTACTGAATGCCTGAAGTGATAAACTAATAAGGAAATAGTACCCCTATACATTCCTGGTATCACTGGTTACTATATAAACTGTATAAATAGTGATGTATTTGGTCTGAGTCCTGGACCCAGACATGAGTTAATTCTGTTATCAGGACACCCCTATTTAGAGTAATAAATATTTTATATGATTTTTATGGAATAAGTTGTAAATTTATACTAATAAAGTGATCACTTAAAAAGTAGAATTTGTTCTCATATTTTCACCTAAGAGCCCTTGATAGGGAATTCTGGGTGTTTTTGAAGCAGATGTTTTTATATTGAGCACGCTGTAATCACTGTTACTTGAGTGACATTATTAGCTGGTTCTTCATAAATCCCTTCACACTAAATTAATGTGTAAAATTTGCTTTTCAGAGTCTGCAAATTATTACTTCTTCATAATTATCAGATCTGGAGCTGAAAACATGGTGGCTACCCCACTTGCAAGTATCTGCAGTGCAATGAAAGGAGATGCTTTGTCCTTTCCAACCACATTTACACTGTAAGTTATCATTACTTGGCTGAAAGCGAGTTCCTAAATGTCTCAAGACCTTCTGTGTAAATTAAATCCTTGTGTCCTGTCCTGAATACCGCTGTCTATTGTGTGAGATTTGCTTAGTGTTACTGATTTTAAGTAACTGATTTTTTTTTTTTAGTGAAGATGTGTCCAACAACTTTGAGGTCTGCATAGATGTCTACAGCCTGGTAAGTTACTAGCCTTAAGGCCCTGTCTCGCATAATGATATCGTTAGAGAGATCGTTGTAACTGTGACGTTACAATAATCTCTCCAGCGGTATCGTTATGTGTGACACTTTGCAGCGATCAGGCCCCTGCTGTGAGGTCGCTGATCGCTGCAAAGTGCTGCAGGTCATTTTTTGATCGTTGGTTTCCCGCTGGTTAGCATGCATCGCTGCGCGTGAATGCGAGAAACCAGCGATCAGTGACCTCACTGGCTGGTAACCATGGTAAACACTGGGTATCCAGGTAGCGCGCGCTGCCTGGATACCTGGTGTTTACCATGGTTACCAGCGTCCTCCCTGCTTAGCACTGCCTGTAAGTAGGGAGAACACTGGTAACTATGATAAACAGCGGGTATCCAGGCAGTGCGCGCCGCCTGGATACCCGCTGTTTATCATAGTTACCAGGGTTCTCCCTGCTTAGCGCTGCCTGTAAAGGCAGCGCTAAGCAGGAAGGACATTGACATCGCCTTCAGCGATGTGGGAGGTGGCTCCCATGCCCCGGATCGTTGGGGAGGTCTGCCTGTTTGACAGCTCCCCAGCGACCAGGTAACGACGCTCCAGCGATCCCGGCAGGTCGTTATTTCTGTCGGGATCGCTTGAGTGGTCGTTATGTGAGACAGGGCCTTTAGACCTTATGTTTATAATGACGACATACTGCATATATAATAATATTATATTCAATGTTTTAGGCCCAACAAAAAGAATTTCCCACATCTGATAAAAGGAAAAAGGCTGTGAAGTCAAAGGTAATGAATTTTGTTTTCTAAACCATGCATTAGTTCGGAGTATTTGAGATAAATGTATAGATAAATGTATGCCTATTGAATTAGCCTCTCGGATTGCTACAGTTTTCCAGACATGTCGCTAAATCAGTACATGTGATTTATTTGTTGACTGGTAGAAACTAGATACCATTATTATTATTATTATTATTAACACAATGGTCCCTTTTAGAAGGTTCAGGTATTTGGTATCCTCCTCAGCATTGTCACAGTATTCTGGTAGCTCTATCGCTCAGAGCACTGTGTAGACTGGGTGCCCTTGGATCCACTTCTTTGCATGTAATGCGGAGGGTTATCAAGCACTGACAGCAAATATAAAAATGTAAAGGAATTAGGGCCCTTTCACATCAGCGTTTTTTGAAATTTGCGGCAGATGCGGTGAAAAAAACGCATCTGCCGCAATTGCCGCATAACCGCTGCACTTGCGGCGCGGTTGCGGTAATCCCCATAGAAAGTATAGGGGGACTTGCGGCAAGTGCGGTTTTGCACTTGCGGCAGGTGCAGCCGCGAAAAAAACCGCGGCTGACCGCGGTTTTTTTTTTCGCGGCCGCACCTGCCGCAAGTGCAAAAGCGCACTTGCCGCACCTGCCGCAAGTCCCCCTATACTTTCTATGGGGATAACCGCGCCGCAAGTGCCGCAGCAATTGCGGCAGATGCGTTTTTTTCACCGATTCTGCTGCAAATTTCAAAAAACGCTGATGTGAAAGGGCCCTTAAGACAGTTGGAAATTTATCAACCCGGCAAAACCCACTTAGAAATACATTAGAGAAAGTAATTGGCAGTTCTTTTGGTAATAAATACTGTTTGTTTGTTTTTTGCCCAGGCTCTACGCAGAACTCTGCGCCTTTCTGCTTATGTAATACCAAAGCTTCTGTCTTTGGTATGATTTCCTTGGCTTGTACAGCCTGCCTTGTTAGTGTGGCAGCACTCTATATTGCACATGTAAGGCACCATCTAAACCATTTGTGAAGAGGCTATCATTTTTTATAATTTTTATCCTGGACTTTGTATCCTAGGTCCTTTTAGCTGTAGAATCATTGGTCTCCTTTTAGCCCATTTTGTGCTTGCCCCTAACAATAACTGATCATATCTGGACAATGAATATTAAATGCACGTCTGTTCTATATATATCTAATTGTACTGGAGCATGTATAGAGTGCTGCACACCTGCATTTTCTGCATGGTGGTAGAAAGGGCACAGTACGGTGTATTTGAGGTGGATATACATTCAGTAATCTAATATATAAAGCTGAATGTGTGTATGTATATCCGGGATTGGCATCTACACCGTCGCAACTACAGCCACAAAATTTTGCACAGTCACACGTCTTGACCCCGGGAGCATCATAGGCTATGTTGTGAGGTGAAATTTTAACCCTGCGCGTTCCAATTCACCAAACAATTTTGCCCCTATCTACATAATGGGGGAAAAAGTGACCGTTACCAGTTGACAGTTGTGAATGAGAGAGGCTTAATGACAGCGCCAAAGCCTAACAGCACATACCAGCATGTAGTCACTAAGGTGGGGCCCCAACATGAGATATTCACCACGCACGGGGACATGTATACACAACACACGCACACAAAGAGTAACAGCAAGTGTATAGTCACTAAGGTGCAGCCCCAACATTGGATACTCACCACGCACCTGAACCAACACACCACAAAGAGAGACACACAACACAGAGACACACACCCTATAGCGACACATGCACTCACCCCACAGTGACACACACAACATAGAGACACACACACACAACACAGAGACACCCCCCCCCCCCCCCCCCAAGGGGACACACACACACCCTATAGTGACACATGCACTCACCCCACAGGGACACACACACACACAAGAGACACACACAACAGAGACACACACACCACACAGACCCCCCCCACAAGGACACACACATAACCACCCCACAGGGACACACACATACACACACCCCAGGGGGACACACACACCACACAGACAGACACAGATGTGCACAAATCACCTCACACAACTCGCCTCATACGTGTGCTATCTTTAATTTCCAAACATAAACATCTGATTAAAAACAGCCAATGTGCAACATGTGCCATATAGGGAATTAAGGCAGATGTCAGTCACATGAGCTGTCTATTATGTGTATGTGTTAGGTAACATATACTACCCGGCCAGGGGGAGGGTTTACTGTTGGCTGGAGATTTATCAGGCTGCCTATAGCAATCAATCACTGCTCAGCTTCTATTTTCCTACAGGTCATTAATATGACATATTCAAATTCTATTTTGTTACAGCTAACATCAGTTATTTATTAACCCGGGCGTAGCCGGGTACTACAGCTAGTATTGAATATAATTGCACAATGATATATTTTAATTGGAACATATCACAGCATGCTTTCTTAGGTACAGCAAAACTTCTCAGTGGTATGAAGTGAGCACCCGATTTATTTAGGAAGAATCTCACAATCTCTTCCTCTTAGATTTTCTGTTTCTATTTCATAATCCTTATGTGTTTGTTTGTTTTTTTATTTCAGGCAATTACTCCAAAGAGGCTTTTGACTTCAATTACTGTAAGCAAAACCTGTTTGTGTAAAAGAGAAACATATAAAAAATGCAAATATTTCTTTCTAGATCAGTTATTCCTGTAAAGGGAATCTGTCAGCAAGTTCTTCCTATGTAATCTGAAAGTAGCATGATGTAGGGGCAGAGAGTCTGATTACAGCAATGTGAAAGTTGCTGAGCCGAATAGAATCCTAGTTTTTCTGGTCATCATAATGGGAGACCCAGACAATGGGGTTTAGGGCACTGCCCTCCGGAGGTCACACTAGGTACTACAAGTTTGTAGACACCGCCTCCTCCGCTTATAAACCCCTACCGCAGGGAACATCCTCAGTTTTAAACTTAGTGTGCTCGGAGGATCACGCTTTGCTTGCACTTCACTGCATTCTCACTACTTACGTGATGGCGTCTGAAGACAAGGTAATAGGGTCCTGATCGGGACCTGCGACAGCCTCCCCGCTCACCCTTGTGGCACACGCAGGTGGAGGTACCGGAGGGCCTAGAGCCTGGACACTTTGTGTTCTCCCGGTACGCTGTCGCGCTCCTTTCCATCCCTCTCTGGGGGGCTCTGGAGAGTGGGAGATAGGAGCCTTGCACAGCTCCGCTCCGTCCGAGGCCTCCCTAAATGGTGCTTACAGACCGGACTGGAGCCAGCCCAGTCCGAGGCCTCCCTAAATGGTGCTTACACTCCGGACTGGGCTGAACCCCCGTCCGAGGCCTCCCTAAATGGTGCTTACAGACCGGACCGGCACTGAGGCACTCTGTGTCTCCTGTGTGCCTGGGGGTAGTGTCTGCCACTTTATGTGTCCTGACACTCAGACCGCGCGTTACCCTCGGGTCCGCGGATCTGGAGGTGTACCCTGTGCTGGGGTCACCCTGGCTAACCGCCCTGTGTGTCACAGGGGCTGAGGCCGTAGACTGCTGATCTTAGGATGTAATTGCAGTCTGAGTGTGTGTACTGTGTGTTACACTGTTTTCCCGCGCTGCGGGCTCCAGCACCTCCATGATGAGGCTGCCTGGAGGAGAGGAGGCAGCCCTTGCGGTGACGTCACCGGGGGGCGTGTGTATGTGCTTCCCGCGTGTTCCCGGCGCCGCCCACGACTTTACTGGCGGCGGCCATCTTCTCCCTCACTTCCCGGCTGGGATCTACGGCAGCACGTGTCTGCACTTCAGAGGGAGACCGGAACTCGCGGAGGTCACACACACACACCGCTTCCTCCCACCGCTTACAGCGGTCGGTAAGCCACCGGGAATCCCGGTCTGTTTGTCTGTACGACTTGGCTTATACATCCCCTACTGTGACTATGTCCTCAGTTAGGAAGCATGCTGCTAAGGCTGCGGATGCCACCATTACCTGTGCTACATGCAATGGTACACTGGTGGAGGGGTCCTGCAATAACTGCGGACGCCCAGAAGCCCGGACTGGCACTGCTGAGACAGCAGCTCCGGTGCTGTACCCTGAGGTTCGGGTGATCCCAGGGCCCTGGGAGACTCAGAATAAGATCAATGAATCTCTGTTGTCCCAGTTGTCCTCCATGTCGCAATCCCTGGAGGCACTTAACAGGAGGCTGGAAGGCCCAGCTACTCCTTCCAGTTACCCCCGGGTGTCTCCCTCTTCTGCTGTGAGACCCCTTAAGCGGGCTCGTCGTGAGGAGTCACCCGAGCTCCATGCTCTCTCTGAGGAGGAGCGTTCCTCTGATGGTGAGGACGATGATGGGGTTCAACTTTCGGGTCTGTGTCTGTGTCTGAACCTCCAGATGGGGTGGAGGATCTGGTGTCCTCTATCAACGAGACCTTACGTCTCGTGACACCCCCTGAGGAGGTGACGGTGCACCCGAAGGAGGTCTATCAATGGCTGCGGCCGGAGGCTAGACCAAGTGGCTCCTTTATGGACCATACTAATTTTGGAAGGGTGATTAGAGCCCCCAGGTTACATCCTGGGCGGCGTTATGTCCGCAAACCCAAGGACAATCGCTTCCCCTTTCCCCAGGAGGTGCTTCAGGAGTGGTCGCAGTCCCCGAAGGTGGATGCTTCCATGACCAGGATTGCTGCACGCTCCCTTTTCTCTGCCTCTGATAGCTCCTCCCTGAAGGATGCTACTGATAGACAAGTCGAGCAACTCGCCAAGTCTTCCTATGAGGCGGTGGGGTCGTCATTTGCCCCTAACTTTGCCACGGTCTGGACCTTACAAGCGATCACTACCTGCTTGGATGGTATCACTGACCTGGCAAGGTCCAGTCCAGAGGTCCTGGCACTTACCGAGAGGGCGAGGGCCTATGCGGACTACGCCAGAACGGCGACTCTGGAAACTGCCACTCGCTCAGCTGTGGCTTCGGCCAATGCTATAGCGATCCGCAGGTTGTTGTGGCTGCGTCTTTGGGACTCAGATGCCACATCTAAGAAGATTCTGCAGAATCTTCCGTTCTCTGGTGACAGGCTTTTTGGCACAGAGCTGGACAAGCTGATTAAGGATTCTGCTGAGTCTAAAATACCGCAGAATAAACCTAAGCCACGGTATACCGTTAAGAGGAACCCAAAACAGTGGTCCTTTCGGTCCAGCTCACAGTCATCAGCACCGTCCGCTCGCACGGACCGAGGGGGCAAGCCCGCTTCTCAGTGGCGCTCTAAGAGTCGTCCAAAGAAGCCGGCGGGGGCAGCAGCTGCCACCCCCAAACCCGCCTCTACATGACTCGCTCTCTCTTCCTGCCTCCCCACAGGTGGGGGGCCGCTTGTCTCGCTTTCAGGACGAGTGGCTACTTCACGTTCCAGATCAGTGGGTTCGAGACGTGGTCTCGCGAGGTTACAGGATAGAGCTGACGTCAAAACCGTTATCCCGATTCCATCGGTCGGTCCCCTCCCCAGAAAAAGCTCAGGCCTTTTCTTTGGTGCTGGAGGGACTCCGCAGAGACGGAGTGGTGGTCCCGGTGCCTTCCGGGGAGAGGTTCAGGGGTTTTTACTCCAACCTCTTTATCGTCCCAAAGAAGGACGGATCCTTCCGCCCGGTTCTGGACCTGAAGTCGTTCAACCATCACGTGTTGGTTCGGAAG
Organism: Allobates femoralis; assembly: GCA_033576535.1. Lineage (NCBI taxonomy): Eukaryota > Metazoa > Chordata > Amphibia > Anura > Aromobatidae > Allobates > Allobates femoralis. The sequence goes on from JARQOC010000005.1 coordinate 394,666,770, forward strand.
TTCCGTATGGAATCACTGCGCTCCGTGATCGCAGCTGTGTCACAGGGTGACTTCCTAGCGTCCATAGATATCAGAGACGCTTACCTACACGTGCCCATTGCACCGGCTCATCAGCGCTGGTTGAGATTCGCAGTGGGGGAAGAACTCTTCCAATTTGTAGCGCTGCCGTTCGGGTTGGCCTCGGCACCGAGGGTGTTCACAAAAGTGATGGCCTCCATGATGGCTCTCCTGCACGGACAGGGACATGCCGTCATTCCCTATTTAGACGACCTGCTGGTCAGGGCGCCATCGGAACACCTTTGTCAAGTGAGCCTGGATGTGACCATGCGGTCTCTGGAACAGTTCGGTTGGCTCCTCAACATTCAGAAGTCAACGCTAGTTCCGACCCAGTCTTTGACATATTTGGGCATGGACTTCAACACAGCCTCAGCCCTGGTGTCTCTGCCACGAGTCAAACAGATGGCGATCCAATCAGGAGTGCTAGCAGTCCTCCTGTCACCACAATCATCCCTACGGGGGTTGATGAAGCTGGTGGGGCGCATGGTGGCGGCAATCGAGGCGGTGCCTTTTGCACAATTTCGCCTCCGTCCTCTCCAGCTGGAGATTCTCCGCAGGTGGGACAAAAGAACGATCTCCCTGAATCGGCTGGTGACCCTTTCCCAACCGACCAGAGATTCCCTGCAGTGGTGGCTACAGCCACATCACTTGTCTCGGGGCCGGTCCTTCATCAAACCGTCATGGTTAGTGGTGACCACCGACGCCAGTCTGAAGGGCTGGGGGGCGGTGTTCTTACACCACAGGGCCCAAGGCCTCTGGACTCAGTCGGAGTCGGCGTTGCAGATCAACGTGCTGGAGATCAAGGCAGTCTATCTGGCGCTCCTGGCGTTTCAGAGATTCCTCTCAGGACAACCCATTCGGGTTCAGTCCGACAATGCGACGGCCGTCGCTTATATAAATCATCAAGGAGGACCCAGGAGCGCAGAGGCTCTGGCCGAAGTTCACCGCATCCTATCCTGGGCGGAGAACAACAACTGCCTGATCTCCGCAGTTCACATCCCAGGGGTCGAAAACTGGGAGGCCGACTATCTGAGCCGGCAGGGGATGGACGCCGGAGAGTGGTCTCTTCATCCGGACGTCTTCAGAGAAATCTGCAGCAGATGGGGCACACCGGACGTGGATCTGATGGCCTCACGGCTGAATCATCAGGTGCCGCAATACATGGCGAGGTCTTGGGACCCCCAGTCTCTGGGAGCGGACGCTCTGATCTTGACTTGGTCCAGATTCCATCTGCCGTATGTGTTCCCTCCTCTAGCTCTGATTCCCAGGGTGCTGTGGAAGATCAGGTCGGAGTGCAGGGTAGCCATTCTAGTGGCTCCAGATTGGCCCAGGAGGTCCTGGTACCCGGACCTGTGGCAAATGTCAGGCGGACACAGGTGGGCTCTTCCAGAACGCGCAGATCTACTCGCGCAAGGCCCATTCTTCCACCTCAATTCCAGGGCCCTCAGATTGACTGCATGGCTCTTGAGGCCTGGCTGCTGACATCCAGGGGTTTCTCCCCTACAGTGGTTGCCACTATGAATCGGGCTAGGAAGCCCGTTTCCAGGAAGATGTACCACAGGACGTGGAAAATCTTTTTTACCTGGTGTGCCTCTGGTGGACGGTCTCCGTGGCCCTTGTCCATCCCGACGTTGTTGGCTTTTCTACAGTCGGGTTTGGAGTTGGGATTATCCCTTGGCTCTTTGAAAGGTCAAGTATCAGCATTGTCAGTGCTGTTTGACAGGCGATTGGCGCTCCTCCCGAAGGTCCGTCAATTTCTGCAGGGGGTGTCGCGGATGGTTCCGCCCTACAAGAGACCTCTGGACCCTTGGGACCTTAACATGGTCCTGGCGGCATTACAGAAACCGCCGTTTGAGCCACTGAGAGATGTTTCTCTATCTCGTCTGTCCCAGAAAGTGGCCTTTCTGGTGGCGATTACGTCTCTGAGGAGGGTCTCAGAATTGGCTGCACTATCGTGCAAGTCACCCTTTCTGGTGGTTCACCAAGACAAGGTGGTGTTGCGCCCACGGCCTGAATTCTTGCCGAAGGTGGTATCAACTTTTCACCTGAACCAGGAGATTGTTCTCCCATCATTTTGCCCCGCTCCCGTCCATCAGGTGGAGCGCGACCTCCATACTCTGGATCTCGTGAGAGCTGTACGCATTTATGTGTCCAGGACCGCCTCCTTCAGGAGTTCGGATTCCTTATTTGTTCTTACGACAGGTCGCTGTAAGGGTCCGCGGCGTCAAAGTCAACCTTGGCCAGATGGATTAAGGCTTCCATTCAAGAGGCTTACCGGTCTTCTGATTTGCCTCTCCCGGTGGGATTGAAGGCTCACTCTACCAGAGCTGTAGGTGCCTCCTGGGCCTTGCGACATCGAGCGTCTGCTCTACAGGTGTGTCAGGCGGCCACTTGGTCCAGCCTGCACACTTTCTCTAAGCACTATATGGTGCATGCCCATGCCTCTGCGGATGCAAACTTGGGCAGGCGGGTTCTCCAGGCGGCGGTTGCCCACCTTTAAAGGGAACCATGTGTTATCCGTCTTGTTGAGGAACTCTTCCCGCCCTGGGGTATTGCTTTAGGACATCCCCATTGTCTGGGTCTCCCATTATGATGACCAGAAAAAAGAGAATTTTGTTTACGTACCGTAAATTCTTTTTTCTTTAATCATCAATGGGAGACCCAGCACCCACCCAGTTGTTCCGTTGCATGTTTTGCAGTTGATCTGTTCCCTGTTGGGACAGTGTTTTGCCGGGTTGTTGAACCGTCTGTGCACGGCATTCTTCCCGATGTTTCGGGTGTGGTTTATTTCCTCCTCGCAGCTTATGGACCAAACTGAGGATGTTCCCTGCGGTAGGGGTTTATAAGCGGAGGAGGCGGTGTCTACAAACTTGTAGTACCTAGTGTGACCTCCGGAGGGCAGTGCCCTAAACCCCATTGTCTGGGTCTCCCATTGATGATTAAAGAAAAAAGAATTTACGGTACGTAAACAAAATTCTCTTTTTCTCTGCTTTAGATGTAGTCGTGCTCAGAATGCTGAGCTGTGTAAACCCTGGCCGCACCTCAGATTGACAGCAAGATGATGAGCACTGGTGGAAGTGGGGTTACACTCTGCTCTGGCTTGTATGCCACCTATCCTCTGGTGATAATCCTCTGCTGATAAAAAACTGATTGTATTGAAACTATAGCAATCTATTGATTGTCCCATCCATGTAATCAGGCTTTCTATATTGTTTCTTCCTTTATGCTCCCATTCACGTAACTAGTGATGAGTGTGTGTTGTTTTGGCCTCTGACAGTCTCTATACTACCTCCTCTGTACTGTACGTGCAATGACACTGATGTTGCCTGTGTGTTTTGATTGCGTTTTCTCTTTGCCTCTAAATATTCTGGCCTGAGTTCTCTCGTTTCTAACTAAATGATGCTTTGTTTGTGTGATCTGTTTCCCCCAGACTTTATGGTGCATCTGCGTCTCTAATATGGCTTACTCCGATGACTTCCATCTTCTCTTGTGACCTAGTATCTATAACCCTATGAGAGAAGTAAAGCAGTGGACAGTCATATCTCTCAGAAGCTACTCTAAATTTTTAATGATTCTCACTTGCAAACGAACAGTGTAAAAAATAAATCCGTGCAAAACTGTACAGACCCAGTGAAAGCTAGATCTATTAAAATATTTATTTTACATGCATTTATCTTTTTAAGAAAATCTTTTCATATAATTAAAGTGTATATCTACTATATAATCTCCTAATCGAGTCTGTCTGACACTGAAATCGCACACCAGTGCCAGGGCGCTCGTTGGTGGCCGCCGGAGGCAAGGTGTATGCAAAACAGCCGCGCACATTCAAAATTCGCGCCAAGCTAAAACCCGGCTACAGCGGCGCCAATGGCCAGGATGCACGTGTCCGGCCATGGCCATCGTCGGGAGATCAGCGGGACCTCCCGACGGTGGCCGCAGCGCGTCAGCCGATCATCTCGTGACTGGCGAGCCGCTGACCTCTGTGCAGCAGTAGCTGAGCCGTGACCACCTGCCGCACAGAGGTGCTCGCAGCGGTAGTGCCCCGTTCGGCATTCAAACCGCGCGCCAAGCCGTGGTACTTTTCTGATTGATCGCCGTGACGACCAATCTGTGAAGTAGCGGGGCTTGGCACGCGGTTTGAATGCTGCGTCTTTCATTGGTCGCCGCGGCCGACCAATCAGGAGCGTTGCGCGCCAAGGCGCCATATTTAAAATACTTTTAAAATAATTTTAAATATGGTGCGCACCACTATTCTGATTGGCCGCCACATTCAGCAGCGATCAATCAGAATAGCGGCGCTCACCATGGCGCCATATTTAAAATACACTGTACTCCGTGAATTTTAAATTTTAAACCCAATTTGTCATTTGCGGATGTCGTCTCTTAACCCCTTTCCTACCTGGGATGTATCTGTATGTGCTGGGTCGCCTCCTTCCCTTTGTGAGCTCAACTGCATAATGGAAAAAGTCAAAACACCAAAATTTAAAGTTTTTGTTGGTTGTAACAGCATTGCAATAGTCATCATAAGGAGCCATAATGTCTAATACCATATGCATGCAACAGGCCCAATGATAAGGGAAGTGGCAACACAGGTACAAGAGACCAGCGCTCTAACCACTCTCAGCCTACTGTGTCTTGGAGGGGGGTGATTAGTATTTTATATGCACACAAAATCAGGTTTCCATAGGGTGCCAGTCACACACACGTGATGCAAAGTGTACCCAGCCTATTACTAACATCAGTAGTTAGCACGTGTCTCACCCAGTGTGACTCCAGCCTCATGGTTAGATACTGATCTGGTTGTTTGTCCTTGTAACCTGCAAAACCACGTAACCATTATGGTGGGTTTACACGTTGCGATATCGGCGTCCAACTCCGACCAAAAGTCACGTGGTTCGCGAGTTGGACCCGATATCGTTTGTGCGTTGTACGGTGTGAACGTACAACGCGATGCAGGAACGATGTCAAAACGATATCGGGGGTCGAATGAGCGTGCTATTCAACCGCCCGATATTGGACGCCGGTTGTAGCCGCATCGTCCCGCCTGACAGCCCAACTCCGATGTGTACTGCCACGTCACCCATTCACTCCCATGTTAAATGGTCGTTCATGGTTGGGGGGCGTACACATCGTCGGGACGTTGTATCGGGCTGTCTAAACTGGCGATGCAGGGAAAAGCGCGCTCAAAAAGTGCGCTCCCACGTCGTTGGCTACGATATCGGCCCGATATCAGGACGTGTAAACCCACCATTAAAACGTTACCAATATATGTTTAATGATCTATCTATAAACCACAGGTGCTCTCTTGGTCACACTGTTTTAGCCACCCCTTGGGGTTTGTACTTAAGCAGATTCTCTTGAAATGAAATAAATGTTTAGTTTGTTATTGCACCAAATGCCACCAAAAGAAAATGGTGTATCATGCCGTAATTTTTAGTCTCTTACCCCCCTCCTCCCCCCCCCCCTCCACACAGTAGTAAAATTGAGTGGTTAGGGAAATTAATTGCCAATGTATGAATTACATGTAATGTTTCCTCTTACTGTATTCATACTATACTCAAGAATTATTTACAAATCTAATCTCTCTTTTTTTTTTTTTTTTTTTTTTTCTGCTGTAGAAGAGCAACATTCATACACCAGGTGAGCACTTCTCAGAGATCCCTCTGGTGCTTTCTGAATGCTGTTTGATGATAATAACCATATATTGTGGCTTGACAAATAACGCATATCTTTCCCTCCACAGCCTTGACTAGCCCAGGGGGCCCAAACGCTGTTCGCACCAGTAACTTTGTCCTTGTTGGAACTCACAAACTTTCTTTAGCTTCTGTAGGAAGCAACAAATTTCTTTTAGACAAGGTAATATCCAAATTATAATATAAATGACTATTGATGCTTGTCAATACTAGAATTTCTGGCTGCAGCTTTCTATAGGCAACAGGAATTTTGTAATCAGGCAGTTTTCATAAGTGATGTATATAGCTGCTGCAATGTTGAATGGTAGATTTCTGGGAGTCATGCATTATAAGTATAAAAAGTGAAGCAAATTGTCAACAATAGTTATATTTTCGAGGACGGATCCATTTCAAGCTATTGAGAAGAAGGGTTTTTAATTTTGTGCTGCATGTTTCCTAACTTTGATTCTTGCATGATTACTTTGCATGATTTTAGAACTTTATTTATACACAACATACATTATTTTTTTTTTTTACTGGGAGAATTATGGAAAAACATAAAAAATAAAACATCTTTTGAGAAATGCATTGAAAGAAAACAAAATGCCAAGAACCTGAAAATGCTCCAACAAATCAGATTGTAGGTCATTTCTTCCTGCTAAAATGCCACCATTTTGGGTTTTTGGCAATGACCAAATGACAGGTGAATAAAGTGGAGAAGATTTAGAATTTCTCTCCACACACAATTACTGCTGGGTAGTTTTGGAACCAATCACTGTCAACACCTATCCACAAGTAATAGATTAGCTTTGTGCTCCAACAGTCCAGTGCTGAACTGTCTCTATAGAAATACTAAGCCAGCAATGATTCTCAGGCTGTGCAATTATCCGATCACAATCCAGTAATTTGGCATAGAAGACTAGTAATTTAATAGTTAGAATGAAGTCACATGGCCACATGACTTGTACGAGGATCGAATCTCAATGCCGGCAGCTCTCCTGACCTGAGAGTGACAGCTGCATAGAAATACATGAAGATGTCAGACACTGGTCAGGAGAGCCGCTGGTGATGGGATGCGATCCTCGTGCGAGTTATACGCTAGTGTGACTCCAGCCAAACACAGTTACTGTTATGTACAATGTATGGTACCTGCTATTAGTATGTTCATTTCCAACTAAATGCCCAAAAAAATAAAGAATTGTCTGTTTTAAAAAAATTATTATATAATTATCCCTTTGTCTGACACCACCTAGTAGGTGTACAAAGATGCCAGCTGCATGCTGAATAAAGGCTCCGCATCTCATCTTTGTAGAAACTCAGTTATGAGGGAGCTAATGGAATGACGGGAAGCTATTCATATGTCAAAGTGCTGTAAAGCTTTGGTATCTGATGGGTTAAATGTTAATGACTGGAGTTATCTACTTTCAACTGTTGTAGTAATGTGTTGGGTGTAGTATGCTATATAAACTGTATAGTGGAGGGTGGCACCTGCTGCAGTCTGCCCCACCTCCAAACACTCTGGAACACAAGACTTCTTCTTAGGGCATGTGCCCACAGGACGTTTGCCAGGAGATTTGCTGCACTCAGGTCCTGCACTTTTTTCACATTTTTTAATGCTGCGTTTTGCCATTGACTGCAGCAAAAAAAAAGGAAAAATGGAACATGATCGGGTCATTCCATGTCAAGTGAACCAATGATTATTACCTCTATATTTTTAATTCTTTTGAGATTTTGTTATTTGATAATAGCATGTCAGACAATGCAAAATGTGAAGAGAAAATTTTTTTTAAAAATTTATTTTTTTTTTAAATGATTTTCAAAGTTCGGAAAAAGTGTGAATTTCGCTGTTGCCTGCCTTTACGTTTCTCCTCATAACTAAGGCTAGGAATAAGATAGAGAGACAAAATAAACACCATTCTACTCAGAACTATACAGGCTTTCACCAGATATGTCACAAGAGGATCTTTGTTAATATTTTACCCATGTGATCGCAAGCGCAAAACTTTAAAATGTATTTCCGAAAAATCGGCGCGCTTTAAATATTTCAAAAACTGCCCATGTGTCTGCTTTGCTCTTAGCCACATCTGTACCAAATTTCAAGTTGGGATCGCAATGGGATCATATTTTAACATATTTTACTATTAATAGCGTCAATGGGTCATTCCATATCAAGTGATCTAAATATGAATATTTTTTTTTACCTGACGTCTTTAGATTTTTTTTTTTTTTTTCCTTTATGAAGTACTACTTTAGTTAATTACAAATTAAAAGTTTGGAATTTTTTTCTTCATCAGTTAATTTTTTACAGATTTTTAAATTTAAAAAAAGGGTGAATTTTGGCCTGGTACGACTTTAAATTTTTTTATCTCGGGCTAGAAATAAGATAGAGAAACAAAATAAACACCATTCTACTCAGAACTGTCCAGGCTTTCACCAGATATGTCACAAGAGTATATTTGTTAATTTTAATTTTTTACCTATGCGAATGCAAACGCAACATTTTGAAACGCATTTCCGAAAAAAACATTTTAATAAAAATTTTCCAAAACTGCCCATGTGTCTTTTATGCTCTTAGCCACATCTGTACCAAATTTCAAGTTGGGATCGTGATGGGATCATATTTTAAAATATTTAACTATGGTTAATCTCATTTTTATTAAATTTTGAAAAAACATATGAAAGACATACATTCAATCTTTTAACAAAATCTTGAGACATATAAAATATACAAAAAGAGAATTCACAAAGTTATTAGTAACTTTAAGATAAGCTGCAAATTTACTTTTGCGCTTATCTCTGGTGCAATATATACTACAATCTAAATATAATTCCAAACACTCAAGTATACAACCTTTCTCAGGGTTTTGAGATGTTCTGATGTCAAGGGGACAAGCAGCCCCAGCAGAATGATTTTTATCACTTGGCCCTTTCTAACAGGTTGACCACGTAAGTGGGTCATTACCCGTTGAGGCCTAGTTGGAATAGTCTATCGACTGGTGTACCGGAAAGGAAGGCCGAAATATTAATGATCTACTCACAGCTCAGAGTTTTCGATACCTGTCTAATGTTCACTAGAATTCTGAAGGTATAGGCGTAGAAAGGAAATACCTAGACTGAATGTATCAGATGGGAAGAAAAGAGAGATAGAAAAGAAGAGAGAGAGAGAAGAGAAACAAAAACCATTAGAAAAAGTTATACTGGGAAAGAAAAGCCACGTAAGAAAAAAAGAAAAAAAGGAGGGGGGGGACGGGTGAGGTATGGGAAGGAGAAAGGGTACTCATCCCACTGGCTCCCCATCAGCCAGAGGTCGAGCCATATTATCTGTGCTGGAAAAGATACTCCTAAATTCTGCAGAGTCGTGAAAAAGAATCCATTCAACCCAAATCCCTAAGAATTTGTTCCGAGATCCCGACGCATCAGCTGCGAGCTCCTCCATTCGATATGTGTCCATCAATTCTTTGAACCAATCAAGTAGAGATGGAGCCCGGCTTGATTTCCAGAACCTCGGGATCACAGCACGAGCAGCCGAGATGCAAAAGCGGAGAATATCCCTCTTCTGTAGCCCAATAGGACCTGGAAAAATGGATAACATTGCCGATTCTGGGTAGCATTCGGCTTCTTTACCTGTTATCCGGGCGTATGCATTGAAAACCTCAGACCAGAACCGCCGGATTTCCCCACAACTCCACCAAATGTGTATCATTGTACCCTTCTCTTCCCCACAGCGCCAGCAGGTATCAGGGGTTCCAGGGAACATGTTCCGGAGTGTCGTCGGGCACAAGTACCATCTAGTGAGCAGCTTATAGCTTCTTTCTTGTGCAGAACAAGCGCTAGCTAGTGAGTGAGTAAGTATAAAGCATTTCTGCCAATTAGCTTCTGAAATGCTACACCCCAATTCCCTCTCCCAAGCACGTTGGAAGTAAAGGGTGCCCTGCTCTCTCATGGACCCTAAGGCCTGGTATAGAAATGATATTTTGCGCCTCGGTGGAGCCTCCAGTTGGAATAACCTCTCCAATACCTTGGGCGTCAATCTTACCCTGCAAGAGTGGTCAGCTGAATATAATTATGCTCTGTATTGGAGAAATTCGAATCACTTAAGAGGTCTCGTAGGTTCTTTGAGTTGTAGCTCTGCCATCGGGGGCAAACCACCACTGGACAGAGTCTGTCCTACTCGGGTGTCATCCACAATCCGCCAACATAAAAATCTCTGCCTGTCAAATCTGGGTGGGAAAGATGGGTTGGAAAAAAGGGGAGTCAAAGGGCTAAGTCTGTCGTTTAAGCGGAGGGTTTTCGTCACTAGGTGCCATACCTTCAAGGTGTTTCTGGTCATGTCTGTCAAAGGTACTAGGTCTGTGGAGTCTTTAGGGGAAATCCAAAGCAGGTGTTTCAGCGGAATCCCCAAACCCTCTTGCTCCACCCCTACCCATTTCTTGGAGGACGCATGATAATGCCAATCTAGAGCTCTAACAAGAGAGGCAGCCTCAAAGTACGCTCGTATGTTGGGTAGTCCAACCCCTCCTCTGGTCTCGGGCAAGGAAAGGATATTCATTCGCAATCTAGACCTCTTGCCCCCCCCAGACAAATCTAAGGATCATAGATTGCATTTTGGAGAGGAATCCTCTATCCAATAGAACAGGAACTGTCTGAAAAGTATATAAGAGTCGGGGCAAGACATCCATCTTGACTACGTTTATTCTCCCGAACCAGGATAGCTTTAATTGTCTATAGGAGGTAAATGCCGATTCCGCGTTAGTCAAAAGGGGTTGATAATTTAAATTGAATATTTGTTTAAGATCTTTTGGTATAAGGACTCCCAAGTACTTAATGGCTTCTACTTTCCATTTAAATGGGAACTGTTTAGATAGATGAGAAACCAATTCTCCAGGCAAAGAAATATTGAGTGCCTCGGTTTTGGAGCAATTCACTTTAAAGTTGCTCAATTGTCCGAACCGTTCAAACTCCATTAAGACCGAAGGGATGGAGACCAGGGGCTGGGAGATGTAAAGTAGCAGGTCATCTGCAAATAAGGCTAATTTGTGATGACTCTGTCCCAGCTTGACCCCATGGACGCATTCATTGGACCTAAGTGCAAAATATTTAACTATTATAGTGTCAATTCAAAAGTCACCAAGAACACAATCAGTCATTTTTTCACAATTGCCCGTCAATAGTTTGAATTTGATATAAAGAAACATAGTCTTGTAACATCTCAAATGAAAGCTGTTACCGTTCTGAGTAAAATGATGCCTCTCCCACTTCATTATCTTATTTCTAGCCTGAGATAAAAAAATTTAAAGTCGTACCAGGCCAAAATTCACCCTTTTTTTAAACTTTAAAAATCTGTAAAAAATTAACTGATGAAGAAAAAAATTCCAAACTTTTAATTTGTAATTAACTAAAGTAGTACTTCATAAAGGAAAAAAAAAAAAAAAATCTAAAGACGTCAGGTAAAAAAAAATATTCATATTTAGATCACTTGATATGGAATGACCCATTGACGCTCTTACTAGTAAAATATGTTAAAATATGATCCCATTGCGATCCCAACTTGAAATTTGGTACAGATGTGGCTAAGAGCACAGCAGACACATGGGCAGTTTTTGAAATATTTAAAGCGCGCCGATTTTTCGGAAATGCGTTTTAAAGTTTTGAGCTTGCGATCACATGGGTAAAATATTAACAAATATCCTCTTGTGACATATCTGATGAAAGCCTGGACAGTTCTGAGTAGATTGGTGTTTATTTTGTTTCTCTATCTTATTTCTAGCCCGAGATATGATAGAAAATGTAAAGCCATACCAGGCCAAAATTCGCACTTTTTTAAAACTTTAAAAATCTGTAAAAAATTAACAGATAAAGAAAAAAATTCAAAACTTTTTTTTTGTAATTAGATAAAGTTGTTCTTCAGATAGAAAAAATTTTTAAAAATCTGAGGACGTCAGGGAAAAAAAATATTCATTTTTGGATCACTTGACATGGAATGACCCGATCATTCTTTCCCAACCACCACAAAACTGCAGGGATTTGACAGTTCTTGACACTTGCAAAACCAATGTGGGCACAGCGTTTCTGTGAAACACATTGGTTTTACTGGGAATCCAAACAGCAGGAACAAATTAGCATAAATTACCATAAACCAATGGTAAACTGCATGCAGAAAATGCAGGAAAAACGCCCTGTGGGCACATACCTTTATCGGAGGTGGCTCGACCTGTGGCTCGAGAGCATCTGTCAGCTTGGTGCATTAGGACCAAGGCTAGCAAATAGTTGGGGACATTCATTAAAGATTTCCCCTGACCCACTTCTATTTATCACAGGACACTAAAACTGCACATGTGTAATGATATAAATCTCTATAGGTTACATTCCAATATGCAACTCTGAACTGATAATGACCTTTCTCTTGCTGGTGCTGAAGTGGTGTGAGGTTTGTCATACCGACATGTCCCATTTACCATATAGGGAACACAATGAATAAAAAAAAAAAAAACAAATGTGTAATTGCACTTTTTTTTTTTTTTTTTTTTTTTTTTTTTTTGCAATTTCCCGGCATTCGGATTTTTTTCCCTATTTTCCAGTAAACTGTATGGTAAAATAAATGATTTCATCTGAAAGATGTAGATTGCCGGAATAATAGCTATATCTTAGAATAAGGGGAGGGAAAGACGAAAAATCTTGTCTATTGATGTTTGTTGTTACTTACTTTCATTGTAAAATATTTTTTTTTTCTTCCCCATGTAGGTCCCATTTTTGTCTCCTTTAGAAGGTCACATTTGTCTAAAGCTTAAATGCCAAGTAAATTCTTTTGTGGAAGAAAAGGGCTTCCTGGTGAGTGTTCTCAGCACCACTGTTACTATTGTCAAATGCATCACAATATTCTGATATTCAGATGCAATGTGAAAGGGAACCTGTCAGCTCGTTCTACCCCCCTATACTACCTGTCCCTACACCTTGTGAGCTCATCCCACTCTGACCTCAAAGTGCCCTCTAAAGCTTCAGAAAAATGCTTTATAAACTTACATACAGTCTCCATCTGTAGACTGGAAAGGCGGGCTCCAGGACTCAATTTTCCCCCCTCGCTGGCTCTCAGCATGCCCCGTTGGGCGTCATCATTCCTTTTGCTCAACCGCCTCCTTTTGAAATTCCTGCCCCCTGTCGTAGTCTGATGCCCCGGCCGGAACGTCCTATCCGGCCCGGTGCATTGTTGGGGGCTGATCACGTACTGCCCTGCGCAGTGCGTATAATGAAGCTGAGCCCTACACATCATAAGTTGCCAGAATGCACTGGACCGGATAGGATGTTCCGTCTCCACATCATATTGCCAGAGGAGGCGAGAATTTAAAAAAATAGGATTAGCAGAAGAAATGATGACGTCCAGTGGGGCATGCGCAGAGCCAGTGAGGAGGGGAGAATGCAGCCCCGGAGCCCCCCTTTCCAGTTTACGGATGGAGACTGCATGTAAGTATACAAGTCATTTTTCTGAAGCTTTATAGGACACTTTTAGGTCAGAGTGGGATCGGTAGGGATCAGCTCACAAGGTGCAGTGGTAGCAGAGGGGGGTAGAATGAGCTGAGAGGTTCCCTTTAAATTTTTTCATAAAATGTTATTTCTCCTTCGCCTCATTGGGGGACACAGACCGTGGGTGTTATGCTGCTGTCCACTAGGAGGCGACACTAGGCAAATCTGCAAAAGAGTTCAGAAACTCCTCCTCCACAGCATTACACCCTGGAGCAGGAAGCGATTCTCCAGTTTTTGCTTAGTGTCGATAGGAGGTAGACATGGTCCATAGGACCACTCCAAATTACATAGTTAGATATTTTTTACTTAGATTTTTTATTCTTTTTTACCAAGGATATCAGAGGGCGACGGTATCTCCGCATACCGATCTCCCAAAACCAGCAACAGGCGGGAACGCGGGGTGTTACCTCCACGTATCCCCTCCTGCCACGATGGATAGGGAGCAAGGCGACGGTTCCATTGCGTTCCGATCTCCTTGTTTTTCTCCCATGGCCGGCGCTTCCACAGTTTCCCCTGTCCCCACTGGGAACCTCAGGGTGACTTCTGCAGGCTTGCAGAGAATTCACAGCAGAAAAGAGCTGATCCAGCGGGGCACATCAGGACGCCAGGCCAGGCACAGATTTCCCCATCTCCCTTCTGGGTTATGGGTCGAGCAAGCCCAAGATGCCCTCCCCATTCCCTGCCAGGGTCTGGGTTGAGGAGCCTACACAGGTAATCAGGGCTCCCCTGGGACCCTGCATGTGTTCTTATTTTCCCCCCCTGAGCCGTCCAACTGCAGCGTCTGTAAGCTGCAGAACTCTACTGTGAGGGTCTCTGAGAGCAGGCTCTCCCACCTCGGGTCCCCCCCCTCCTCTGGACTATTTGTGCTGCGCCCGCTCCCATGGAAGGGAGCACAGCAGCGGCGGCTCATAGCGGGCCCTGGGTGCCGATGGGGCGCTGCCCCACCGTGGTTGCAGCCTCCGGTGCCGGGCGCCGTGCTCCCGGTTCCGGCCCCGGACCTCCGCGCCAGCCCCCCGCCATTCCTGGGCCCGCGTTTTACGCGAGGCCCCGGCTTCGGCCTAGCCGCACGTCACCGTCCCGCCCACCGGCTCGTCCCATTGGACGGGAGCCTTTCAGCGTCAGCACGGGGGCGGGACAGGTCTGAAAAGGGCGCCATTCAGTTTTTCTGCGCGCTCTCGCGCTGGCTCCGCCCCCTTCTTCATGGCACCGCCGCCATTGCAGCCCCGGCGTTGTCACCGCTGTATAACAGCGGCGAACAGCGCTTGGGGCATCAGGGGACTCAGGCTGACCAAGCCATCTGTGGCTGGTGGTCAGATGTTTTGCCACTACAACCACTGGGGTTTGCACATAGGTTTTTGCTCTGGGCAGAATGCCTGCAGGGGCACCCACTGATGGGGCAGATGGCAGCAGGCTCATGCTGCCTCCGCTGAGGCATCCCTTGGTCCCTATCCTCCCAGGTGGAGATCATAGGGATACACAGCTTAGCTCCGATTCTTGGGCCACATTACAGCAAGTCTCACAAAAAAGACATACTGTTGCATCCACCGTACGGGGTATACAGGGACCCAACACAGCACAACTATTACGGCTTCGCTGTGCACCAGTCTCTGATAGTTGCTGACGGGCAGTCAGCAGTGGCGTACCTACACCAGGTGCAGAAGTTGCGATCGCACCCGGGCCCGGCAGCCTAGGGGGCCCCAAAAGTCCTTTGTCCTATAGAAAAAGACTAATACTCTTAAACATTTGCAATAATTGGGGGCCCATTGGAGCCTTCGAATCGGGGTCCCGGGGCCTGATGTTACGCCACTGGCAGCCAGCATGGTACAGCCTGCTTCAACTGGTACTCCTCCCCCCCCCTCCCTGTACACCACGCATGTGACAGTAATGCTACCCCTGTACTCTGTTTCAGAGTAACATCACATTACTAGGAATACTGCTAATTCACTGAGCAGTACAGCCAGAGTCCCTCTGTCCAGCACACGGACCACTTATAGTTGTTCCTACCACCGTGCCTGATGCAGGTACCTGTTGGTACTCCTTCCCGATCTGATAGCCTTACCCGGGGAGGGTAGCTACGTTTGAAGTGATATTGGGAACCCTGTTGATATTCAGACATAAGATACTCATTCATCCCTTCCCAGGCCCCTACACAGTTGAGAGAACTAGGTTGCGGTGGAATTACGGCGAGTCTAACTCACAGGTTCTTCCTGGGTCCTCCATTGTCGGAGAGTCCAGTTGAAATTGATGTAACCTACAATTATCTGACAACTGCAAGGGTCCTAGGACTGTTACCAATTTTTTCCAATCCCACAAAGGAGCCGTGGTGTAGTGGTATACACTACTGCCTACCGATGCAAAGGTGCCCGGTTCGAGCCCCACTGCAAACACTTTTCGGCTAGAGTTCCGGTTTGCAGGGATGACAGTCAAGTCCTTCAAAACACAGAATGAACTCCATGATCAGCCCTGCTCGAGTGGTTTAGCTCGGGTCTCTGGAACCAAAGACCCATAACATACTTCCTCCTCAGCTCCCCACTGTCGGAGGCGCTGGGTTGTAGCCAATATTGTATATGCCAAGCTTCTTCCTCGACTCTCCACTGGGGATTCGGGTTGAAACTGCGAAGGCATGAGGCCTGGCCGGCCTCCGTCACCTGACTACAAAGACGTAACTCGAGGTAGCACAACGTGGAATACGAATTCTGTTGCCTATCTCCTCACTAGACCTATATGGGTATTTGGCTTAAGATGACACGTGCGAGTACTCTGCACAGCCTGCCTCGAGACGGGACCTTGCAGCCCCCTGACCGCATTGATCCAATGAATGGGCCCTTCTTGCCCCCGTAAGACCATGGCCCGAGCCTTTTTCCACGCACTCTGTCCCTTCTCGATTCAGGAGTCAACAGTGGGATAGTGCTCGCGGTGTGCAGTGCAGGACGCCAGTGATCACAGCCTCCGGTTCTTTTTCTGCCAGCACTGCTCTTGTCTTCCGGTTTTCTCCGGACCTCCGCGACGGGCCTCTGCGGTTCCCAAGCCCCGCGTTTTTTAGCAGGGCCCGGCTTCGGCCTAGCCGTGACATCTCTGGCTTTCTCGCCCGTTCTCAGCCCGCCTTCTACCCGCCCTCCACCTGCCGTCGGAGCTTCCGAACCTTCAGCTCAGGGGGTAGGGCGACGCTGAAAGGACTGAAGCGAAAGGATTACATAGTTTTTTCCCCCGCCTGAAAATGGCGACGTATATACTGCTTTTCAGCAGTCTTCCATATCCGGATGGCTCTTTCATCAATCCATGACTTTCAGAGACTGCGAACACAGTGACATTTGCACCGTGCTCGTTAAACAGATTCAGTGGGATCGACCTTCTCCGGGTCTACCCAACCTCCAAGGCGCGTGCTGCAACACAGCACATATATCCAGGAGCCCCTGCTCCGCTGCGTGCCCTTGACGCCCATGCTGCAGCGTCACGTATAGAGTCTCGGCCATATGGGACGCACAGCATCGCATGCTCATGGCTGCCGTTAGTTGCAACGCATTTACAGCTCTAGTCAGTTTCCCAGACAAAGCACAGATTCTTCATCTTGGACTCCGCAGCTTTCGTCAGGGATTTTCTCAATCCTTCACAGCTGCTATAAGAGTCCTGGTCAGCATAGTAGCCAGTTCCATGGTCTCAGCGGAATCACCGGCCTTTGCAATTATCCATGCTCAGGCGTTGCACGAATACTGCATGGGGGGCGATGTACCCCCCTCACAATGCTCAGGGCAGTGATCTTGCCCTGTCTCGAACATACCCCTACATCTACGCACATTCAGTAGTATCTCTAGGACTGGCATCGTTCGGTCACCTTCTGGCATTCAGACACGTCAGGATGCAGTCAGACACTGCCACAGCCGTGGCATATGTCAACCACCAGTGTGGAACCCGCAGTCTCTAAGCGATGACAAGTTCGCCACATTCTTCACTAGGTGGAATCCTACAACACGGCAATGCCAGCTGTTCTCATGCCAGGTGTATTCTTCTGGGTGGCGTTTTCTTTTTTCCTAATCGTCAAGGCATGGACTCAGGGTAACCAGCCCCTTCCCCTACACGTCCTCCGTCGAAACGCCGACGCCAGGTACCCATAGATATGGTGCTGACGGAGTCACACCTCAATGCCACGGTCCCGGCCTTCCTGGCCTGGTCTCAGCATCCGCAGTCAGTGGCACAGACTCACTAGTCCAAGCCTGGACCGGTACCCGCCTCTCCTACATTTCTTCCCCTCTAATAGTCGGGAATATCACAACGAGAATGTCACCGGGGCTTCTTTATAGTCTCAGACTGATCCACTCGCCCTTGGCGCGCAAGCTTGCCCAATTTATGGCGCAGTACCAGGGCCTCTAACGGACAGTTCAGACCTGTTCGCTCACGGCCAGTTTTTCCTCAGCACTCTTCACATCTGAGGTTAATACCGTAGCCTTTTCAGACTTAGAATTTAACCCAAGAGGTTTTTTCCCAGGATATTGTAACAAGCGTAGTCACAGAGGAGGACACCAGCTTTATCAGCAATATCCCATCACACACGTGTACTCATTTTGGTTTTTTTGCTGGGACTCCTTTAACAGTCATTCCCCTTGGCCCTACTTCTTACTGGGGACTCTCCGTCTTCCACCCAGACCTAGACTCAGGGCTATCCTTTGGGTCTCTCACACAGCAGGTTTTTCACCCTCTTACAAGCACGTCTTGCCACCAGACTTCTATGAAACCATTCCTCGAAGGGTCTGCTATTTCTAGTCCCCATACGAAACCATTCCTCGAAGGGTCTGCTATTTCTAGTCCCCATACAACAAGACTGGATCCGTGGGGAACTGACCTTGATACTCGCAGCCGGCAAGAATCCCGTTTTCAGCCATGATGGAATACTACCTATAGCATCCTCATTCACATAGCGGTATGGTTCGGTGGCATTTTATTTGTCTCTGCAGACATATCGGTATTTGCAGCGGTTTCGCGGAATCCATCTTTTTTTTTTTTTTTTTTTTTTTTTAGTCTTTCATCGGAACAAGACTTTCCTATGGCTGTTTCCTTTTTTCTTCAGGATAGGTTTACCCTTTCCACCTACATGACGACGTCTCTCTGCCATCGCTACGCCCGACTTCAGTCCGTCCGGTCGCGAGGGACTTACAGGTGCGGGACCTGGTCTGGGACCTACGCATCTAGTTGTTAGTGCCCTCCTGAGAGGTCGGATTCTCTTTTCTCATTCTTCCAATGGGCAGAACTAAGAACACGTCAGCCTCTAAGGTTCCTCTAACCATCCAGGACGCTTATTCCATCGATGAATCATCCCTTCCAGAAGGTCATGGTACATTCTACCCGGCCAGGACGGCCTCCTGGACAGTTCGGTAACAGCCTTCGGCGCAACAAGTGTATAGGCAGCCAATATGGCCAGCCTACACCCATACCCCAGCCGCTACAGCGCTTGCACTCAGTCCGCAATAAACGCAGGTCTGGGTACACGTGTCCTCCAGGCGGCAGCTCGCCTGTTGGCTCATTGTTCTTCACTGATCATGCTCAGTGTCACTAGTTCCTGGGGCATGGTTCTTCTCTGACCTTGCTCAGTATATCTAGTTCCTTTGTTCTTTCCCACCCAGGGACTGCTTTGGGACGTCCCACGGTCTGTGTCCCCCAATGAGGCGAAGGAGAAAAGGAGATTTTTGTGTACTCACCATAAAATCCTTTTCTCTTAGCCTCTAATTGGGGGACACAGCACCCACCCTATTGCTCTTATGGGCCTTTTCTTCAGTTCTCACATTTCATGGTTAACACGTTTACCGTGTTTGCCTATTATCACTCTGTTAATTGTTGCCTGTTTAAACTTGTGCCTGTTTAGCTCAGGCCTTGTAGTACTATGGGCCTGTTTAATTTC